>CM034314.1:64907845-65507845 GCA_019925795.1 Dendrobium chrysotoxum
ATGGCCGCTGCTCTTCGCTAACATGGTTAAGTCATTAACCAAGCACCAACGCGTGGTTCGCCCGGACGCCGCCGCATGGAAAATGTGTCGTACCGCCGCTACTGCGATATGCGCTGGCTAAATTCAATTCTGCCACATGTAAAGCAGCCGCTGCTGGTGTTTAATTAAATAAAAATAGATTTAAAATATATTTTAAAATGCTTAAACTTTGAAAAATTATTATACATTAAATATTTGATGAAAATTAATGTATAATAGCTCTTCTTTTCCGCTTTAAACCGTCTTTATTTTAAAAATAAAATTAAAACAAGATTTAAAGCATTTAAGGAATTATTTTAATAATATAATTTTCCTAATTATCTAAATAACTCATTAAATATCTGCTCAAATTATTTCAAACTTTCACAATATTAACCATGTGTTAAATACTACTTCCAGTAATTTCTGTAGATCCATTTGACCTTTATTTTGAGAGTTATTGATATTCTAAAATAAATGTCACTATTTAAATTATATATATACATATTTTAAAATCCATTATAAATAAATTTTAATTTTCTTGCATGCATTCAAAACCCTTGTTTGAACCCCTTTCTTTAAGCAGAGCTTTTTAAGTAAGCTTTTTTTGGTGTTATCAAGCTGAATTTAAGTAAGCTTGATTGGTTACCTAAGGAGGCTTGGTTCCTCGAGCCTGTGAAACAACGCCATCAACCGGTTAATGGTCAATTTAATTAATTTAAATCTTAAAATCAGCAACCAATCAAGCTTACTTAAAATTTATTAACCTTATAATTTTAATTAATTTAAATCACTTAATTGTACCGATTACCACTAGGTAACATAGGTCTACGAGGCTATTAAGTTAGCCCCAAGGAAGGTGAAATAAACTTTACGGACTTGGTGAACAACAAAGGTGGTAACCATTTAATTTTAAAATAATATATTTAAAAAATAAATTTTAAATTATTAATATTTAAACTTTAATTAAATTTTTCCTTATGCCCTTTCAACCAACCAAAACGTTGAATAACTTTAACCAATTATCCTACATAGGACATATCCAAACCACATGACCTCCTTCACACACTTTAAACGGTTTGCTAGTACAACTAATTCTAGTCTTAGGCTAGGCTGATCTGTACTTTTTTGCTGTGGGCTAGGTTTTCTGTGGTTTTCACTGCAAGCTGATTGATTTGATTTATTGATGTATTTATTTATTTATATTTATGCAATCTGTGATGTGATTAATTGTGTGTTAAATCTACCCCTAGGTTAGGGATGATTTAAATGCTAATACAATCTAATATAGGTGGCCATGCTCATACAAAAAATTTAAATTTAAAGGGGGCAATAAATCAAGCTTAGAAATTAATAATATTTTTTGCAGGTGATAAGCATGCTAAGACCCCCTTTAAATTAAAAGAGCATGGCCAAATATGACTATGATTTGAGTATTTAAATTATTTAATTAATATTAACTGCTTGGGATGTTAATTTAAATGCTTATTTATTAGAATAACCCTACAGGTGATGGAGTCTAGATTTTCCTTTTTATTTAAATGTAATTTAATTTTAGTTAAGTTGTAAATTGTTAAGTACTTTGAGATGGGATGTTTACCTGTCCAATTTGGAATCCAAAGAGGAAGGGAGATCCCTTAGGGGAGAGTCCCTCTCCATTTGGATGATTTTAAATATCCAAAGAAGAAAGATACTTGTTGTATTTTCTTTCCTTTTGTTAGGCACCTCCCTGCCTGCAGGTTCTGGCAGACCACCTAGCCTATGAGGGTGCAGATCTATCAAGGAGAATCTGTGTAACCTCTAAGATAAAATCTATTTTTAAGCCTTTTTAAAACTGCTTCATTTTGATTTAAGCATTTAATTGAGTCAACTAACATGCATTGCATTATATATAAACTTAAAAGTGTCTAAATCTTTAATTACATTTACTTAAGCATCAAATACCCTTCATAAGTTAAGGGGCTAATAAGGATCTGCTTTAGATGTAAGCTCTAACTCCTTAAATTCAATCTAATTAATGACCTTACCCACTCTTTCATAAAAGACTGGATACATGGTTTTAAAGCACTTAAGTGGTTTAGCTCGCTCCCCAATCAAGGTCGGGGAAAGTCCAGATCTTGCATTGCATTAGCTTGGTTCAGGCTACTAGTTTTTTAATACCCATTTTAGACTTAGGTTCTGAGGCAAGCTTAGGCTATAAGACCTCAACCTTTGGGAATTGAATCCTGATTTTTTAATAAAATCAACCAGTCAAATTTAAATCTCATTCAATCAAATTCAAGCCCAATACTTAGGGTAGCCTGAGGTGTTTCTAAATTATTTTAGAATCTCAAAGCACCTCCTATCATTCCTCCTTTGGCTCCAGAAATAAGTACTCAACTTTGATCCATTCCCTATTAAATTTTTAATCCTTATCTCCTTTGATATAGAGCTTCAAATTCTAAATAAAATTTCTACCTCTATTTTAATCGAGAGTATTCGTAGGAAATTCCAATTTTCCTATGATGTAATTAACTGCGAGGGATTGCGCTTGTAAGAGATTTAGAAACCCAGATGAAAATTTTAAAATTAGGTTTTTAAAACCTCAATTGATTGTCTTTGGAAAAATCAAATATGATGATCATTATCATTATTTTCAAATGATTAATAATAAGCGAATATCCTCTTTCTCTGGGAAGATACATCATTTTATTATTATAATTTTGATTACAAAATTAATGATCTATTATCTAGATTATTGAAGTTAAACATTTGATCAAACATCATTTTGATCATTCGGGATCATATGTTGTCTTTCCTTGAGTTTGACTACGATAATCAAGATGAATTCAAAGTTTTGTAATTTAAACCCATTATGGAATGATATGTTCGCCTCCTGAGATGATATATCATTCATAATGATGCGTTCAATTTCAAAACTAAACTTTTAGAAATTAAATATTTCCCAAAGAAAATTAATCCTTTTTAAAACTCAAATTCAACTTTTTCAATCAATCACACTCTTAACAATAAACCTTAGATATCTAAAATTTGTACTCTTATTAATGACTTATCGCCCAAAGTCTCAATCCCCCCACTAGATCTATTACTACTAAAACTACACTCCATGTATTCAGTTTTATACATACTCAAACAAAAACCTTTAGACTCTAAGATTGACCCCCATAATTCAAGTTTACCTTCAAATCCCTTTCTAGTCTTATTAGCAAGAAGAACATTATCAACAAAAATCATACACAAGGGCACGTCCTCTTACAAATGTGTAGTTCGAACATCTATGACTAAAGCAAAATAATACAGGCTTCAAGCTGAACCTTGATGTAATCCAACTAAAATAGGAAAATGCTTAGTCAAAATGCCTTGTGTTTGAACTCAAGTAACAACTCCTACATGCATATCCTTAATGACTTGAATATAAGCATTGAAAAACCCATTCTTTTCGAAAACTCCCTATAGTACTTAAAGAAATTCCAACAATTATAAAACAATTTCAGCAATTATAAGAAATTCCAAAAATTATAAAAGTTGGTGGAACCTCAATGAAGATGTCCTTTTCTAGTTCCAAGTAGAATTTCTAAAACACATCCTATATTTTGAGATTTGAAACTATTTTCCCACAGTTGGTCAATTCTAGATAGATTTGACCAAGGTTGACTCCAGGCCAAATTAACCATCCTAAACCCCACCAATTGACCCCATTATTTTGAAATCAACACTAGACATCATTTTAAACATATATTATCAATTTTGTAAGAACAATCCACCACCACATCACATTTAGTATCAAAATAGGTTGAACGTTAAAGTTGGACAACACTTGGGACCTAAGCAAGTTCATTCACTTTAAAGTTTGGAGGCTTAAGGAAAGTGTCTTATATTGGGCTAATCTTTAATTCCAATAATATTTTCTTATTAATTTATTTTTTTTGACTCAATTTAAATGAAATTAAGTTTTTTATAAGTTAGACTTGGATAAATGGCATGTTGTAAGCAATCCTATGTGCATGTGTAGTCTTACCAGCTAGTTAACTCCACTTGGCAAGCCTAGCCTACTACCTTAATAACTTATCATTAAACCCTCATATTTGAGTTAAGAAAATAGTGAAGGATTATTCACCTAGAAATCCTAAACACCTAGGGTGCATCTATACGATACAACCCTACTTAGATAACTTAGGATTTTGTTGTAATTTTTGTTAAAGCATATCTATTGTTACTTATTTTAATTGCTAAATTAGTATCTAATTGTAAGCTCTTTTATTTTAAAATAATTTGTATCAATTCTTTAAAATTTAAATTAGTGAGCATTTATATCATTGTGTGACATTAAACATAAAATTACATCTTCATATTTATCAAAATGCCACCAAAATCTATTAGCCTAGATGAGTTGGAGAACTTAACCAGAATACTAGAGGAGATGGCCTTACAAAATGAGGAAAGATTTGTTAGATGCATGAAATGTTCACTAATCTTACCTTACAAGACCTTGCAAATAGCCCTAGAGGTTAGAACCTAACTCCAACCTCGCCACCTGTAAAATTTAAGCACTTATATGAGAAGTTTGTAGAAGATTCTAAGCATCACTATGTACATAGGAGAGATAATCATAGAAACTACTTTAGGAATGATAAACCTATATTTCTTGATCAAGAACCTATCAAAAAGGCAAGGTTTGATGCTCTAACCTATGACGGAGTTCATGATCAAAACAAATTCTTAAACTGGTTGACCTAAATGGATAAATTTTTTTATTGGTATCTGATGGATGATTATCAATAGACTACTTTTGCTATAATGAAGTTAGTTGGCCATGCCAATATCTATTATAAAACATCTTAGCCAAAGAATAAAGGTTAGGTAGAATGATTTTTTGCATTTTTTTCTAACTCGCATATGATTGATGCACATGATGATTTCATATGCTCTACGATACTAGTTTACATGAAAATGATATAATTCCCATAATAACACATCATCATTTTAATAGCTCTATTCTACATATTACAATTGTAGATATAAGGTACTATCACATAATTAATTATTTTCCATATACACTGATGGTTCTAATATGATTGATGCACATGATAATTCATTGGCATAAATGATGATATAAGTGATAGATTGATGTCTTAACTAATATAATAATACATATAAGATACATGTATTAATGTACAAACACATATGATTATAGAAACTGATCATTAAAGTAGGCATAAGAATATGATTTCAACATGATGAATTGATAATACTTACATACATTTGATATATATATACTGATAAGCATAGAATTATATTAACTCTACATAAATTATAATTTCATTGATAATAACATGCATATTGATTTACGTTCTTTGTATTGAATATAGTTCTAGGCTACTTATGGCTTGATAAGCTGTACTCTTATTCTATTGTTTACATATTTTATGAATGAGAGAGAGAAAGAGAGGGGGAGAGATGGGGAGAGAAAGAGAGAGAGAAATTACTATGATGGTACTCTTTTATGATATAAATATATTCTTTTATAATCATGATGATTTGATGTATTTTGTGAGAAATGAATAATAGATCATGATTATTGTAAATACATGTTTTGATATGAGAAAGAGTTTAAAAAGTTGTATTCAAAATGATGTTTATTTTGTGTGTGTGTGTGTGTGTGTGTGTATTAGTGGCTCTATATGTAAATGAAATGATAAAATAAATTCTCTCCAAAAAAAGATTCGGGGTAATGGTTTTGAAGAAATGATTTATGATAGAGCCATGGGATTGATCTATGGAGGAGTATTGGATATTAGATAGCATAAGGATCATCCTTCCCTATCAACATGCATCTTATTAGACATTATTTTATAATGCTGGTGCAAGTGTGGTGATTAAACCTAATGAGTCCTGAAGAATCAAATAAGAATATTGTGTAGAGCTCCAATCAAGCTTTGCCAATTCAAAGTACATTAGGATCCACAAGTATATATCCCATGACTAAGTTACTTGGTGGTTTAGTTAGTAAGTGAAAGCCAAAGCAAAATGTCTACCATTAGAATTAATAAATAATATAAACATTTATATATGTTCCACAGATTGAAACAACTACTATTTAAAGAAGCAGTAGAACCACAGGTAGCAGAAGACAAGATGTTAATAATTAAAAATATATTTGATGAAATGCAGTGTCCAAATAATAGGAAAGTACCCCCGGTTGTCTTCATGTTTGAAGGAGAAGGAGAGAGATGATAGATAGGAAAATAGAGAGAGAAGTTCCAAGGTAAATTAAGTTCACAGGTTACATAGCAAGAATCTATAAATACCTTTAAAGAATGGATCATTCCTCCTTTAGCTAGGTACTATAAATGTAGGAATATTTTATGAGACTAATACAAAAAGGCAAGATAATGATGTTATCACAACCTGATCGAATATGATCTGATATCACAAAGGTTATACCATATCCACTTGTGATAAGACTCAAAACCCAAGATATAATTGGAGAAGTATTGAAATAAAATTTTCAATTTAAATACACCGTAGAGCTATTACTGAGTACAAATAAAGCAGAAGACTAATCAATCTCAAAATAATTTTCTATTAATCATCCTTATATACACACACACACACACACACACACACACACACACACACACAATCTAGTATATCTATAATAATGCTTGGCAACAAATCATATAACAAAATAAAAGTCAAGCCTGTAAAAATAAAATTAACCAAAAAGGGCATACCTATAACACAGATCTGAGCATGCTAGCCAAAACTACTCAACTCATCCCTTACTCTTCTCTTATCCTAAAAATGAAAGCAAAAGCAAGAATGAGCTAACACGATGCAGTAGGCTATTGTAGCCTAAAATAGAAGTTAATAGCTGAAACCAAAAGACTGAAAAAAACTATACTGTAATAATCAACTGAAGTACTGTTCAAAAACTAAAAAAGTAAACAGAAGCTGAAATTGAGTATAAGCATTGAAAAGTTTAAATAACTTTAAAAATTGTGCTAAAATCGATTGAAAGCATATATTTCATAATGATTATCAAAATGGCTTTCAAGCCTAAATTTCATATATCTTCATTAAAAGAATCCCACCTCGATTATCCACTGGTGGCAGTATAACATAATCCCCCTTTGGTCTCCCACTGGCACTGGCATAACAGAATCCCACCACGGTTGCCCATTAGCACCGGTATAATAGAATCTCATATCGGTCGCCTACTAACACTTAAATAACAGAGTCTCACCTTAATCACCCATTAGCACCGGCATAATAACACATTACATCATCTCACATTTCTTTCACTATTATACATATTTTTTTGATGCATTTCATTAATTAAAGCATAATTGGACTTAATTAAGAATTTACCAAAATGCCTTAACGGTAGGCAATATAAATACTACTGAGCAAAAACTTATAATTTTAAAATATAACAAAATTACCAAAAAATGTGTAAAACATTTTTTAAAGAATTTAATCGTACAATAATACCATTTTTTAGAGTTCGAATTAATTTCCATTAGATAAAAATTGCATAAAATCCAAAACACCCAGCAAAATTTTTTAAAAAAATACACAAAATATAATCATAATCTTTATAACATATAAAAAGTATATTCTTAAGAAAACCTAAATCTAAATAATTATATTCTTAAACTACCCCCCCCCCCCCACATAACACTTCCACATACACTCGTGGTTCACTCCTCACGATATTCTCATGCACGCAAGCCAACTGACCCCCCTTGCCTCTCAGCTCTCTCACTCTCCATCTCAATTTTCATTCCTCATGTGCCCTACCCATCACCGGCAACTCCTACCACCGCCGCCCTAAGGTAACCTTCTCTTTTCTTCCTTCTCCTCCCCCTCCTCCTCCTCTTCTTCTTCTTCCTCTTCTTCATTCATTCTTTCTTTCTTTCTTTTTCTCCTTCCTTCCTCCTCCATTCCCTCTTTTTTCTTCCTTTTCTCTATTCATCTTCCTCTTCCCCTTCTTCTTATCCTTTCCTACATTCTTGTTCTTCCTTCTCATTAAAAACCTGACCCTAACCCTAAGCCAAAAAATTCAATTTCTCTCTTTCTCCATCCCTCACCACCATAAAAAAGATCCTCCCCTATACCTCCTGTACCTCCTCCATCAAAAAGCCCTATCATTCCACTTTCTCTCACTAGACCTATAAAGAAGATTTTCTCTTTGTAGAAAGAGAGAAAATTCATAATTTCTTCTTTCAAAAACCTCATTCTTTTATCTCAAACACCTTCCACTCTCATTCCTTCTTTTCCGTCTACTTAGAGAGAGAAATTTTCTCTCTCGTTCTCTCTCTAAAATTGGAGGAAGAGAGATATTTTCTCTCTCTGACATCATTCTCCTCACCACAAATATATTCCTATACCTTTTCATAAAAACCCTAACCAAATCCCCTCTTTCCCTCTATTTCGCTCTCTAGAAAGAGAGTTGCATCCTCTCTTTCTCTCTCTAGCCCCCATTACACACAAAAAGTATATACAAAATTAAATTAAAAATATTATCATAAAAATAATAATAATATTTGTGCATCATAGGTCTCACGTGCCTCTTCACCATCATCAAGCTGTCGTCACCTCCGTGCCACATCTAAGGTAAAACCCCAACACTGCCATTTTATAATTTGTCATGCATGATGTATACTCATGATCATTTTTAATAGTGAGCAAAAAAATTCGTATGTATAAAATAAATACTTGTAATCGCTTTTATTAGCGAGCAGGGAATTTCATATACATGAAATAAGCACCTCTGACCACCTTTATAGCAAGCAGGAAAATTTGTATGTATGAAATGAGTACCCGTGACTATTTTTATAATCGAGCGGAGAAATTTGTATGCATGAAATAAGTACCCATAACCACTTTATTAGTGAGTGAGAAAATTGATATTTGTGAAAAACTAAGTACCTGTGACCGCTTTTCTTAGCAGGTGGAGAAATGTTACGCTTTATAAATAAGTACTTGAAGACCCATGACTACCTTTATTTGTAGGTAGGGAATAAAATTTTAGCTATAATGTCACCTAACATCTATCATGATTACTTTTATAATAGGTGGGAAGGCTTAACACAAATGATGCATCCTCATACATAGGGACGATGTTGGGGTGCTACTAAAATTTATAATAAAATGAATAGCTTAGGCAAAATTTGGAAAAAAATGAGATCTTACTAAACTCCTAAGCCAACAAAAAAGTGCATGGCATCCTAGGCTTAGAACACTAAAAATAAAAATGAACAAAAAAATTAAAATATAATAGAATAGAAATTACAATGAATTGGTAGAAGAACTTTTTACGCACCGACAAGTAAGAACCAAGCTTCCCTCTCTTTGCTCCTAGCTAGTGCCCACTCAAACCTCTTAGTTTGAGGATGTTATATGGACCAAAAAAATCACAAATGAACCATTGATCATGTATATCATATAAATTAAAAATACTCGTATGTGCTCCGACAAGTGCATTATGCTCCTAATCCCTTATTTAAGAATGCTGCGTGGGTCAAAAGTGAACTTAAGTTCAGGTTCGATCCTCCTATTTGAATGGACCGGAGTTAACATTACTTGAACCAACATACAAATATACAATCATAGTGTTGATCAGAGTATTTGATTTTATATATTCATATTAGGCCTTTAAGGCCTCTTACAAGGAAAATTCATCACCAAAATACAAACTCTTAGAACCAATGCTCATTGAATTAACCGAAGTACTTAATTTTATACATTTATATAAGGCATTTAAGGTCTCAAATGAAGAAAATTCATATATTAAAAAATATACTCTCACTTCTAATATTTTTATAATAACTCCAAAAAGATAGGAGCTGAACCTGATCTTTTATTTTCAAGTAAGCAAAGTCAATAAGGTTCAACTAATTAAATGAAATTGCTTATAATCCTCGATGATGGCCTGGTTGATAGAAAATTTTAGTCGGAGGGAGCATACCTTTCAAAATACTAAAACCCTAATATAAAATATAAATATATTTAAAGTGATAATAAACTTACCCCGATGATGATGGTGTTGACAAAAAATTTCAACCAGAGGAGTATTTATCTTTTAAATGCCCCTAAATCCTCAAACTAATGATAAAGGGACTCTGATTTTAATAAAAGTTCAAAACTTAAAAATCATTAAAGATTAAGATATTCAAGAAGAAATAAATCTCCTAATAATTTAAAGTAAAAATCTATCTACCCTCTGCTATAGTTTATCGAGATGGATAAATTTGAAATTCAATTATCCTCATAAAAAGTGAATATCTAATCAAGAATATCATTAAGATTCAAATCATCTCTTACTAGTAAAGACATGGTATGTATCATCTAACTGGTGTTTCACCACTAAATGGCACCACAAGTAAATGATTACGACCAAGGCCCTCTAACTGGGCAGTTTTGACACTAAATAGTACCGCTAAATTGCAGTCATGACTAGAGCCTGTTTGTTCCAATGGCTCTAAATTCTTGAGTAATGAATTAAGAGGATATAATTAATAGGGCAGAAACCTTTTGTTAGCTCAGGTTGTTTCAAATCTGCCTCTTTAGGCTGATATTCACCCAAGTCTATAAGGTACCATTATACAAAGTAACCCATGGCTATTGATAAGGATCCTTTAGTCAGGTTGGGACGACTACCTCCTTTGACTAAGTAGATTAGGGACCATGATAGCTTGGGATGACAAAACCATATGATATTGATTGGGCTCATTATCATTCCCCTTATCATCCACTTTAAGTATGTGGTGAATTTTTTTTAAAATATTTAATTATGTTGCTACTATATGCTGGACACTTAGTACCATCTAATGACTAGCCTTAATCAAAATTTCTCTCTTATTATGGAGAGGGGTAATTAACTTTTGGAGCTTACACCTATAGAAAACAAAAAACTTAGATCATAAAATCCTTGAAAAATGAGGGCGAAATCTCTAGGTTGTGACTTATCTAAAACTTCAATCTACCTTCTAAAAATTTACTTCATAACCTAAACTTGTTAAAACTCTCATCACTGATAAAAAAAGAAAGGGTTGTGGAAAGCCAGGGTATGAATTTTAAGAGCCCACATATTTTTGGTGACTCCACTGAGGATGGTTTCTCTTTCCATCTTTAGCTAGTCGTGTATTTAAGCTATAGTAATAGTAAAATATAATGAGTGAAATTTCAATATCATTCATAAAATTATATATTTTTTAGTTGAAATCATTAAAATTCTCTACATGGTAATTTGAAATTATACAAATTATCTGTTTATATCATCGTGTTCTGTCTAGTCTTTGCTCTTTGAAAGTATAAGGTAATATATTGAATTTTGTTCACTGATAGCCATCTTTCATTCTGTGCAGAATGGACCTCCATAACACTCCTTTCACTGTCCAGCTGAGACGTGATGCTAGCATTCAGCTTTAAAATGTTATCATCAACATCAAAGACTCCAATGCCTCCATCAAATTTGGTGGTTTACAATTCTCCACATCTACTATAAGGGTTGCTGCTTTCCCTATATGCGACATGGATATAGAAGGGCCTACAAGGAGGCCTCATGTTTTCAAAGTTCTTGATAGTCACGTGTATCCTCCAACATGATGACCACAACCAGCCAAAGTTGTTATTTTTAATGTGGTCCTCGATAAAAGGACATTAGTTTTTGAATGGATATCCCAGTCAGGGACCTGAGCTTTGAAGAGGGTCATAGCTATGAAATAAATTTCTTTGGTATATGCCAATAACACTACCTTGCCAAATAAGTCTTTCACACCTGGAAGGCATAACACTAAATTTTTCTCAAATGGAAGAAAATTATCAAGAAGGCAAAAAAGGAAGAAGAATGCTTAGCTATGAGCTCAACAACCACTACCCATCCATCCATCAATGCTTGGAATAAGAGGCTAGCATCCTCACCTTAAATTAATATGTAAATTTAAAATGGGTGAAAAGAAATAGATCTATTAGTGAGTTAAAATAATCATTCTAGGAGCAACAAATGCCAAGCCCCAACTCCTCAATAGAAGAAAGAGCCTTAGACTCTGTCTTCTTGGGTTTATAGAGTTTTGAAGGTCGCAAATGAAAAGGGGTCGATGAAAAAGAAGGACCAAAGACATCAGTGATTGAACCCAGGAGAACCCACTAAGAGAGTTGCCACCTATGGTGACTCAAAGAAAATTGAAGTCAGCTCTGCAGGAAGTACATCAGGGTGTAACACTTATACCATGTGTCCAAGAATACACTATCGAAAGGGCCCAGTAAAAAGGTAAGGAGATGTGGATGCCCAAGCCTCATGAAAAGAAAATATTTGAAAGCTGATAAGTATGGATGTGATATTTGGTGCAGCCTCCCAGAAATCTGCCCTTATTAATAAAGTTATAAAAAAATGGGTCCTGAAAAGGATCCTAAATAATAATCTCTCTAGTGGTCAACACTCTGGAGAATTCTCCAAGGGATCCCATCATCTACCAATTCCTCATAAAGAAGAAGCCAACTCCAACCACAGTTCACATATTGAAGAACATTTTGTAGTGGGGCATGATGATGAGCTACTGCTTTTATAAGTATACTAATGGTAACACGCGGCTGAATCCATTGCTAGTAGAGATGTTGAATCCTCATAGAATGAAGATGAAGTGGAATTTAAAGATAATTCTTTGTTTACTAATGCTACTACATTAGAAGAAGCACAAAGGCAGATGCATCATCAGATAAAGGTAAAGAACAAAGAAATAGCTTAGTTAAATGCTAAAATGACTGAGCTGATGGCATAAATAACTATAATAATGTTGATTATATAGAGAAATGTCACTTCCAATCTTGCACATGTCCAATAAATCAATCATCAAGCATCAAGTGTTTGTCTTTCTAATCAATCAACTCATTCAGTACCCCAAGTGTCGGGAATGTGAGGTGCACATGAAGAAGGAATTGATAATAATCATTTGGTTTGCCTGCCTTCTCCTTCACATGTGGTAAGTGGCATAATTGGAGATAATCATCAATGAGAAGATTAAGGTTGTCATAGCTTGGAATCAGGTAGGGAAGTTTGTGAACAAAGGTTGCATATATCTAGCTAAATATGACCAAGTGCCATATCCAAAAGATTATTGATTCCTAAGTTCAACACCTTCAATGGAATGCTAATCCAAAATATCATCTGGCTTAGTTCAAAGAAACCTATGATAACATAGGAGGCAATGATACGTTATTGTTTTGTTAGTTCATTAGTAGTTTAACATCAACTACTTTTAAATGATATACTAAACTGCTGAATGATTAAGTAAAGACATTCACATAGTTGAAAATAATGTTCATAAAGAGGTTTGTTAGTGCAACGGAGAAGACAATAATTGATGATCTCTCCCTTAAAAAAAGAAGAAGGGATGAATCAGTAACCAAGTACATCGTATGTTGGAGAAATATGAGTATGAAGTGTGAATAATAGTTGGAGGAAGATCATGCAATTCAACTGCTGATGGGAAATATAGATGATAAAATAGTGCCTTATATATGCATGACTTCCATTACAACGTTCTAGGAGCTACTCGATCGCGTAACAAAATTTGAGAAGTTAAAGATGATGAGGTTGGAAGGTCATCCTGATAAATTTAAGAAAACTAATGCTCCAGATCAGAGAAGAGGTGAAGCACATGCCACTTCATTTAATATTGATAAAGGTAAATGGGCAATTTATATTGTAGATAAAGGAGATCAACCAATGTAGTATGAAAGTAAACCAAAATATACCTACAACCTTAACACCCAACAGAAGCTAGTGTTAGAAGGAAATAATATACCTTATCCTTTTTGGGGTGGAGGGGATCATCCAAAGCAAGATATAGAAGCTGGTGATCAAACCCTCCCAACCCTCAGAGAAAGATTGAGTAAGAAGTACTCATTTAAAAGGGAAAGTGTACTGAAGTTATTTCAGCATACACTTAAAGCAAGTCTTCAATTACCTGAGTATAAAAGGCCTAAAGATCAAACAAATAACCCTAATTATTGCCTATATTATAGAGTGATCAGATGTCTTATTAAAGAGTGTTATATATTTGAGGATTGTTTAGAAAGAAAGTACCAAAAAGAAGAATTTACACTATCAAATAATGTTTTACTTCATCCCAAGAGAGAATCAACACGGGTGGTCATGTTCTCTTTTGTACCCCCGACTAAAGAGAGTAAAAAGAACAGGTTCAAAATGGATAATGGGAGATTACAGTCTTCCATTGGTATGAAGCTGGCATCTACTACTCGCTAGGCAAGGACTTCCCAATGACTCCAACAAGACAATTTCCTTAGATCATCACCAACTGAATAACTCATTTTCCATTCCAAAATACAGTAATACTTCAAAATACAGTAATTCATCTCCAATCGAACTCTATTTCTAACACAAAAAAGAATATTCAGTGTGTATTTTTTATCAACCACACGCACTAGTCTTTCTCCCCTCCGCTTTCTCTATTTTCGTCAAAATTACATTTATGAACAATGCGACGCTAATGTTGGCATTATATTGTTCAAAGATGAGAGAATGGCGAGCCTTTTGCCCTTCGATTGGAGAAGCTTGCGGACGCCAAATAGGGGTATAGAGTTTGGTTGGAGATGCCCTTAACCAAGTCGATGACTTCAATAGGTTGGCAATTTGTCCGGTGCTCCAATAAAGTCGGCACGAGTCAACAACATTGCTCAACTAATCAATGATTCTTGATGGTTTGAGACTGCTCATTATTGCTAGTGGCAAAGCCAATTTTTTTTAAGTGTGAGCACAAATTAGATTTTTTTAAATATCCCTTTATTTTTATCATTTATGTTTGAGCCAAGCATTTGTAGTTTTACAAAAATTTTTAATTTAAATATATTTAAAAAAAAAAAGAGAAACTATAACAGGATAAAAAACTTATAATTTATAACGCCTACTTTTAATACTATCAAAGAGTTGAATAATTACTTTATTATTAATACAATCAAATATTTCTTTCTCAATATAAGTGATTAAAAGATCATTCATCATCTATTCTCTAATAATGTTTTATAATAATTATAGTAGAAAAAACTCTTTTCAACTTATATTACATTTATCCTAAAATAAATTATAAAAATTTTGATTTATCATAATAATATTTTGATTATATTATACTAAAATAGTGCCACCATAGACCCCCCTTAACTCCGCTCATGATCATTGTTGTCCACATGTCCATAGTCTTCATAGACTTATTCAAGTATATTGTTATGCTACACATTTCAGATCATATGTTTTATATATCAAGATATATATTTTATCATTTATAACTTTTGCTATAGTATCTAAAGCTCCATAAATACAATGTTATGGGGTTATTTTATAAATTTTATAGCACAAACAATTCTTTTGTATAGTTGACACCGGTGATAAAATCCTAGAGCTTCTTTCTCCACTCGATCTTTCCTTAGCATTTTCATATTTTCAAATGCTAAAACCTTGAGTCTAATTCAAATTTAAATCTAACCTATGAAATTTTATAGCTATTTAATTAAAATTTATATTTTATTTATGTCAAATAAATTGAATGATTAAAAATTATCTTCATCAAACTCATAAATCTAACTTAAATGTTCTTACATGCAGGGTGGTTTACATATATATTATTATATATTGCTCTATTTATATATTTAATATCTAAAGTATTAATATTACATATATATCATCTATAATTTATTTTCATATCAAATATGAATAGTAGGAATGAAATATATGAATGATAAAAATAAAATATAGATGATATATTTGATATTAAAATAATATGAGATGATATATATATATATATATATATATATATATATATATATATATATATATATATATATATATATATATATATATATATAATATTAAAATTTTAAATATTAAATATATAAATAAAATAATATAAAATAATATGTATTAAAATCCCCCATTTTTTAATGATTTATAGTGGCCAAGAGTTCGGCCGACCTCGGCCGTGGGAAATGGCGCCAAGTATTACAGCAAAACTCGCCTCGCCTCTTTTTCCCGCCTTCTACAGCACCCACGCCAAGCCAATAAATGAATTTCTATTATTCTGGAGCATTTACTTTGCGAGCGCGCGCTCTCTCTTTCTCTATGGCGACCGAGAAAACCCTAACGGATTACGAAAGCCAGCGGCTCGAGAACATCCGCCGGAACGGCGAGATGATCGCATCCTTGATGCTCCATTCTAAGGCCTCCGAGGTCTCTGACTTTTTCAAGCGCAGCAGTTCCAAATCCACCAAATATACCCACAAAATCAAGAAGCAAAAGAACTCTCCTCCTCGATCTCCATTAGTCATCCGCCGGTCGCTCCGCACCCGCGGCCTCCCTCCAAATCACTCTGGCTACCCTTCAACACCCACAGATTCTTCACCGATCCCGCCTTCTCCAAAGCCTGAGTTCTCGCCTGCGCGGAAGCGCGAGCAGATCCACATCAATGATGCGTTCCTCGGTGAAATTGCAGCTTCTGATCGCCCTCTCATCGATGTAATTTTGGCCGCAGCCGCTGCAGGAGCCGATGTCGATGGCGGGTCGAGGTCAAATCTATTGGGGGATTACAAGTTTGATCCGAGGTCGTCGATGGTGCTGAAGCCCGAGAATGTTGGAAAGGTTCTTCCGGAACGGATTCTTAGCGTCCAGTTCTTGCCTTCTGCTAACCGAACCGTGGTTGTCGTCGGTAACAAGCTGGGAAATGTTGGGTTCTGGAATTTGGATTTTGGGATTGGCGATGGGAACGAGGACGAGAGCGGAATTTACGTTTATGCTCCACATTCTGCTCCGGTTTCAGGGATCTCCGTTCATCCTTCAAGCGTGAGTAAGGTACTGGTCCTTTATCTCCATATCCCCTGATTGGCGTAATAACTCTTCTGGATCACTTAAAATTTTATCTTTGCTTGTTCAGAAGTATGATTGGACGGTCTTTTCCTTTCTTTAAGCTTCGTGATTTGGTTTACTTTATTGTCCATTAGGGCATGTGGATGTTTCATGTGATGCTTAGAATTTTATCAGTTGGAAGATGCTGTTGTACTCATTCAGTGATTACATTGTTCTCTTGGGCGTTGTTTCCGTTTTCTTTTTTTTGTATTTACTGTGAAAGGTATGGTTTGAGATTTATTTTTCCATAAGAAACGGAGAACATGCGATTTCTCATGCGCCCACATGCTTGTCTTTTTTTTGTTGGAATGAAATCTCCATCTATTCATTGAAGTCATACGCCTGTTTTCAGTAGCTTCATGTATTTGGTTTCGGAATGAACAGCATGTTTCATGGTAGTTTAGTTGCCCTGAAAATTTTTTCCTTTATGGTTCTATTTTTTTTCTCTTTCTGCAATATTCTTTCTATCAAGTTTTCTTTCTGTATATTATTCTTTGTTGTTAAGGCTGAATTGGCGCGATAAGGTTTGCTATCATCTTTCTTCTGTGATTATTTTATCAAAATCATGTAATTTCCATCACACAAAATAAAAATTGCAAAATCTTAAAGTTAGCGGGAATATATATGTATATGTGTGTGTGTGTGTTCTTATTTACTGATATTTTTGTGTTCTTTTCTGTGTCCTTGGCACGCTTAACTCTTGAGAATTTATTCTATTGTAAAAATAAACTGTCATGTAAAATAAGCTGGTGGGATTTTATGCAGATATTTACTGGTAGCTATGATGGCTTAGTACGCAAGATGGATGTTGAGAAGGAAACCTTCAATGTGACATATTCCAGCGAGAACAGTATTTTTTCTATTTGTCAATGGCCATGTGATATCGAGTCCCTATATATTGGAGAGGGAGCAGGGGATCTTAAACATTGGGACGAGAGAGCTGGCAAGGCTTCAAGCAAATGGGGCCTGCATGAAGACAGAATCAATACAGTAGACTTTAGTCCAGAAAATTGTTATTTAATGGCTACAAGTTCGACGGATGGAACAGCTTGCATATGGGACCTAAGAAGAATGAAGAATCATCAACCGGAGCAGCTTAATGTTGTTCGCCATAAGAGGGCTGTTCATTCGGCATATTTCTCTCCCACTGGAAACTACCTTGCAACAACAAGGTCCCTCTAACATAACTTGATTCAAAAGAAATTTATTGCATTTTTCACATAGCATTAGTTGTAACAATTTTTAATATGCTAGAAAGCATGTTTTAATCGGTCAAGGTATATATTGTCTCCACTAACCACCCTAGCAACACAACAACACACGACATGCAAGGTTGCTACATGTGCTGGCAGATGTATTGCATAGATCATGAGCAAAGCATGGCTGCAAGAGTAATACATAATTTATTAATTTTATATATTTGAATTTATGCGGACATGATATTATTCACATGATGAAAATTCCACCTGGTAATCAGAATTCAAGTGTCATAATCTGTCTACAATGTATTGCAAGATTAGTTGAGTCTTTGATGCTCTTATTAAAATGATGCCCTGTTTCTCTTTCTTTTGCACCTTGGCTTTTACTATTCATTCAGTAAAACAAGGGATGAATGCTCAAGTCATATTCAATTATATGACATGGAGGAAGTTGTGTCGGTGTGATGAATTTGCATGAAGACCTGATTCTGTGTTTTTTTAATACATTTATTATGCACTTTTCCATCTTTTTAAAATGAATTCTGAAAAGTTTGTAACCTAAACTCAATTCTATCGATAGTCTTAAATAATAATAGAGCCACCTAATCAAGTAACTCAACCTTCCCTCCTAGCCTGCTTGCCAGCATCTCTTTGTGGTGAATGATCTGTTCTGATCTTTTAATCTGATACTATAAAGATCAGTTTGTATTATAGCAGTATTACCATCAGGTAGCGAACATTGAAGAATGAATTCCTCAAGTCCGGCCATTACAGTACCATGTTCATTTTTGAGGCATGGACTCAAGGTTTGAAAGTCTTATTTGGCCAATAGGTTACAAACGCTTTGATCCTGCTTCTCATATGAAAATATTTTTTGGGGAATGCACAATTGGGTTTTGTAACTGAAATTTAGACGATGAAAAAAATGGTTAATGATTTCTTTAGCAAGAGGACCTTCTCATATATAATGACAACATTCCTGGTGGAGGTAATATCCATTTCTTATGCTTTGGTTTTTTTAGTGCTTTCTTTGCACGAACCCTCCACTTCTCTCGATGGTCGTGCATGAAGTGAATCAAGGAGTGCATTAATTTTTGTTTGTTTTTCTTCTCCCAGACTTCTTTCTTAGTAACTTTCTACAGTTTTCGTGGTGTTTTCTGTAATAATTCCTCAAGCTTTTACCTTTATGTATTTTCGTTAATTTACTGTTTATGTTTTCTACTTTCTAATCATGTTTCCCTTATAATCTTGTAATTTAAATGGGAATGCTTGCTTAAATGGAAGGATTTCTTTTTTCTATCATGGAACGGAAATTCTCTAATATCTCATTGTTAATATTGTTCAAGGAATTATGCTATTTTTAAAGATTATTCTTCCTTCTTACGATAGTTGCTATTCTATTGTTGCAGCATTGACGATACAGTAGGAATTATCAGTCTCTCCGATCTCAATGATATATCTATGGTTCATCATTACAATCAGACCGGTAGATGGTTGTCCTCATTCAGGTATTTTCTTCTTGTTTCTAATAATTGGCTTAACATGTACTACCTTTATACAGTTGACATGATTTCTTCGGCAGCGTACACAAAAGAAGCAACTTAAATACATTTAGTAATCTGTGTTAATGCAAAGTTCTTTTTTCTTTTTTGCTTTCAAAAGCTGCATTTTCAAAAACAGATTTTAAGAGTAAAAAATTGAAAAGGCTATTGCATTTTATTTATCTATTTTTCCTACAAAAAAACAGAAAAAAGTGCTCCAAATAATGCCCAAGGAAATGATTGAAGTTAGAAGTTAGCAATTTTCCTTTCGCAGGGCTATTTGGGGATGGGACGACTCCTTTCTGTTTCTTGGAAATATGAGAAGAGCTGTGGATGTTATTTCTATTACCAGCAAAACTAAGACGGCTTTGGCAAGCCCAGAAATGACTTCAATCCCTTGCCGCTTTGCTTCTCACCCCTGCCAAATTGGAACTCTTGCTGGTGCCGCAGCTGGTGGTAAGGTCTTTGTGTGGACAAAATCATAAATATTGGAGCAATTTCTGGCCCTCTTGTGTCGCTATGCGTTTGTAGCATATCAAATATTTAAACATTCGTCTTCAAGGAGATTTTGTAAATTTCACCACTGTACAAGAAGCAGCTATGCGGCCATGCACATCGTTGAACCTTTTTCAGTTCTTGTTCCGGAAAAAGATGAATCTTCTCGAGTTATGTAAGCTAACATTCGGCATCTTTAATGAGTAATATTTATGTATAGGGATGCTAAAAAAAATCATGTTCTGCTCGAAAAATAGTATATTCGACTAATTTTGCTGGATAGTTCTTTTATGTGTGTATGTTTTTCATTTATTTATATTTATATGAATATATTTATGCAAATGTGATAATATGTATATTTATTTTTTAAATATTTTTATGTAGGTTTTATGCTCATTAATAGTTTGTTAAGCTCTATAAGGTAACAAGACAAGCATAATAAAAGTTGACTATTTTAACTAAGTTAAAAAACAGCATTGAGCTTGCTCTAATTGAATATATATAATACCTTAAGTATATATTTTAATAATATAAGAGTATATTTGGGTTAACTTTTTAAATGATTAAACATGAATTTAATATAAACATTGCACTATTTTTTTTGGGACATTTGGACCAATTAAAACTCACTTAGCATATATGCATCAATATATATACAAGCTTTGAATTTAAGATTTTTTAGTTGGCAGTCAAATGTCATGGAGAAAATTATTCCTTAGTCACTCGTGCGGCTTTAGCACTCAAGCCTCTTTTGTTGTGAAAGAGAGGAAATGAATGGGGAAAAGCTTTATTATATAAAGGAGGCTATATAAGAGGAGTTTTGGAGGGATGTGAGGAGATTGTTACAAATGAAGTGGGAGGGTTCTATTTATAGCCCTCCTTCCCTACCTAAAAATATCGTACATTTACCTCCAAAATATATGAGTGTGGAGTTCTCTAGAATACTCTACACCATTTCCTACTTATATTACAATGTTTTAGAGAGTTCTAGAGTGTTTTAGAATACTCTCCAAGTCTACACACCATTCTAGAACATTCTAGAGTAGTCTAGAATCTTTCATGAAACTCTAGGCCTTTCTAGAACCTTATAGAATCTCTTGGAACCTTGTAGAGTCTTCTAAAAACTTCTTGAATATTCTAGAATCTTTCAGAACCTTCCAATGTTGTATGGCCCCTAGAGAAAATTTAATGAATTAGAATTTACTTCCCCAATCCACTTATTGACTTACCTAAGAGTTTATTAGAAACTCTAGGGTTTATAATTACCAATTAAATCAAAATTAAATAACCATTTAGTTTAAATAACATTATACAGTCTATTTGCTTCTAAATGTTATAGCAACGGGCAAATCTAACACTTTTAGTGCTTTTAATGACACGTTGCTATAAAAATTTATTTGGTGCGAAACACCAAAATGGTAGAAAACATGATAACGAAAGAAGCACATCACATCCTCTGACTTAACTTCCTTAAGGGGATATCTTCGGTCCACTTAAAGAAGTAATCAGTGGTGACTAGTTTAAACTTATAACCCTTAGAGGAAGGAAAGTTAACAAAACCCACTACATCCTTGCCCTAACTCTCAAATGACCAAGATGATACGATAGGGTGTAACGAATTAAGGGATAGATGAATATTTGTATGAACTTCTTACGTGCTCCATACAATCATGGACCACGGCCAGCAATAATAACCAAGATGTTTAATCCTAACCTTTATTTTAGGTCTAAACTGATGAGCACCACAAAGCCCCTCATATATCTCTCTTATGACCTTACGATCCTCCTCATTATTGAGGCAATGTAACCATATTTTTTTTTTCAAAAAATCATCGATATAAGGTGTCATTCACGTAAGTGAACGACAGAGCTCTCTTCCTTATTTGAGTGGCAAGAGAATGATCATATAGAAGCTACTATGCTTCAAGTACTCAATGAAAGCAGCTCTCTAATTTGACTCTTCTTCGACAACAAACACTATGAGGGTCTGATCAAGAGGAGATAATATTGCAGAGAATAAGGCCAGGATAATGATGGACACTAAGCTTTTAGTTTGGTCAGCCAAATCCTTAGCAAGTTTGGCCAATGCATCCGCTCTTCTATATTCAAAACAAAGATTCCTAACCAAAGTCACCTTGAGGATAAGACATGAGAGCTCTATTGCCCGACTATGATAATACAAGAGCTCAGGTTTGAGGACTTTAAAGATCCCATCTACTTTGATTAATAATTTGCTAAGAATCTCCAAAGATTCTCACCTGTAAAATATTTATCTGAATGGCTAATTCAAGTCTCAAAATCAGAGCTTCATAGCCAGCTTCATTATTAGTATGAGGTTCTGAGAGACTATAAGAGTAATAAAGGGTGTGCCCTTTAGGGGATACAAAAATGAAGCACTAATTTACCCTAACTATAGGAGTTTCATGAGTATTAAGTGATTTGATAGAGGATGCACAATCAAAACGAAACTCTTAGCTAGGGGGCTCTTGTTCTTCCACACTCATGACTAGTTCATTAGGTAGATCGTCATTTTGTGGAGGATCTATAGGGATCGGGCAAGCACCAAGAAAATCAATTAGTGCTTATCATTTGACAGACCGCTGAGGAATAAAAGTGATGTCAAATTATAGTAAAATTATGGGTCAACACACCAAACGATTGGAGAGGGTGGAGCGGGTCATCAAGTACTGCAAAGGGTTAACAAAAGAAATGAAAATGATCTTGTGTGAAAGCATGTAATGTCTAAGATTATGTACAGTAAAGATCAAAGATAAATATTATTTTGTTATAGTTGGATATTCTAGGTCTAATGGAATCAAATGACTATTAAGATAATATATGCATTTTTTCTGCCATCCTCATTTTCTTGAGCTAAAAGTTCACTAAGTGACTCATCTAATGCCATAGTGTAAAAGATTAATGGTCAGCCTGAGATCAGTGCAGCTAACATAAGGGGATTCATAAAGTAGTACTTTATGCTCTCAAAGGCCTCTTGATAATGCTTATCCATATGAAAAAGAGCATCCTTGTTCACTAGAGCGACGAAGGGATGACATCTACTAGCAAGATTGGAGATAAATCTCTACAAGAAAGTAGACTTACCCTTAATAGACTTCAACTAGGTAAGACTCTTTGGGGGTTTCAAGCCTAAGATGACCTTAATCATGGTGGGATTGATCTCTTCCCCGCAGTAATGTCAAATGCACACTTTTGGGGATTCATCTTGAGAAAATGCTTGTACAAGCATTCAAAAATGATTCATAGATCTTAAAGGTGATCTCCGTGGATCTTGCTTTTGATTACAAAGTCATCCACATAACACTCAACCTACTTATGAATCAGGTCATCAAAAATGAAAGTCATGGTATGCTAATAGGTGGCTCTGGCATTCTTGAGGTTGACGTGCATCACCTTATAACAATATACACCAATAGGGGTACGAAAGATAATAAACTTCTCATCTTCACGGGCCATATTTATTTAATTGTAGCTAGATGAATCATCCATGGAGGAGAATATACTAGCAATATCAACTATGAGCTCAGGAATGGGAAGAGGAAAATTATCCTTGGGGCATGCCTTAATCAAATTATGGAAGTCAATATAGACATGACTTTGATCACTCTTCTTTCAAACTGGAACAACATTGGCAAGATAAGTATGATACTTCACTTCTTGAATAAAGCCAATCTCTACAAGCTTTTTAGTCTCTGTGATCACCTATTGTTCAATCTCCAACTTCATCCGGTGAAGTGGTTATTTAATAGGGACTGCATTGGACTGAATAGCTAACTAATTGACTGCTACTTCTTGATCTAAATCAGGCATCATAGTGTAATTTTAGGCAAAGTAATCTCTAAACTCATATAGAAGTTCAATGTACTCCCGAGCCTCTGACTTGGATAGTAAAACATTATGGAATATGGGTCAAGGATCTAAATTGGTGCTTAAATTAACCCCACATAATTCATCTATGATAGAGATGACTCTATCTTCAAATTCATATGGAACATTAAGGTCTTTGTCCTCAACATCATCCGAGTCCTCATCATCTGAGATGACAACAACTAGATAAGAATAAGAGATAACATAAATGACAATAAAAGGATATTGATCTTTCTTAGAATAGCCTAAACCTTGCTTAGTTTGAGGTAGATCAGTTTGCTAAATATAGACTTGCTGTAGAGCTTTCCCCTCAGGCCTCAGACTAAGTCGAAGGAATAATACCTCGCTCAATACAACTATCAACAAAAGGAGAAAAGTAGAAAGGGATATATATGACCTCATCAACCATGGTGTTTCCACAGGACTCGGTATATTAGGACCATGTGGAACACCCATGATGTAAAACAACATCGCATGCCTATCGAGCTATAGCGGAACATAAAAAGTGTGTAACTCATACACAAAGTGTCTAACAACGTGGAGTGGACCACATAGACTAATAAAAGGTGTGAGAGGTTTCTATCAGCTAGATCCGTTAACCGTCATCCTATACATATGATGAGAAAGAGATTACTGATTGGTAGTCTGACATGTGATAACTATGTCATCATCTGAGCCACTATCGATGACTAGGTTACCCTGAGGTATCTAATCCATATGGAATGTAGGATAGGGACTAGAATCATCAATGCTAAAGGATAATGAGGGATCTAAATGATGATGAGCATAAACCATCTCATCACAAGAGGAATCAAACTCGATAGTCAATGTAGTAATGTAAATACTCGGAGGAGGGGGAAGTAGGATATTGAGGTTTTTGATGGTAGTTGTCGAGTCTTTGCCTTGGCCATTGCTATGTCTTCCCCTACTTCTACTAGGGGGAATATCATGCCTCACTGTAAATTAAAAAGATGATCCAGTATGATCTATAATAGAGACATCCACCTTAGTACGAACTTGTGATGTACCCTACACTAGTGGCTGCATATGATCCTTTACGAATGACTGGATAAGACCTTATACAATGGTAGTAAGTCTCATTAATAACTGTATGATGGGCAATTTGAAAATCTTCTGAGGAACCTAATGCTCGACATCATCATAAATAGAGATCTCATGCAAAGTAAAAGGTTGAATATCCCTAAGAATCGAATACTACACATCATTCCTCATATACTTCATGCATTAGTGCAATATAGAGGGCACCAGCTTATGCTCATGAATCTAAGGTCTTTCTATGAGAGCCTTGTATGAGGTATCTACCTCAATAACATAAAATTTTTTCTCAATTTGGAGCTCTCCAAACCACAAAGGCAAGGTGATAGACCCTAAAGTATGCTGGCCCTGATCATTGAAGCCCTTCAGCATGATCTTATTTGATGTAAGCTTTAGATGATTGAGAGAGAGACTCTTTAGAGTGGCATAATTAAGGATATTAACTGAAGCTCCATGATTAACAAGGACCCTATTTACTCATTACCATTAACTTTAATAGTGATATATAAGGGATAGTTGTGCTTGTTGGTCCTTAAAAGAAGATCCTGATTTGAGAAGGTGATGCATGGTATTTCTTTCAAATTGCAAGAATTCTTAATAAACTTAGTGGCAAAGAAAGTTTGATAGGACTTTGGCTCTAGCAAAGCTTTTACCAAAATTTCTCTCAAATTAGAAGACCTCATGAGTGCATTATAAATACTGAGAGGGAAGAAATTTTTCTCAAATGAGCCAATACATTATAATCATGATCTAACTGAGGACCTTTCCCTTTCTCGTTTACCTATGCTTGGGAAGGAGAGGTAGGATCATCTTATTCGATAATAATATTTTTATTTTTTTCTTTATTATTCTTAGCCATTCTAGGAGGAAAAACTTCCATAAATATAATTAAACCTCCTTCATTAAGTCAAACTCAATAGAAGATTTATTTGATTTAGGGGCCATGGCTTGTGTTAACTTTATGGAAAGTGGTTGGGTTATGTCTTCAGACTCATCTTCAAAGTCTAAGTAATAACAACCCTAAAAAAATGAATATACGCTCCTTTTCACATTCAAACTCTTCTTCATGTGAAAGGTTATTATCATCATAAAAAATATGTAAAATATGAAAAGAAAAAGTGTAATGAGGGGTAGAAGAAAAAAAGATAAAAAATAGTCAGAATCATCTTCTTTCATTAATTCATCATCAGTATGATGATAGATGAAATCCTTGGTGTAAGGGCCAAAATAGATCCCATCTTCCCTTCTGAAGACTACAAATTTCTCTCTCTCATACATTTTTGATATATGAAAGTAAACAAATGTGCTCAGTAGGCATTATAGTGGAAGAAGGAGAAGAAATATGTATAGTGAATGAGCTAACAATTACTGACTTGGCTTGTGCAGGCCTCCTCTAAATGGCCTCTAAAATCTATAATGCCTATCTAATCATACCCTTCATATTTTTGTTGACCTCATTTCTGTATGAGGTTATCAGGATCTATCCAGACTCCTTTGTGTTGACTTGATGGTTGATAATCATCCATTCGTCAATCATCTAAAACTCAATCTATACTTCAACATCAACCTACACCTATCTGCAGCTACCCAGTCTCCATTCAAACTTTAAACATCAAGTCTTAAATCAAATTTCAATCATATATGCAATCAAATTTAATCATACAGTCCATATCAACCTATAATCAGCTGAAGTTGTAGCCCTGCACTATAACTAGATGACTTAGTACATTGCCCAACTTAGTGCACTAGCACCTAGTGAACACCACTCGATTTCCTTTATCCAATCATTAACAATCACCTAATTGATTGTCATTAATGTGGATAATTCAAAATTGCATTCAAATCCAAAATTTCAGACCATAATTAAAGGTTAAAGGCCCATGTCCTATAACCCTTTTTAAGCAATTTTTCAATCACATCAAAACATATTCAAATGACCCCTGATTCATGATCTATCAATTGTATATTGATTAGACATATCCCTATGATCAACTCTTCAAATTTAAGACCAATATGAGACCTCTAACCCCAAAAACTTGATTGAAATTCAAAGGCTACAAAATATTCAAATATTTACAATCTATGTCACTGGACCTTCCACCTTATGAAATTTGACCTTGGGACCTTCCCCAAAACCTTTGACCATATTTATAACCTTTGTTATGACATGTTAAACACAAAACAACACTTTGGTGGATCTAGTACAATACTTAAAATATTCGAAATAAATGTAAGTATAAACTTTCTATAAATGTTAATTTATTTTTTATTAAAATCTACTTTTAATTCCAAGCATTTTGACATATAAAAGTATATATAAATTAATCTAATTGTATAATTTAATTATATATGCATAACTATTAAATCTAAGTTAATTAACTATTAACAGTTAATAAATAATCATTTTATTATTCTATTATTATTACTATAGCTTACCCACTTACCTTAGCATTCATTGGGCTGATTACTAGAAATGGAATCCCACGGCTGAGAATTATTAGGAAATGCTGTGGTTGAATATAGTTGGGAAATGATGTAGTGGAATGTAGTTAAAAAAACATTATAGCATTAAGTATTTCCTTCCTTTTTCACGTGTCATTTGGCTTCTGGTGTTTGACGGAAGAGCATGCCATGAGCTAAAGGGAAGCAGGGCAGCTGGGTAGAGCTAAGGCAGGCAATGGTGGGGAGAAATTTCAACAAAATAATGTAAGAAAAATTAGGGAGATGTGGTAAATATAATTGTGGTTTGGTTGAAATGAACTGTTGTTTGCAAATTCTTAGTAAGATTTTTGTTGCTAAATATTGAATTCAGAAGGACTGCTGTAAGTTGATGTTGGACTGCTGTGTTTACTATTGGGCTGCTGCTGGTGGCTGATTTCTGAGGTAAGTGCAGAAATAGTAAAGATAATAGTGAAAACTATTATTATTGTTGCTGAAATTAGTATATATTATTACTAAAAAATGGATTTCTAAATGCAAAGTGTGCTGAATTAGTAGGAAGAAGAAGGAAGGAAAAGAGGGAGATTAGAAAGAGAAAAGATTTTATGGAATGAGAAAGAGTGAAATTGAGATTGTATACAAGAGGAAAGGAAGACAAAGTCTAGGAGAACAAATTCATAGCGAGGTGAGATACCCAAACGATGCTATAGGAATTAGTAAATATTTTATTGAATTAAATTTCATATTTATTATGTTTATGATCACATTTATTTCAGTTTACACAAGTTTATTCATGTATAAATATATATGAACATATATGAATATGTTTATTCACAGAGTAATGTCTATAATAATATATGTCATGAGGGATAAAAAGGATTGCTATTGAGAAAGTGAAATAAGTCATATATGGGGGATAGAACCACACAAGTAAAGGCAAAAGACCTGACGAGATAAGCCTACCCTCTCATTTTTAAAAGTTTAAAATTTAGACCCAACCTTGAATGAGAAAGTAGCTTCAATTCTAAAAGTTGGGACTCTGGACCCAATATTGAATTGGAAAGCTAAAATGATGCAAAAGCTTATAGCTATTATATGACTTATTTAAAAGGTGTTGCAAAATTGATAAAGATAGAAAGTAATGTTATGCATTTATTTTATGATCAGTATGAAATTTTAATGTATTTTAAATTAATTGATAATAATGTTATTCTCATTTCTTATATATTGCTTATATATTTCATTGAGCCTTAGCTCATTAACTGTGGTTGTACTGTAAGAAAGGGGAAGGAGCCCGTAGGGCATCAAGGGGGTGACTATCCTTTTCAGTGTACATACATTTTGGGTGTTTATAGAGGTCCAAGTAGAGGTTGTACAAAGACTTTTGGGGTATATAAGTAAGTTTAAAAAGTTTTAATAAAACTATGTATTTATTTTTTTTTATCATGTGAAGTTTAATTGAGATATATTACATATTTTCTGTGAAGTAAAACTTATTATGTTAGTAGAGTCTAAATAGATTACTTTTTACTCATCTAATCCTGATAGATGTAGTTCAGAATGAGTGTCAGTAAGAAGGGAACTATCTAGATTTTTCTTCTTTGTTATACTCCAGGTTGACCGTAAAATGGGCCAATTGGGGTGTGACAAAAATTGATATCAGAGCTTAAATAAAAATCAAATGGAAGCATAATTGGATTTAGACATGAAGTAGGATGGGATATAGTGAATTTGATGTATACACAGCTATTGGTTGAATCGACATTGAATAGATTGATACATACATTTATTCTAAGAATAAACATACATGCATACACGACTTATTTATGAATTATCTTATTGCACGCAGATAATTATGTATGAGGAGTTGCTAGAAAGAATGACTGATCAGTCATCCAGGCTGGATATAAAAATAAGAATGAATAAGAAAAATAAGTCAATAACTTCAAGATATTATGTATTTGATCTCCCAAGTGGTAGATAAAATGCCATCTATAGAAAAATCTTCTATAAGCAGTGGACCCCAATCTAAAAGTTATAGTGAAGTGGACCGACATTTAATGTTATTTCAAACTTTTAAACTGCTAGCCTTCAAAGGTGCAAGTGATCCAACAATTGTTGAAGACTAGTTATTAAAGATAGGGAAGATCCTAGATGGTGTGATCTGTCCTGAAAATAGAAAAGTACCATTGGCCATATTTATTTTAGAAGGAGAAGTAGAAAGATGGTGGCAAGTATAATATAGAGAAAAATTTGGACAAATGCCTATCACTAGTATATAGTGGGATGATTTTGTGAGGATATTTAGAGACTAGTTCATTCCTCCTTCAACCAAACTAGCTCTATAAGATAAATTATTCAATCTGACTCAGGGTTCCAATACAATTATGCAATATAAAGCTGAGTTCACTTCTTTATCTCATTATACACCACATTATGTTAGCACCCAAGAGGAGAAGTGTCACAAATTTTTTAGAGGCCTTAGTGGTCAGCTGTGACTCACATTAGCACCTTTTGATATCAGTGAATTTTTAATCTTAGTGGAGAGAGCCAGAAGGATTGAAAATGAGTTGAATTTCTCCAAGTATAGTTGGGAAAACAACAACCAGGAAAAAAGGAAGATGTTTGAAAAGGATGATCGATTCAGAAATAAGAAGCCAAAGTTTAATGATAAACAAAAGCCGAGTTAGCTTGAAAAGCCTTTATGTCAATAATGTGGGAAGCAGCATTCTGGTCAGTGTTTTGTGGGATCTAGAAGATGTTTCAAATGTGGTGAGTTAGGTCATCACAACGTGGATTGCCCTCAAGAGAGAAAAATTAATACTAAGCTATAGGGATATCAAGGGTATCAGGAACATGCACCATATAGGAGATATCTTGAAGGTAATTAAGCATAAAAAACTCAGTTTCAAGAAAGGCCAGTAGTACAAGGAAAACCCCCAGTTCAGTTAAAAGGAGAAGCATCAGATGTTAAAAGTAATCAACCTATGAAAGCTAAAGTGTTTGCCATTACACCCCAGGAAGCCAAGGATTCAGAGGAGGTGGTTACAGGTATACTTTTGATTTTTAATAAGTTTGGCAGAGTTCTTTTTTATTCTAGTGTATCTCATTCATTTATTTTTGAAGAGTTATGTTCTAATTTATCTATTGAGACTGCATGTTTTATACCTGGTTTATGTGTTATGTTGCATACGAGGGATAGTTTGCCTGCCAATAAGATGTATCTTATGAATTTGGATATTTAGGGCCACAAATTTCCAACAGAATTAATTTTAATGCCTATTAAAATTTTTGACTTCATTTTGGAAATGAATTGGCTACTTAAATATTTTACTATAATTGAATGTTGGAAAAAAAGAATAAAATTTAATTTACCCAGTGAGAAGACCTTTTATTTTCCCTATGAGAAGAATGCAACATCCTCTCTTGTTAGTTCAGTGAAGATGGGTAAATATTTAAGGAGGGGTGAGTTAGTGTTCAGAGCTAAAATAGAGGTCTTAAATATAGATATTCAGGCCTTATAGAATGTTCTAGTTATCTCTGAATTTTCAAATGTATTTCCTGAAGAATTACCTGGATTATCCCCTTAAAGGGAGGTTGAATTTGGCATATAACTACAACTAAGAATATCGGCAATTTATAAGTCCCCTTACCGGATGGACCTAAAAGAATTACAGGCGTTAAAAACTCAATTACATGAATTGATGGATAAGGGATTTATCAGGTCTAGCCATTCACCTTGGAGTGCACCTATACTTTTTGTTAAGAAGAAAGATGGATCCATGAGAATGTGTATTGATTATAGTTGCTGAACAAAGTGACTATCAAGATTAAATATCCTCTACCCTGCATAGATGACTTGTTTGATCAATTAGTAGGTGCCACAGTATTTTTCAGAATTAATTTAAGATCAGGATGTCATCAAGTGAGAGCTAAAGAAGCAGATGTCAGTAAGATGGTTTTTTGGATGAGGTATGGTCATTTTGAGTTTAGAGTCATGCCATTTATGTTAATAAATGCTCATGCTATCTTTGTGGATATGATGAATCAACTTTTCAAAAACTACATAGATAAGTTTGTGATTCTTTTCATTGATGATATTTTGATATACTCGAGGACAAACAAGGAGCATGTTGAATATTTAAGAGTAGTTTTGGAGACATTAAGGAAAAAATCAACCGTATGCAAAATATTCAAAATGTGAATTTTGGTTATCGAGTATTACTTTCTTGGGGCATATTATCAGTGGTGAAGGGATTTCAATAGATCCATAGAAGGTGAAAGCAATTGTGAAATGGTCTATACTAAGGAATGTTATAGAGGTTCATAGCTTTTTAGGATTGGCAGGATACTACAGAAGATTTGTTAAAGGATTTTCACAAATTGTTATGCCTTTGTCCAAGCTGATGAGAAAGGAGGCTAAGTTTTAGTGGACTGCTAAATATGAGAAGAGCTTTCAGGCATTGAAGAGGCATCTAACCACAGCACCAGTATTGAAACTTCCCTTAGGAACAGAAGAATTTTAGATTTATAGTGATGCTTCTTTGAAGGGTTTGGGATATATTTTAATGCATAATAGAAAAATGATTACATATGCATCGAGATAGTTGAAACCCCATGAAAGAAATTATCCCACTCATGATTCAGAGCTGACTGTAGTGGTATTTACTTTGAAGGTTTGGAGACATTATCATCAGAGCCTAAAATACATATTTTCACAAAAAGAATTAAACTTATGACAAAGAAGATGGTTAGAACTCATCAAAGATTATAATTTGGATATTCAGTATTGTCCAGGAAAAGCCAACATTATGTCTGATGCTTTGAGTCACAAGTCTATAGGAATGATGAACTAGATGATTACTCAAGAGGTTCAATTGATCAAGGAAATAAAAAATCTATAATTAGAGATTAGAGATTTAAAAAATGTGAAATATTTGCATCAGATGACAATAAATCCCACTTTAAACAAATCATATCAAAGAAGCTCAAAAGCTCAATAGTGAAAATTGATGGAGCAGGTCTAGTCAGGGAAAATACCTAATCTTTCTGTTGATGTTGATGGAATTATAGGCACAAATTCTAGTTGTGGGAACTCAATCATCTAGATTTAAGAAATAAAATTTTGTAAGAAGCTCATCATTCTGGTTATATAATTCATCCAGGTAGTACCAAGATTCATAAAGACTTGAAATTAATATTCTAGTGGCTAGGTATGAAGAGTGACATTATGAAATATATAGCTAAGTGTGAAGCATGTTAAATTGTGAAAGCTGAACATCAACAACCCAGTGGATTACTACAATCATTACCTATGCCTGAGTGGAAGTGAGAAGAAATTGTATTGATTTTGTTATGAGATTTCTCTGATCTAGATAGGGTCATGACAACATTTAGGTGATTATTGATAGATTGATAAAATCAGCTCATTTTTTTCCTATCAAGCAAACTGATTCAGTAGACAAATTGGCACGGCTGTATGTGAAGAAAATTATCAAATTATAATGTATTTTAAAAGTCATTATCTCAGATAGAGATGGTCAATTTACTTTTAGGCTGTGGAATAGCATTCATGAAATTTTGGGCACAAATTTATATTTTAGTACAGTTTTTTATTCTTAGACTGATGGTCAATCTGAAAGAACCATTCAGGTATTGAAAAACCTGTTGAGATTATATATTTTAAATTTTAGAGGTAGCTGAGAGGATCACATATCATTGATAAAATTTGCCTTTAATAATAACTACCAATCTAGTATACAAATGGCACTATATGAAGCACTTTATGGTAAAAAGTGCAGAACTCTCTCAACTTGGGTTAAGGTTGGAGAATGATAGTTAATGGGCCCAGAACTAGTGGAGGAAGCAACAGAGAAAATTAGATTAATCAGAGATAGATTAAAAGCTGCTCTAGATTGCCAGCAAAAATATTATGAGCCCAAGCACAAAGCAGTACAGTTTGAAGTGGGTGATTTTATATTCTTGAAGTTTAAGCCTGTGAAAGGTACATCTAGATTTAGGCAGGGAGGCAAATTAAATTCTAAATATATAGGACCTTTTGAAATCATTGAGGAGATTACAAATGTTGCTTACAGACTTGCTCTTCTAAATGACATGTCAGATATATATAATATTTTTCATGTGTCATTGCTAAGAAAATGGGTTACAGATGCACATCAAAGAATTTCACATGATGAAATTGAGCTACAAAAGAGTTTGACTTATACTGAAGAACCAAAAAGAATACTAATTTTATACTAAATTGCTCAGAAACTATTAAATCCCTTATGTAAAAGTAAAATGGAAATACATGCCATAAAAGAAGGCAACCTGGGAAAGGGAAGAAGACATTAAATTGAGATTCCCCCAATTATTTGATGACCACTAAGGCGCTGAATATCAAGGATAAAATTTAAATAAGTAGCGGTGGATTATACTACCCAAAATATTAAAAATAAATGTAAATATAAACTTTTTATAAATGTTAATTTATTTTTTATTAAAATCTACTTTTAATTCCAAGCATTTTGACATATAAAAGTATATGTAAATTAATCTAATTGTATATGTATAACTATTAAATCTAAGTTAATTATCTATTAATAATTAATAAATAATTATTTTATTATTATGTTATTATTACAATAGCCTACCCACTTCCCTAAGCATGTATTGGGCTGATTACTGGAAGTGGAGTCCCACAACTAAGAATTATTTGGAAATATTATAGTGGAATGCATTTGAGAATTGCTGTAGTGGAATGTAGTTAAAAACATTATAGTATTAATTATTTCCTTCCTTTTTCTTGTGTCATTTGGCTTCTGGTGTTTGATAGAACAACATGCCGTGAGCTGAAGTGAAGCAGGGCAGAGCTAAGGCAGGCAATGGTGGGGAGAAATTTCAGCAAAATAATGTTAGAAAAATAAGGGAGATGTGGTAGTTAGGGGCTGGAATTATGGTTTGGTTGAAATGAACTGCTATTTGCAAATTCTAAGTAAGATTTTTGTTGCTAAATACTGAATTCGAGAATTAGTAAAGGAGAAATAGGAATAAGGACTACTGTAAGTTGTGTTGGACTGCTGCGTTTGCTGTTAGGCTGTTACGGGTGGCTGATTTATGAGGTAAGTGTAGAAATAGTAAAGAGAATAGTGAAAACTATTATTATTGTTGTTGAAATTAGTATATATTATTACTGAAAAATGAATTTCTGAATGTGGAGTGTGCTGAATTTAGTAGGAAGAAGGAAAAAAAGGGGGAGATTCAGAAGAGAGAAAATGATTTTGTGGAATGAGAAAGAGTGCAATTGAGATTGTATACAAGAGAAAAGGAAGATAAAGTCTAGGAGAACAAATTCCTAATGAGGTGAGATACCCAAACTATGCTATAGGAATTAGTAAATGTTCTATTGAATTGCATTTCATATTTTTTATGTTTATGATCGCATTTATTCAGTTTATGCCAGTTTATTCATGTATGAATATTTATGAACATGTATGAATATATTTATTAATATATTAATGTTTATAATAACATTTATCATGAGGGATAAAAAGGATTGCTATTAAAAAGTGTAATAAGTCATATATGTGGGATAGGCCAACACAAGTAAAGGCGTAAGACTTGACGAGGTAAGCTTACCCTCTTAATTCTAAAAGTTGGGAATTTGGACCTAACCTTGAATGAGAAAGTAGCTTCAATTCTAAAAGTTGGGACTCTGGACCCAACATTGAATTGGAAAGTTGAAAGGGTGCAAAAGCTCATAGCCTTCATATGACTTGTTTAAAAGGTGTTGCACAATTGGCAAAGATAAAAAGTAATGTTATGTACTTTTTTATCAGTATAAAATTCTAATATATTTTAAATTAATTAATAACAATATTATTCTCATTTCTTATACATTTCCTGTATATTTCATTGAGCCTTACCTTATTAGTAGTGGTTGTACTACAGGAAAGGGGAAGGAGCCCATAGGGCATTAAGGGGGTGACTTTCCTTTCAGTGTATATACATTTTGGGTGTTTATAGAGGTCCAAGTAAAGGTTGTACAAAGACTTTTGAGGTATGTAGTAGGTTTAAAAAGTTTTAGTAAAGCTCTGTATTTCTTTCTTTTGATTATGTAAAGTTTAATTGAGGTATATTACATGCTTCCTGTTAAGTAAAAGTTGTTATGTTAGGGGAGTCTAAATAGATTACTTTTTACTCATCTAATTCTGATAAATGTAGTTCAAAATGAGTGTCAATAAGAAGAGACCTGTTTAGATTTTTCTATTCTGTTATACTCTAGGTTGATCGTAAATGGGGCCAAATTAGGGTGTAACATCCAGGTTGACCCACAATTGACTAGGGGTCTAAATGACCAAAATGCCCTTTGAGGGAAAAATTAAAATTTTCTCCAAAATTTAATATGGCCAATCCATATCAAGATATGAAACCTCCTCCAATGCTTCCTAAACATATTTAGGAGTATTTTGAACTCAAATTCAAGCCTTGGTCATGCATGGTTAACAAAGTCAACTCATGTTAAAATTAATGCTCCAAGCTATTTCAAAATTAATGCTCCAAGCTAATTCAAACCAGATTAACCCTTCAAAATCCTTTAATTGGACATTCCTAACATGTCCAAAAATTCTCTAAGTACAACCCCCTTGATTTGGCTTGGTTAGCCCAATTGGAGGGGTCAAAACCCACTCCATTTTCATGCACTTGACCAAAATTCCAAACCCATGGCTCCATATACTTGGCTATTCATCCAAACAACCAAGTGCACTCCTTTAAATGCCACATTAGCCCCATTGACTGATTTGACCAGTCAAATGGTCAAATATGCTTTCAAATGGGCTTAGGGGACCAAGCCACTTTGGAAATCCTAACCCCTCTGAAAGTTTGTGAGAGTGGTTAAACCCTAAAGAACAAGTCCCAAGGCTAACTAGGAGGAGGGGGGGGGGGGAATTGAATATTTAAAAAATCTTCTTTTAATAAAAAGAAAAATCCCCTTCTTAAAACTTTTTTAATATATAAAAATAGATAATGAATACAACATAATATCAATCACAGATTTTCAACCAAGCAGTTATATCCAAAAATAAATGCAAAAAATAAAGTGCGAAAAAAATAAAATTAGAAAGAACACACCAGATTTATAGTGGTTCGATCCAACCTGACCTACGTCCACTCCCCAGAGGCACCCTACAGGTATTGCACTAAAACATTTTAGTGTCTCTCCTTTTTCCCCTACAACAAGGCAGAAAAGTCCTTACAAAATCTTTCCACCTACTCGATGCGATAGAGAACTAAAACTCCTTTCACAGGCAGAGAATCTTGACTCCTTTTTTCTCCCTCTAGGAGATGACAGAGAACCACAAATCGCTTTCATCTTTCTCGGTGCGGTGGAGTAGCTCGGTCCTTTGACACTAAAGAGATCTTCTTCTTCCCAAAACTTCCCTCAAGACTAATCTTGAATTTGATGGTACTAAGGTGCAAGTTTATCTGAGTAACAGTATGAAATCCCCTCCAAACTCCCTTGAAACCCCCTCTAAGGATCTTCTCCCTCTCAAACTCCACCCTTTTCTCTCTCCCTTTCAAGTTCTCTCTTCAAGTTTTCTCTAGAAGAACGAAGACACAATGGCTGCCAAAGACACTTACAATATCTTTAGAGAAAGCTTAAATATAAGGCCTTAAAAAATCATAAAAATTTAATTTTGGTGGCAAAGATTGTCCAAGACGAACGCAGGATTATGCAGGATGATATGCTTAAATAGAGGGTTTTATAAAACCCTTAAACTCAATTCCGGTGGGAAAGATCATCCAGTATGATCTTAGGATCATCTAGGACGATGTGTATAATTTGACCTGATAGTCTTGGATGATCCCTGGATAGTCCAGGATGATCAGTTCAAATTTGTACTAATCATCCAGTACGATTCATAGATCATCTAGGATGATTCTTCGATCGTCCAGTAAGATCAGAATATCAAATTAAATAGATTTGATTGACTAATCATATGATTAATTTAGGCAATATTTTCAAAGATCATCCAATATAATGTATATCATCTTGGACGATTAGAACAAAATTTGAATCTTAAAAATCTTGCCTAAATTATGTTTAACGACTATTTTTCATGATCATAATTGATCGTCCTAGATGATCTAAATCGTCCAGTACAATTAGTTTAATGAGCTGATCATACATTACGATATAAATTATATAGTATGATTAGTTCAATATTTGAACTTCTATTTTTGACTCAATCTCACTCCTCCTAAGTGTGTGTGTGTGTGTGCATGGTCACCAAGTTAACAAACACCCTTACAGGACTTGACTCAAGAAATCAAAAATACATCAATAAATATTATAAAGATCTTTACAACATAATCAATTCTACCTAATCTTGAGCCATGAATCTTCGTTAGATGGTGCATGGTGTTCCTGAAATATTAGTATACACATAAATAAATATAGAATTAAAATACTAGGAGACATAAAGATGTGATCCATAATGCTTGTTATCATCAAAAATATAAACTTGCGAGCTTGAGTCGCAACACCCTCATTATGACTTGCTCTAACCTACTATTGAGCATATCATTCCCATCCCAAAGAGGCCTTAGTGCAACCCTTAACCCATACTTGAGCCATGGTTTAATTAAATGAGGGAAAAGGAAAGTGCTCCCCTCATCACATGAGCCAAGGGGTCCCACTTATGCACTAGCCTTCCCCTTTGCTTCTAACAACCTTGTGATACTTAGCATGTATCCAAGCAAGGTCCCAATCCAATCAAGGCCATCCATTCAAAAAGAATGGCTTAAGGAAGAGAAAAACCTAAACCTAAGCCTCATTTAGTCAAACTTCTTCTCCCGCAGCCCCTAGCTCCTCCAGCCCTTTCTCTAGCTTTCCCAAGCTTTTCTCCGCCAAATCTAAGCCTCCAAGCAACATTTTGGTGAAGAGAGAAGGTTCTAATCAGAGAAAATAAAGTTTACTTCATAACTTTCAATCCAGCCATCATCTATTTGAGGAGTCTTCTACAAAGTTGGAGAGGATATTACCAGGAGTGAAATGACTCTAAGATCATCAAAATCTATCTACTGGTTAGTGAGAAAACTCAACTTTAAGTTAAAAATTTAATTTGAAACCACTCAAAAATCTACAATGCTTGGAGCCTCCAAACTCTAAGAATTGAAAGATTAAGTTTTCATGAGCTTGTATTTCAAATTTTTTAGAATTTGGTTGAGTATTTTGAAAGTTATGGGTGTTATAATTTTCAGTTCAATTTGAACTATTTTTCTCTGGTTCAATTAGAGCCATCTGATCATGCCTTCTACGTGATCGGATGGCCCACAGGTTGCCACATCACCCTTAAGGAAATTTTGGATGTTTGAGAGATTCGAACTTACACCACGCATTTTGATTTCTGGCCCTGTGGCGGCACTAAAGCCGTTCATCCTGAAAGTTCATTAGGGATGTTAAGCTCTTATGAACTAGCCCGAGGTTAACCAAGAGGAGGGGGGGTGAATTGGTAGTTTTTAAAAAATTCTTAAGAAAAAATAAGATTTTGAAAACCTTTTCGAATGTTTTAAAATAAATATAATTGTATGTTGATGTGCAGATGATTAATCAAATAAAATAATAACTTTAATCACACGATCATCCACAGGAAAGTAAAGTACATACGGAATAGTAAAAAGAAAGAATACACCAGATTTTATAGTGATTTGGTCAACTTGACCTACATCCACTCCCCGGAGCCTCCCCTCCAGGTATTACACTAAAACTCAGTGACTCTCCTTTCGCTCCCATAACAAGGTAGAGAAGCCTTTACAAAAACTCCTTTTCACTAACTCCGGTGAGGTAGAGAACCCAAACTCCTTTTGCTTCCTTCTGAAGCAGGCAGAAAAAATCTTACCTCCTTTCGCTTCCTCTTGAAGTTGGCAGAGAACCTTACCTCCTTTTGCTTCCTCCTAAAGCAGGCAGAGAACCTTGATCTTCTTGTTAATGATTCTTCCGAAAGAGCCACCAAGGAACAAGGGGCAATAACTGGAGAAGACAACTCAAATCCTTACTTAGAGCAACCTTTATGAACACCTCCCAAACTCTCCCTCACAAGATCCCCTCTCTCTCTCCCAAGCTCTCCCTCTCCCTCTCAAGACTCTCTTAGGTGAGGATAACAGCAAAAAGTTTTTCCATTAACAAATAAGAGAGCTTAAATAGAAGGGCTCAAAAATTGGCCTGAATTTCAACTTGCGGTCAAAGATTGTCCAGGACGATCCTGCGATCGTCCTGTACAATAAGTATAAATCATCCCTTTTAGCCTGGATGATCTAGTTCTTCGTGATGATTAGGAGACATGGTCTGTTCTGATCATCTGGGATGATTCTACGATCTTCCTAGATGGTTAGTTCAAAATTAAGAATATCATCCAGTAAATAGTTCGGGACGTCCAGGAGAAAAGTCTGGACTATTTGTAAAAAATGACTTGATCACCCAGAATGATATGATTATCATCCTGTACGATTAGTTCAAAAATGACCAATATCATCTGGAACATAGTTTGAGTTATCCAGGAAAATTGTGTTGGACAATAAGGATTTATAACGGATTGTCTAGGATGATAAGGCTATCATCCTATACGATTTGTTCAAAAATGGGCAATATCATTCGGCACATAGTTTGGGTCATCCAGGAAAACTATATTGGATGATGAGGATTTATAACGGATTGTCCCGGACGATCTTGCGATCAGCCAGGACGATGTGATGATCAATTAATCCTCAATTAATTTCCTTAATCTCCTAGCTAATTTAGGCATGATTGTAATACATCATCTAGGATGATACGTATATCATCCTGTACGATTAGACCAAAATCCTAAAATGAAAACTTACTTAAATGAGTCTCATGACTGAGGAATTTTGATTTGAGCATATCGTCCTAGATGATGGGAGGATCGTCTAGGACAATATGCTTAATCAAACTGGCTTAATGCAGCTATGCTAATTAGGGTTTCTATTTTTAATGGATTATCCTGGATAATCTCACGATCATCCAAGACGATATGATCAAAATAGAATAGGAACCCTAACTCACTAAAATTCTCCATTGAGTGTGTGTGTACAAGGTTACTTAGCTTGTGGACCTGAAAGGTTAGGCAATCAAACAGAAATAGGAATTTTTGTTATCATCAAACTTATAATTCTTGAATCTAGATTTGCAACACATCCATCCACGTTCAATTCGACGGCTGAGAGTCATGCTGACTCAGATTAAAATCACGGTGGTGGTGAGCCATCATGCAATTATTATCAATGAGTGCTAGCAACTTAATTGATTTAATTTGAATTAAAAATTTAATTTAAAGCCCAAAATTTTGAAAATTCACAAAAAATTTATTTTCACCAAATTGAGTGATTTTGATGTCATTGGAAAGACATGAGCCCTAGTATTTATTAAAATTAACACCAAGTTTTTTTGACTAGTGAATTATGAGATTTTGATGTTTATTTAAAATTTAATTATGATAATTTTCTCACAATCTAGTGGTTAAATTGGACCCAATTTTTGGTAAAACATTTTTGAGCATCTCATGCATTCGCTGATTTTTTCTTAGGTCCAAAAGCTCTTTGGATTGCTATGCTTTTTTGACCCAAAATTTTGAAAATTCATAAATCTCCAAATTGATAGGATTAGGCTGTGTATTTGCTATGGTGTGCATGCATATGTGTTAGGGTTAGTTGAACAAAATTTTAAGCCCATTGGAATACTAGTGACACCTAAGGAAAATAATTAAGGTCAATATCTCGATGACTTAGAAAATTTTTAAAAAATTTCACACACACTTAATCAGGGTGAAACTTTAGAATATTAAACTTAGTGATATTATACACCTTATCTTCAGATTTCACTAAATTAGGAGCCCATTAGGTCAGAAAATTAAGTAAGTTAAAAATTAGCCTTTTTTAAGAGGCATAAACTTCAAAAAATTACAATAAATTTAAAATAAATCCCAAAAATATAAACAATATGTAAAATTGCTCATAATTAAACCCTATATCTAGGAAAATTAAATGCCCCATCGCTAGACTTCAAATTTGAGCTCAATTTAATTTTTAAGGATAATCAATAATTAATTAAATTAAATAATTAAAAATTAAAAATTTCAAATGAATTTTAATCTTTGAAAACACTCCTATAAGTCATCCTTGATGAAGTTTTAGGGTGGACTACCTTGAGCTATGGGCTAAGTGTCCTAAGGAGGCATGTGACAACACTATGAACAGATGTAATGGAGTGTAAAGCTTTTAAAATTAATTGATTATTAATTACTTAACCAAAATTAAATCATTAAGGCTACTACATTAACCTAGTTTTTAGGATGGACTATCTCGAGTTGTAGGGCTATGTTTCCTAAGGTGGGTTGGTTCCTCGAGACCACTATGACAACGCCAGGAATGGATTTCAAGGAGTGTAAAATATAAAATTATAAACTCAATTAGATTAGTAACCAACTAATTAGGAAATTAAATACTTAATGTAACTACATCAGTTAGATTTTTTAGGTGGACTACCTCGAGCTTCGGGGCTTTATGTACTAAGGAATTCTTAGTCTTTATACCCATTGTAACAACGCCATGAACTGATTGATGACAAATATTAGCAAATAAAATAAAAATCATAAACTTAGAGAATAATCAATAAACTAAGTCAAACTTAAATTTAAAGATATTTGTTGGGTAACCCAGGCTTACGACGCTATTAAGTTAGCCCCAAGGAGAGTGAATATACCTCATGACCATGGTGTAAATAAAGGCAGTTATTATTCAACCTAAATAATTAACCTTAAATCACTAATTAATAGAAGTCTTCATACCTTATGTAGAATCCATTTTGGAGAGCATTAATGCATTAAATTTTGAATCTTAAGGACTAAAATATCTAATTAAAATTTAGGACTTTAAAAAACAAATCATTAACCAACTATAACATTTAAAACTCATCCTAAAATGAACACTAAAATACTAATACTTAAACTCCAATTAAACCCCCCTTGACTTACTATTGCAATCCAAGATCTTTAGCTTGAGACTTTGATGATAACAAATATTATTGAATGAAATTTATTTCTCCTAGCATATGTATTACATATTATTGTTTCTATGTATACTAACATCTTAGGTACATCATACACAGCTCAAGAATGATCAAGGCTCAAGTTTGGGTAGCATAGAATGTTATTCGAAAGAGTCTTTGTTTTTAATTTTATTTATTTTATACTTCTTAAGTCTGGCCATATAAGGGTGTATGCTAAATTGGTGACTGTGCACACATACACAGGGGAGTGAGAAAAGTGTGCTGAGAAATTTTTTAAACTAATCGTAACATACGATTACGATCATGCTGTATGATTAGTTATATAAAAAATTAATTTAATGACTAATTCTATAATTAATGCTTATGAAATAATAGTATTATACGATCCTAATCATATTCTATGATTTATTCTCATTAAAAAACCTTAGCTAATACATAATTTAAGTAAGTATTTTGAAATCCAATTTTTGAAATAATCATACTATACCATCCTAATCATACTCTATGATATTTGAAATCTTACTTAAATTAATCCCCATAATTAGTCAATCAAATCAAGATTTAATAAATATGGCCAATCATATTATACGATATAGATCATACTGTACGATTGATTGAAATGAAATCAAATCATCCCGGATATCGTATTGGATGCAACTTCAATTTTTTTAAACTATTTATATAGTATAATGATGATTTTGCTGGACAAACCCTTGACGATTGAACTAATCAGATAGTACGATGTAAATTATACTAGATGATTGATAGAGATATTTTCCAGCCATTCTAGTAGTCATCATGTATGAATAGAATGAAATTGAACTAATTAAGCATATGAACTTTTGATCGTACTGTACGGTAAGTACACATAAATTGAATAGTTCTTCTAAATGACTATTTCATCGTACGGGATGAACTCCTATTTTGAACTAATCATACTATATGAATTTAGATTATACTGTATGAATAGTGACGGCTTAATTAAAAACTTAGGATTTTTGAAGCCTTAAGCAACTCAAACTTGTCTCTAGTAAGACTTTTGGATGTTGAAGGAACTCTGAGGGAGAATTCTTGAGAGAGCTTTTAGGCTTAGAGAGAGGGAAGATGAGGTTGTGTGTGAGGGAGAAGGGGTATGAGGGATTTTCACATGATTGCTCCAAGCACGCTTGCTCCTTGCTTTCTCCAATGGCCTTGGTGAGTTCTTGGAGTTTCTCTTGGGAAAGAAGCTTCAAGGTCAAGGGTCATGAGTACTCTACCTTCATTAGGAAGGTAAAAAAGAATTGAAGGTTCTCAGCCATCACCAGAAGGGTGAGAAAGAATTGATGGTTTTCTGCCATCATCAAGAGGGTGAGAGAGATTTCAAAGGTTTGTTGCTGTCATCAAGAGGGTGATATAGCTTTCAGTTCTCTATGTAGTGGGTTTGGTGGAAGTGATTTGTAAGGGCTTCTTCGCCTTACTGTGGAGCCTAAATGAGAGTCACTATAGTGTTAGTGCAATACCTAGAGAGGAGGACTTCGGGGAGTGGACATAGGTCAAGGTTGATTTTTATGGTGTGTTCTTTTATTTTCTGGTATGCTCTTTATGTTTTTTTCTTTTCTGCTTTTTTATTTTTTGCATTTTAAATTTGCTGCTTGAGTTTAATTTTTATTACAAATTGCAATTGAATTACTAATCTTGCTTGTGTTAGTTACTCAACTAGAATTTTTTTTATAAACTATGATATTGGTTAAAATAAAAAAAAGGTTTTATTTTAGTAAATTTTAAATTACCAATTCATTCCCTCTCTTTGTACGCCTAGGATTGTTCAATGAGGTCTTACAACCTCCCCGAACTTTCAAGTACTATTAGAGCGGGTCTTGGAATTCATAATTTTAAAATCCCCAAGTAATGATCTTATGGCACATTTTAGTAATAGAAATACTGTAGAGGGTTATTCTATATTCTATCCACCTCTGTTTAAAAATATTTCATTTAATTTTTTAAAAAATTGCATGTTTATATTTCTGTAATCTATTGATTTTTAGAATTTGACATATGATTCAAATTGGTTATTCACTTTCATCACATATAGTTAATGGAGTCAAAACTGATGTCCCGTTTACTGAATGGAGTAATAAGGCTAGAGAGCTTGCTCAATTAAATGTAAAATATTTGAATTATTATTTTTTGTGCATTAAAATTTGAAGATTACATGAGAATGTCTATATATACTACGAGGAAAGAAATATGGGATAGACTGTGCATCACATATGAGGGAACTAGTGAAGTTAAATAGTCTAGGTTAAACATTTCACTGCATGACTATTAACGTTTTTGCATGCAATGTAACGAGATAATATCTCAAATATACACTAGATTCACTCAGATAGTAACATCTCTGCATGCATTAGGTTGAGAACTTTCTAATTCTAAAAAGGTTAATAAAACTCTACGTTGCCTACCTAGTGCTTATGAATTAAAAGACCTGAATGTGTATTCTATTGATAACTTGCTTGGCTCACTCATTGCATACGAGCATGGCGTGAGTTAGAGATTACATAATACATGTGACATGAAAATGAGAAGATTGTGGATTTGAAATCCATCGACTCGAATAGTGATTGCTATGTAGCAGAGGAAGATGATGACATTGCATTGATGACTCGACATTTTAGGAACTTTCTGAAAAAAAAGCAGAAGCATCATCAGTAATGGAGTAAAGGTAAAAATATTAAAAATTTTAAAGCATCATCTGACATAATTTGTTTTGAATGCAGGAAATCAGACCAATTGTGAATTAAATGCCCCAATTTGAAAACTCATCTAGTTAAGAAGAAGTGTGAAGAGAAGGAAAAATTTAAAAAGGGGAAGCAACAAAAATAGAAGGCATTTTGTACTGACTCCACTCAAAATCATATAAAGTGGAAGCAGAGGAGGAGATAACTAATCTGTGTCTCATGGTTAATGTTAGTCTTGATCAGTTAGATCAAGATGAGATATGTCAGCTATCTTATAATATGATTTGAAAAAATTCATGATTTATATAAGAAGCTCAAAAAGATGTATGTTAGTATAAACACTGATTTTCTACTTTATAAAAAGAGAATGATAGCCTGATAGTTGAACATTCTTCTTTAGATAGAAATAATATGCCTTTACTTGATGAGTTTGATGCATTAAATAAGAAGTATGTTGACCTAATTAATGCACATGAATCCTTGAAATCAAAGCATCTTGAGGTAGAAGATTCATACAAATAGTTAGAAGCATTTACAACTGAACTAGATCATAACGAGCATGCATTAAAATTAGAAGTTACAAGTCTTGAAAGTGCAAATGAGTTTCTAAAAGCAAAAATTCATGCACTTCAACATAATAAATCACCACCTATATTGACACAATGGTATAACCCCACTTCATTGCATGTATCAGATATCCCTAAAAAGAGGCAAAACCCCCAACATAAACTAGTAAATCTGTTCCCTGGGGTTAGGTGTCATTCTTATGGCATGCTAGGTCACATAGCCTGTATTTGCACAATACATCATAAGACACATTTAGTGTGGCATCTTAAACCATCTACACCACATCAAACATACATGTAAGCCATTCATCAAAGCATAAGGTGGAACCCAAACTTATTTGGTTTCTTAAATTTAACCTTTGATTGACTTTGTCGGAGTGCTCTCATAAAGGCCTAGTGAGAGCATGTGGTACCTAGATAGCAGTTGCTCAAGGTACATGATTGGAGATATGAAGTAGTTCATCATGCTGGAGGCTAGGTCAGGAGGCAAGGTCACACTGAAAAATAACACAACTAGGAAAGTGGTGGGTATATGCATAATTAGAAACTCAAAGAATTTTATCATTGAGAATGTTTTACTTGTAGATGATTTAAAGCATAATCTACTTAGAATCAGTCAGTTGTGTAACACAAAGTATTTGACATTAAATTTTTATCCATAAAATACATGATTAGCTTGAATGGCAAATTGGTTCTAGAAGAAAAAAAGAGTTAATAATGTTTATATGCATGATTTAAACTACAATGAATACTCTAATTCTTTGTGTTTAAAACCACTATTGATGAATCCTAGCTAAGGCATATGAGACTATGTCATGCAAAAAAGAAGACCCATAGGAAGATTACCCCAAAAAATTTAGTTAGAGGCATACCCAAGTAAGATTTCACTAAGGATCACTTGTGTGATGCCTGCCAACTAGGAAAGAAAATAAAGTCTTCATTTCATTCAATTAAGGATATTATCACCTCTAGGGCACTAGAAATTCTTTATATTGATCTGTTTGGACCCGTTAGTACAGCCAGCCTAGGAGGAAAATCATATGATTTTGTGATTATTGATGATTACTCTCGATTCACCTAGGTTAGATTCCTAACACAAAAGAAATAATCATTTGAAGAATTTAGAATCTTCTCAATCTAAATACAGAGAAAATTAGGATGTGAGATCTCGAGTATTTATAGTGATCATAGAGGAGAGTTTAAAAGTTATAAGGTTGAATCCTTTTATTAGGAGGTAAGGATAGAGCATAAAGGTTCTGCCCCTAGGACCCCTCAGTAAAATAGAATAGTTGGAAGGAAGAATAGGACTTCAATAGAAGCTACTAGAGCCTTATTAGCTGAATATTCTCTCCCTAGATACTTTTGGGTAAAAGTAGTAAATACTGCTTGTTATGTGCTGAATAGGGTCAATATTAGATCCAAGTTAAATAAGATACCCTATGAGCTCCTTAAGGGTAGGACACCAACCTTTCTCACTTGCATATCTTTGGTTGTAGGTGCTTTGTCTTGATTAATGACAAATAACCTCTAGGAAAGTTTGATCCCAAATCTGATGAAGGAGTCTTCTTAGGATGTTCATCTATAGGTAAAGCCTATAGGATTTTTAATAAGAGGGTATTAGTAGTAGAAGATTCTATCTATTTTGTATTTGATTAATTAGATAAATCTTTTGAGCCTATGTTAAAAAAAGAAGAAGTAGTGGACACCCAAGGAGTAGAATCCATTGGCCTAGGAGATAGAGTAGAACCTCAGGAGACTTTGCCTAGATAATGGAGATACCCATTTAGTCACCCTAGAGAACTCATCCTAGGAGATCCATCTATAAGTGTTAAAATTAGGTATACACTTAGAAAAGAGGTTAGTCATTCTTCTTTCATATCCATGGTAGAACCAACCAACATAGATTAAACCCTAGATGATGAATTCTGGATCCTAGCTATGCAAGAAAAATTAAATCAATTTGGTAGGAATGATATATGGGAACTAGTTATCAGATTTAAGGACCAAAGTGTTGTAAAAACTAACTGGATTTTTAAGAACAAAATGAATGACTCTAGGATTATGATTAGGAATAAGGCTAGATTAGTAGCTAATGGGTACAATCAGATTGAAGGAGTTGATTTTGAGGAGACCTTTTGCTCCTGTAGCTAGGTTAGAAGCCATTAGAGTACTATTAGCCTTTACTTGGTTTAGAGGTTTTAAGTTATATCAAATGGATGTTCAGAGTACCATTCTAAATGGGGTGATAAAGGAAGATGTATATGTTAGGAAAACCTCAGGTTTTGAGAAATCTCAATTCTCAATCACATATTCAAATTAAAGAAGATATTATGTGGATTGAATCAAGCACCTAGAGCTTGGTATGAGAGGCTGAGTACATTCCTCCTAGATAAAGCCTTTGTTAAGGGTAGTGTAGACACCACCCTATTCCTTAAGAACATAGGAGAAGATCTACTCATTATTCAAATTTATTTTGATGATATACTTTTTGGATCCATAAATAAGAATCTCTGTGAAGACTTTTTAAAAATAATGAGTAAGGAGATTGAGATGAGTATAACAGGAGAGCTCACCTATTTCCTCAGATTTAGTGTTAAGCAAATGGATGATGGAACCTTTCTTAGCAAATCAAAATATATCAAAGATATCTTTAAGAAATATGGGATGGATTATTCTAAGGCAATAAATACTCCCATGAGCTCTACCATTCAATTAAATAAGAATCCCAATAAAAAATCAATTTATTAGAAGAAATATAGATGGATAATAGGATCATTTCTATATTTGATTATTAGTAGACCTGATATTATATTTAGTGTATATCTTTGTGATAGATTTCAGGTGGATCCTAAAGAATCCTATATGATTGCTGTTAAGAGAATCCTTAGAAACCTGTTAAGCACCCAAAACCTAGGTACTTAGTACCCTTGACATAGCTCATCCTTCAGAATCATAGGATATTCAGACTTTGATTTTATAGGATATAGGCTAGATAAAAAAAGCATCTTAAGATTTTATCAATTCATAGGCCAATCATTAGTTTCTTGGTCTAATCGAAAGTAAAATTCAGTAGCCCTATCCACCGCTGAGGCAAAATATATTTATGTAGGAAGCTATATTGCTCAACTCTTATGGCTAAAGCAATAAATCCTAGATCTTATACTACCTGTTGGCATTGTTCCTATTATGTGTGACAACACTAGTGCCATTTACATTTTTAAAAATCCAATCCAATACTCCTGCACTAAGCGTATAGATATTAGACATTATTTCATTAGAGATCATGCAGCTAAGGGAGATATAAAACTGTATCATATAGCTACTGAAGATAAATTTACAGATATCTTACCAAACCCTTGCCTATGACACCTTTAGCACCTTAAGGATTAGACTAGGTGTTATAGACATTCATGCTTTATTCAAAATAAATTTGAATTTCTCTATCATTTGAAATCAACCATTTTTATGTGAGTTTTAATGTGTGTCACATTTTAAATTTTGTGTCTATTTATTTTTTGATTTTTGTTTTTCATTTTTTTATTTATTCTATCATTTTTCATTTGGTAGATGTTCTCTGATATTCATACCCCTTTCATTTTAAATTAAAAAGAAATTTGAAAGTTAAAATTTGTTCACATCAAACTGTATGATTCCCTTAGTACTATATGATCTATACATCCCTACAAAAATCTCTTCCTTGAGTTAACTCAATGGTCTTTATCTATTCAATTATTGGTAATTATATCATATGAATACCTCATCGTAATATACTATACACATGTTAAAAGCCATTGGATGAATTCAAATTGGTCGGTACGATATAAATTAACCTATTATACTGTATGAACACCTACTCATACTGTATGATATGTTTGGTTAAAAGTCGCATAGATGACTCCTCGGGATGAAAGCTTTTTCTTAAGATCGCCCAGTATGATCTTGATTATACTATATACTTTTACCTCTTTTTCTAACAAGTCATCTAGACGATTTAAATCCATCTGATCATACTGTATGATCTAAAATCATACTATACGATTAGATGAAAACTCTAATTTGAAGGGATTTTTAAAGCTTAACTCATCCAATCCTTTAAATCCCTTCTTTCTTCTTGACTCATACCTTTAATTGCTCAAATGGCTGGAGGTAGCAAGCATGGTCATCTAACCCAAGGAGGTTCTTCCTCTCATCACCCTGTTAATGATCTCTTCCAGTCCGTAGAAGATGAAGCTGCATATTATCGATACATGAAATCCAGCATCACTCCATCCAGAATGCTGAATCAATAAGCCCTAAATTATGAGGTAATGAACCTCTTAGCATCCACCTCTCTCTAATTCTTGCTCACCCTTACCTTTCCTTCAATTTTGAACCCCTCTATGAATTCTTTGCAAGCCTAGGGGTTAGTGTCACTGCTCCCAACATGTAATCTTATGTCTGTAGGAGACCCATAGAAATAACCAAGGAAGACTTAGGTGAATATCTTCACCTATCCATAAAAGGACCTTGACCCCAATAAATGACTTCTAGGAGAGACTTTGATTGGAGTGCGGTTAATTTAATTGTATTAAATATTACCCTAAATACCCCTGGTCCACTCCTTGAATAAAAATACACGTATTATCCAGCATATCCTTTAAACCTTAATCATTCCTAAAGTTGGAGAATGCGTAAATATTACCCCACTCCTTTCCTTGATTACCTACTTCATTATGTCTAAAACCTAATTTGATGAAGCCTAAATGATAATTAATTACATTCAAAATCTTACTCCAATTTGCCTTCCTCTTCCACTGTGACCTCATTTTTGTATGAGGTCAGTAGGACCCATCCAGACCCCTGATCAATCCTAACCCCAGATCAACACAACTTAAGACCAATCTAGATTCTAGGATCTCCCTAGATTTCAATCTCTAGGATCTGCTCTAGACCCTAGAATCTCTTCAAATTAATCTTGACCCTAGGATCAATCTGATCTTAGATCAATCCAGACTTTCAGTCAATTCAGATTTCAAATCCATTTTGATTTCAAACTAATTTAAGCTTCAAATCAAACTCAACTATAAGCCAATCCAGATCTATTCAATTTCTAGATCATCCTAGATCTTAGATCCTAGAATTTCTAAACTTTAGGATTCTCCTAGATTTTTAACCCTAGGATCTACCCAGACTCTAGACCAATTTAGATCTTAGGATTCTCCTAGACCTCAGATCTATCTAGACCCTAGGATCTTTCTAGAATCCAGACTTTAAGATTTATTCTAGATCCTAAGTGTTGCAAATCTGGTTTTGATGATGACAAACATGTTTCCAGTGTGTTTTGCTTGGCTAATCTGTTTCAGGCACAAAAGACCGCGAGCCACTAAAGCCAACTCAAGATCGGGTCCAAGTGTGTCAAATGTATGATTTTTCTTTTTATTGAGTCAATTGTAATGTAACTGATTCCCTAGCTAAGTAACCCTGCACACACACACTCAGGGAGAGAGATTGAGTGAATTAGAGTTTCTGTTCAAATTTTGTTCAGATCGTCCTTGACGATTTCCACATCGTCCTGGACGATAAAGCCAAAACAGAAACCCTAATTAGGGCGACTAAGTTAAGAGGGTCTGATTGAGCAGATCGTCCTGGATGATCTCAGGATCGTACGGGATGATATGCCCAAATCAGAAATTCTCAGCCGCCAGATCAAGTTAGGCAAGTTCTTATTTTTAGATACTTGGTCTGATCGTCCCGTACGATACGTGTATCGTCCCGGACGATCCAGTACAATCATGCCTAATTTAATCTGGTAATTAAGGAAAGCAATTTATTTTTGGTTGATACGATCATATCGTCCTGGACGATCGTAGGATCATCCCGGACGATCATGATCTTTTAGTGCATTTCAGCTGTACGACCCGAACTGTGTTCAGGACGATTTGGGGCCTTTTTGAACTAATCGTACCAGACGATGACCCTATCGTTCGGGACGATCAAGTCATTTTTTGGTCGTCCAGCACAGATTTCTCTGGACGACCTGAACTGTCTTTTGGACGATTTCTCTCAATTTGCACTAATCGTCCCGGACGATCGCAGGATCATACGGGATGATATGAACAACTTTTTCTACTGATCGTCCAGAAGAGCCTAATCGTCCAGGCTGAAACAGCTGAATTTGAACTAATCGTACAGGACGATCTACCGATCGTCCTGGACGATCTACCGATCGTCCTGGACGATCTACCGATCGTCCTGGACGATCTTGGCCAACCAGTTGAGATTTAGGGCAAATTTTAAGCCCTCCTTTAAAAGAACTTTTTCCAATTTTTGGAAAAATCTTTTGCTGCCTTCCTTCCTTGAGAAACCCTAGAGAGAGAGAGAGAGTTGGGAGAGAGAGAGAAGATCTTGTGAGGGGGAGTTAGTGAGGGATTCACTAAGGTTGCTCTGAGCACGGATCAGAGTCGTCTTCTCCGCTCGTCGTCTTTCGTCTAGTCGGTGTTCGTCGTGGGAGGATCATTCGCAAGAAGATCCGGGGCTCTCTGCCCGCTTCAGGTGGAAGCAAAAGGAGTTCGAGGGTTCTTTGCCCGCTTCAGGTGGAAGCAAAAGCAGTTCGAAGGTTCTCTGCCTGCTTCAGGAGGAAGCGAAAGGAGTTCGAAGGTTCTCTGCCTGCTTCAGGAGGAAGCGAAAGGAGGTCGGGTTCTCTGCCTCACCGTGTGGTGAAAAGGAGGTTTTTGTACAGGCTTCTCCGCCTTGCTGTGGGAGCAAAAGGAGAGACACTTTTGTTTAGTGCAATACCCGGAGGGGAGGCTCCGAGGAGTGGACGTAGGTCAAGTTGACCGAACCACTATAAAATCTGGTTTGCTTTCCTGATTTAGTTTTACACTTTACTTTTTTGATATTAACTGCTTGGGTGAATATCTGTGGTTGATCTTTTTATCGTTGTTTTAATTCGTTTCCGCTGCACGTTATAAAAAGATTTTCATTGTTATCGTGAAATTTTTAAATAACCAATTCACCCCCCCTCTTGGTTAGCCTCAGGACTAGTTCACTAGGGCTTAACATCCCTATCGAACTTTCAAGTGGTATCAGAGTGGGATTCAAAATTTAGGTTTAAAAAACTTTTGAATTTGATCCATGGCTAACTGTAATAATCGTAATACTGCTGAAGGATATTCTATTACAAGACCACCGTTGTTTGATAATATTCCTTTTGATTTTTGGAAAACACGCATGTCTACTTTTCTACAGTCTATTGATTATCTCATGTGGATGTTAGTTAAGGACGGATACGAACCACCTTTTAGACTGATTAACAATGTGAAAACTGAACTGCCTTTTACTGATTGGACGTTTGATGATCGTGATTTAGCACAGTTAAATGCAAAATGCTTGAACTGTTTCTTTTGTGCTTTAAAATCTGAAGACTATATGTATGTTTCTACTAGTACAACGGGAAAGGAAATCTGGGATAGATTATGCATAACATACGAAGGTACAACTGAAGTCAAACAGTCTAGGTTAAACATCTTGTTACATGATTATGAACTTTTTCGCATGAAACCTAGTGAGACTATTTCAGAAATGTACACAAGGTTCACTCAGATTGTTACCTCTTTGCATGTTCTAGGTAGAGAACTTACTAACTACGAAAGAGTGAACAAAATTCTAAGATGTTTGCTTGCTTCTTATGATGCTAAGATTACTGCTATTACTGAATCTAAAGATTTAAACACTTGCTCTATTGACAGCTTACTTGGATCACTTATTGCTTACGAGCAAGGGGTGAACCAAAGGCAACTTGATGCAGATGAACGCAAGAAAGAGAAGACAGTGGCACTAAAGGCCAAGGATTCAGATGCTAGCACTTCCGGGTCTGATAGCGATGATGTTGCCTTAATCACAAGGCAATTCAAAAGCTTTCTAAGGAAGAAATATAAGAACTATCAGAAGTGGAACAAGGGTAAGTCCAATAAAAATTTTAAGAGTTCATCTGAATCTGTTTGTTTTGAATGCAGGAAGCCTGGACACATAAAGGCTGAATGTCCTACACTTAAAGCTCACCCAAGCAAGGAGAAGGGTGAGAAGAAACTAAAGTTCAGAAAGGACAAGAAGCGGATTCAGAAGGCGTTCTGGGCAGACTCTGCATCCGACTCTTCTGAGACTGAAGCTGAAGAGGAGGAAACAAACTTGTGTCTTATGGCTGATGATCACCCTGGTCAGTCGGATCAGGAAGAGGCATGTGAGCTTACCTATGATCAATTATTTGAAGTTTCTGAAAGAATTCATACATCGTATAGGAAGCTTAAGAAAACTCATGCAAGTTTGAAATTAGATTACTTAACTTTGCAAAAAGAGCATGATTCTGTAGTTAAAGATCATTCCACACTTGATTCAAATCACATGTCTTTGCTTGATGAATTCGATGAGTTGAATAAAAAATATTCTGATTTAGTTTCTGAGCATGATTCATTGAAAACTACGCATGTGGACTTAGAAAGAGCTTTTAAAGAATTAGATACAATGGCATGTGAAGTAGAAAGTAGCAAGGGAACATTGAAATTTGAAATTGCAAGTTTAAAGAAAGAAAATGAGTTTTTGAAAGTAAAGATCAGTGCTTTTGAAAAGAACAAAACACCGCCTACTTTTGAACAGTTTTATGCACCGCCACCTTTTGAAAAATCTGTTGCAAGTTCTTCAAAGCATGTTTCATATACATCTAGGAAGAGGCATTATCATCCACGTAGATTAGTTAACCCTTTTCCTGGTGTTAGATGTTTTTCATGTGGCATGTTAGGACATATTTCTCACACCTACACTGTTCACCGTAGTACACATTGGGTGTGGAAACCCAAACTGCCTGTTTCACAGCACAGCACGCATGCATTGCATTCTTCTTTTCATAAGAAGGAACCCAAACCTGTTTGGGTTCCTAAGACTGACGTTTGATACTTTTGTAGGTGTGCTCTCACACAAGACCTCGTGAGAGCATGTGGTACCTGGACAGCGGATGTTCTAGACATATGACTGGAGATGCAAATTAGTTCATTTCGCTGGAGGCCAGAGTTGGAGGCAAGGTTACACTTGGAGATAACACCACCAGGAAGGTGGTAGGCACAGGTATAATTGGTGATTCAAAGAACTTTATGATTGATAATGTTTTGCTTGTAGATGGACTGAAACACAACCTGCTGAGAATCAGTCAACTCTGTGACAAGGGATACAGCATCAAATTCCTGCCCACTGGCTGCATTTTAAGCTTAAATGATGAAGTTGTTTTGCAGGGGCAAAGGATCAACAACATCTACAAGCTGGATGTAAGTAGCATTAAATCTGATAATTCAATTTGCTTAAAAACTGCTGCTGATGAGTCTTGGTTATGGCATAGGAGATTGTGTCATGCCAGTATGAAAACCCTTAGGAGAGTCACCCAAAAGGACTTAGTTAGAGGTGTGCCCAAGCTTAAGTTCACTAAGGATCACCTGTGTGATGCCTGTCAGTTGGGGAAGCAAGTCCAGTCCTCTTTTCACTCTGTTAAGGACATTAGCACCTCTAGACCTTTAGAAGTTCTTCACATGGACCTCTTTGGACCCATTAGCACTGCCAGCTTAGGGGGGAGAGTCTATGGTTTTGTGATTATAGATGATTATTCGAGGTTCACTTGGGTTAAGTTTTTGTCACATAAATCTGAGTCATTTAATGAGTTTAGATCCTTCTCTACTTGGATTCAGAAGAAGTTAGGATGTGAGATTATTACCATTCATAGTGATCACAGAGGGGAGTTTGAAAATGAAAGATTTGGAAGTTTTTGTGAGGATCATGGGATTAGTCACAATTTTTCAGCTCCTAGGACCCCTCAGCAGAACGGGGTAGCTGAAAGGAAGAACAGGACCTTAGTGGAAGCCGCTAGAGCCATGCTTGGCGAGTATTCACTTCCAAAATACTTTTGGGCTGAAGCGGTGAACACTGCCTGTTATGTGCTGAATAGGGTGAATGTGAGAGTCAAACTGAACAAGACACCTTATGAGATCATTAAGGGTAGAACTCCAAATCTGTCCCACCTCCATGTCTTTGGCTGTAAGGTTTTCATTCTGAACAACGGGAAGTCACCCTTAGGAAAATTTGACCCCAAATCTGATGAAGGAGTGTTCTTAGGATATTCAAGTGTGGGAAAATCATTTAGGGTGTTCAATATGAGAACTTTGGTGGTGGAAGAAACAACCCATGTAGTGTTTGATGAATCTGATCCTAAGGAGTCTAGATCTGAAGTTGAAGATGAAGAGATTATTGAGGTTACCCAAGGAGTTGGAAATACAAATTTGGAGGAAAGGGTAGAACCTCAAACAAATTTGCCTAGAGATTGGAGATATTCTTCGAGTCATCCTAAAGAACTGATCTTAGGAGACCCTTCTGAAGGTGTTAGGACTAGGCATGGACTTAGGAAGGAAGTAAACCATTCTGCCTTTATCTCAATGACTGAATCCACCAACATCAATCAAGCCCTGTCGGATGAATTTTGGATTTTAGCTATGTAGGAAGAATTGAATCAATTTGTAAGGAATGATGTTTGGGAGTTAGTCGAAAGACCTAAAAATCAAAGTATTATGGGAACCAAGTGGGTCTTTAAGAATAAGATGAATGATTCTGGTGTGGTGGTGAGAAATAAGGCAAGATTGGTGGCTAAGGGGTATAATCAGATAGAAGGAATTGATTTTGAGGAGATTTTTGCCCCTGTAGCTAGATTGGAAGCCATTAGGGTGCTACTAGCCTTTGCCTGTTATAAGGGATTTAAGCTGTTTCAAATAGATGTTAAGAGTGCCTTTTTAAATGGGGTACTTAAAGAAGATGTTTTTATAGAACAACCCCCAGGTTTTGAGAGTTCCCAATATCCGAGTCATGTCTATAAATTAAAAAAAGGCCTTATATGAAACAGGCACCTAGAGCTTGGTATGAGAGGCTTAGCACATTCCTGTTAGAAAGAGAGTTTGTTAAGGGGAGTGTAGACACCACCCTTTTTCTGAGGAGATTAGGGGATGACTTACTCATTGTCCAGATCTATGTTGATGATATAATTTTTGGATCTTCTGATAAATATTTATGTGAAGAGTTTTCTAAAACGATGAGTAAGGAGTTTGAGATGAGTATGATAGGAGAATTGTCCTACTTTTTGGGGTTTAGCATAAGGCAAACGGATGATGGAACCTTTCTCAATCAATCAAAATACACTAAGGACATTTTGAAGAAATAGGAAATGGACAAAGCCAAGCCAATCAATACTCCCATGCCCTCCTCAGTTCAGTTAGATAAGGATTCAAATGGAAAATCTGTTGATCAGAAGAAGTATATAGGGATAATAGGTTCACTGCTTTACCTGACTGCTAGCCGACCTGATATCATGTTTAGTGTCTGTCTTTGTGCTAGGTTTCAGGCTGATCCTAAAGAGTCCCACCTGACTGCTGTTAAGAGAATTCTTAGATATCTTTTAGGAACTCCAAACCTAGGAATTTGGTACCCTAGGCACAGCACCTCTTTTGAGATCATTGGATATTCTGATTCTGATTTTGCGGGGTGTAGGGTGGATAGGAAGAGTACTTCTGGGACTTGTCAATTCATAGGACAGTCGTTAGTCTCCTGGTCCAGTAGAAAACAGAACTCAGTTGCACTTTCCACTGCTGAAGCTGAGTACATTGCCTTAGGGAGTTGTGTGGCCCAAGTTCTTTGGTTGAAGCAACAAGTCTTGGATTTAGGAGTACCTGTTGGCACAATTTCTGTTCTGTGTGATAATACTAGTGCCATCTGTATCTCTAAGAATCCAATCCAACATTCTAGGACCAAACACATTGATATTAGGCATCACTTCATTAGGGACCATGTTACAAAAGAAGACATTGAGCTACATCACGTAGCAACTGAAAATCAGCTGGCTGACATATTCACTAAACCACTGGCCTTTAACTCATTCAGCATTTTGAGAACCATATTAGGAGTGATTGATATAAATGCTTGATTCTGATGACTACTGATTTATGATTGTTCTGATTGGTATTCTGATTTCTGTTAGTTAGTTTTCGTATTCTGATTTCTGATTTCTGTTAGTTAGTTTTGGTATTCTGATTTCTGATTTCTGTTAGTTAGTTTTGGTTGGATTATTTGCTTTCAGTTGATTTTATTTCTTCTGCTGATTTCTGTGTTAGCCTTACTATTAGTTTGATTTGAGTATTTACTTTGCTGTGATCTTCTACCTATTTTTATTTACTGGTTCATATCTTGCACTTACTGTTTTATGCCTTTCAAGATCTGATCACCGCTCACTACTTCTGATGATCTGAATTTTTGACTGGGAGTTTTTACCCTGTTTTTGTTTGTAAGCTGGTAAGCAGTGATTGACTTCGCTGAATCTGTTAAAGGGAAGAAACATTGATAATTATTTCTCTTCCTCTAACTCCTTTACTGGTGTGTAGTTTCTTTTGAATAAAAATCCTCTTCAAAATTAAAATGTTAGTTTTTGAAATAGAGATTATTTTATCTTCCTATAGTAATCTGCCTCATATCAATAATGTTTTTCAAAGTCTTGAGTCATTAGTTTGATTTTCTAAACCAAGTGATTGCATTTATCATATGTTGTATAGCTTTTATTTTTTGAATCGTTCTTCCTTACTGCGGAGAGTCATCTCCTATGTCTGGAAGATAATCTCACAGCTGAGACTCTTTAATGATTATGAAAAGGAGAAAGCTTATAAAAGATGCGCAGTGCGCCAGATAATTTGAAAAAGAGGCATAAAATGAGCCCAAAACTGAAAAGATGCGAAATTGCCAAATTGGATACACAAAGTGTATCAAAAATCAAAAGATGCGCAAAGCGCCAACCAATTTGAAAAAGAGGCACAAAATGAGCCCAAACCAAGCTTTCTTCCCTTTCGGATTATTAAATGTCTTAGAGAAATCTGTGCGCCACTTAATATTTTCAAAAAGCTTGAGTCTTGAAAATCCCGATTTCTGATTTTTTACTTTGTAACACTATTGTATCAGATATTTTTCTGGAACGAGGCTTGAAAGGATCTCTTTTCAAATCTAATGTCTTTTCTTTTGAATCGGATTTTTGTGTTGAAAGAGGTTTGCATCGATAAGGTGCCCGGGGTCGGAGTTACGAAAGTTGATTATTTCCAACCTTTTCTGGATTTCAGTGCTGTCAATCGTCCTGTCATTGGTTTTTGAATCTAAAATCAAGGAAAAATTCTAATTTTCCTGTTTTGTAGTTGTTCTATTTATGTTTTATTTTATGTTTTCTTACCGTGTTATGTTTTTCCTCCTCCTTTTTGTGATGTCAAAAGGGGGAGTCAGTTGTAGTCGTGTCTGTTTTTGTTTTCTGAGTCATGTTTCCTGTATTATTTTAGCTGTTAAATGAAAATTTAAGAAATATTTGTTTTGGTTGATCTCCTAGTTTACCTTTAATTTCAGACTACTTTACAAATATTTTCCATCATCAAAAAGGGGGAGATTGTTGCAAATCTGGTTTTGATGATGACAAACATGTTTCCAGTGTGTTTTGCTTGGCTAATCTGTTTCAGGCACAAAAGACCGCGAGCCACTCAAGCCAACTCAAGATCGGGTCCAAGTGTGTCAAATGTATGATTTTTCTTTTTATTGAGTCAATTGTAATGTAACTGATTCCCTAGCTAAGTAACCCTGCACACACACACTCAGGGAGAGAGATTGAGTGAATTAGAATTTCTGTTCAAATTTTGTTCAGATCGTCCTAGACGATTTCCACATCGTCCTGGACGATAAAGCCAAAACAGAAACCCTAATTAGAGCGACTAAGTTAAGAGGGTCTGATTGAGCAGATCGTCCTGGACGATCTCAGGATCGTACGGGACGATATGCCCAAATCAGAAATTCTCAGCCGCCAGATCAAGTTAGGCAAGTTCTTATTTTTAGATACTTGGTCTGATCGTCCCGTACGATACGTGTATCATCCCGGACGATCCAGTACAATCATGCCTAATTTAATCTGGTAATTAAGGAAAGCAATTTATTTTTGGTTGATACGATCATATCGTCCTGGACGAACGCAGGATCGTCCCGGACGATCATGATCGTTTAGTGCATTTCAGCTGTACGACCCGAACTGTGTTCAAGATGATTTGGGGCCTTTTTGAACTAATCGTACCGGACGATGACCCTATCGTCCGGGACGATCAAGTCATTTTTTGGTCGTCCAGCACAGATTTCTCTGGACGACCCGAACTGTCTTCTGGACGATTTCCCTCAATTTGCACTAATCGTCCCAGACGATCGCAGGATCGTACGGGATGATATGTGTTGAAATCCAGGATCCCGAGCACTTAATTTTGATGGTGACAACTAATACTTACTGAGTTCATAGAGACTTTCGTTTGATTACAAATGTTTAATCTTTGTATATGAGGACTAACATTTCAGGTCAGATGCACACTGCTAAAGATTGCTGGAGACTCAAATTGGGTAGAATAGGATGTTGAAGAGTCTGTAATTTTTATTTCTTTAATTTTTCTTTTTGAGTCTGCCACAGAAGCATGCATGTGAAAGGAGCAACAATGCACACACACAGGGGGAGATTTTTTCTTTTAAAATGATTAATTTTTTTTTAAAACACATCGTACTGTACGATCATGGATCGTACTGTACGATTAATTAAAATACTCAGGCTAACGGCTAATTTTCTAATGTTTATGTTTACAAACTTATCATACTGTACGATCCATATCGTACTGTACGACAGTACGATAATATGTAATTGTGAAACCCTAGCCGCCAGAATAAGTTTGGTAAGTTTTTAAATTTGATTTTATGAACTGATCATACTGTACGATACTATTCGTACTGTACGATTAATTAAAACTTGCCAAAATTATCTCCCTAATCAGTAAATAAACATTGGTTTCTAATTAATATATCGATTATACTGTACGATCGTATATCGTACTGTACAACTGACAGAGACGATTTCATTCGTCCCAGAGATCGTACCAGACGAAACCAAGGTTTTATGTTCTATTCATCCTGGACGATATTCATATCGTACAGGACGATATCAAGAAATGAACTGATCGTACTGTACGACTGGTGGAGTGCTGGACGATTGACAGAGACGATTTTCTTCATCCCAGCGATCGTACCAGACGATCCCAAGAAATTTTGAACTGATCGTACTGGACGATATTCCTATCGTACAGGACGATATCATGAAAAACCCTATTCGTACTGTACGATTCAATGAGTGCTGGACGACTGACAGAGATGAGTTCTTTCATCCCGAGGATCGTCCCACAGTTCGTCCCGTACGAACAGTACGAATCAATAGTATCGTACGGTACGATATGTATATCGTACCGTACGATATGAATAAAATTCGATACCTGTTCGTCTGTACTCGTACTGGACGGAGCTGTAATTGAACTGATCGTACTGTACGATTATAAATCGTACTGTACGAACAGAAACGCAAAAGTTGAAATTTTTAGGGTTTTCGTAAGCCTGATATAAAAAACAACTTATTATTTTTCTAAAGAAGTTGTTGATCGATCCTTTGCTGTGAGAGGCTTAGAGGAAGAAGGGGATTCGTAGAGAGAAGTTTTTGGAGAGATCTAGGGCTTGAGAGAGGAAGGTGAAGGTGAGCTTGAGCGTGAGGGAGAAGTAGTGTGAGGGAATCACACGGTGGCTCCAAGCTAGCTGCATGCTTTGCTCCTCTTGTGGCTTTGGAAACTTTAAGAACGTTCTCGAGGGAAGAGTCACTTCAAGATCAACATCGCCAACGTACTCTGCCATCTCCAGGAGGGAGAAAAAGGAGAAGGTCCGCTGCCGTCACCAGGAGGGTGACATAGCGTTTGGTATTCCGCCGCACCGAGGGAGGTGAAAGTGAGTATTGTAAAGGCTTCTCCGCCTTGCTGTGGGGGCAAAAGGAGAGTCAACTTTTATTAGTGCAAATCCCGGAGTAGAGGACTCCAGGGAGTGGACGTAGGTCAAGTGACCGAACCACTATAAAAATCTCTGGTGTGTTTTTTCCTATTTACCGTACTTTACTTTTCATGCTTTAAATTTGTGCGTTTTAATTGCTTGGTGAAAAATCGGTATTTAAATATTGTAGTGTACAATCCAAAATTGAACTGTCAATTTCGTAGTTGTGAACGTTGTATTTGCTTCCGCACGTTAGTCGTTAAATTATGTTTTGAAAATACAAAAAAATTAGAACTCTTGCGTAGGGTTAAATTTTTAAAATACCAATTCACCCCCCCTCTTGGCGCATCTCGTACTTTTAAGTGGTATCAGAGCGGGGTTTCAAAATAGTGTTTTAGAAAACCTAGAAACGTAAGATCCATGGCTCAATTTGGTAACCGTAACACTACGGAGGGTTATTCCATAACTCGTCCACCTTTGTTTGACAACATACCATTTGATTTTTGGAAAATACGCATGTCTACATTTTTACAGTCTTTAGAATATCGCATGTGGATGTTAGTCCAAGAAGGTTATTCTGCACCGTTTCGTATGTTGAATGGAGTGAAAACTGAACTGTCATTTAATGAATGGAGCATTGAGGATAGAGAATTTGCACAACTGAATGCTAAATGTCTAAACTGTTTCTTTTGCGCATTAAAATCAGAAGACTATATGCGAGTATCAACGTGTACTACTGGTAAACAAATTTGGGACAAACTGTGTATCACGTACGAAGGAACTAGTGAGGTCAAACAATCTAGGTTGAACATACTGTTACATGATTACGAACTGTTCCGCATGAAACCTAGTGAAACTATAACTGACATGTACACTCGATTCACCCAGATTGTAACATCACTGCATGCTTTAGGAAGAGAGTTGTCTAACTCAGAAAAAGTAAACAAAATACTGCGATGTTTGCCTAGCTCATACGATGCTAAAATCACTGCAATAACTGAGTCAAAAGACCTAAATATTTATTCTATTGATAATTTGCTTGGGTCACTCATTGCCTACGAGCAAGGAGTGAGTCAACGACAAAGTGATGCAGGTGAAAAGAAAAAGGAGCGAGCAGTGGCTTTAAAAGCAAACAATTCTGAAAGTGACAGCTCAGCAGCGGAGGAAGATGACGACATAGCTTTGATGACTCGTCAGTTCAAAAATTTTTTGAAAAGAAAGCAGCGCCATCATCAAAGCAATTGGAACAAAGGTAAGAACTCAAAGTATACTAAGGTTGCATCTGAAACAATTTGCTTTGAGTGCAGGAAATCCGGTCATCTCCGAGCTGATTGCCCCAACATCAAAACTCATCAAACCAAGGAGAAGGGTGAGGAAAGATCTAAGTTCAAGAAGGGCAAGTTTAAGACTCAGAAAGCTTTTTGGGCCGTCTCTGCCTCAGACTCATCGGAAGAAGAAGCAGAGGAGGAGGTAACAAATTTGTGTCTTATGACTAATGATAATCTTGATCAATTAGATCAAGATGAGGTATGTCAACTGTCTTACGATGAACTGCTTGTTATTTCTGAAAAAATCCATGACTCGTATAGAAAATTGAAGAAAAAGCATGCTAGTCTTAATACTGAGTTTAGTACTTTACAAAAGGAACATACTAGTGTAGTAAAAAAATTTTCTGACTTAGATAGAGATCATATGTCGTTGCTTGATGAATACGATGTATTAAACAAGAAGCATATTGAGTTAACCACTGCACATGAAACCTTGAAATCATCACATGTTGAATTAGATAATGCATTTAAGGAACTAGAAGAACTATCAGGGGAACTTAGTAGTAGTGAGCATGCATTGAGATTCGAATATGCTAGTCTTAATCAAGAGAATAAATTCTTAAATGAAAAACTTCATGCATACGAGAATAACAAAAAACCTCCCACGTTTGCTGAATTCTTTCAGCCTCCACCATGTGAATCATCTCATTCAAAACCAGCACGGCATGCATCATCCAAACCCAGAAATAGGCACTACCACCCTCGTAGATTAGTGAACCCATTTCCAGGTGTTAGATGTTATTCTTATGGCATGCTAGGTCACATAGCTCGCACGTGCTCAATTCACTATAGGACACATCTAGTGTGGAGACCAAAATCGCAATCATCACAGCATAACATGCATACATTTCATTCATATAAGTGTGATGTGGAACCCAAACTCACTTGGGTTCCCAAAGCTAATCCATGATTGACATTGTAGGGATGCTCTCACAAAAGACCTAGTGAGAGCATGTGGTACCTGGACAGTGGCTGCTCAAGACACATGACTGGAGACATGAAGCAGTTCGTGACACTGGAGGCCAGGTCAGGAGGCAAGGTAACTTTGGGAGACAACACCACCAGAAAAGTGGTGGGCTCAGGTATCATTGGAAATACTAAAAATTTAATTATTGAGAATATACTTTTAGTGGATGGTTTAAAGCACAATCTTTTAAGTATAAGTCAACTATGTGACAAGGGTTTTGATATAAAATTTTTGTCTAACAAATGCATGATTAGTTTAAATGATTCACTTGTGTTAGAAGGAAAACGTATAAACAATGTTTACATGTTAGACTTGAACTGCATTGAAACCTCAAATTCCTTGTGTCTGAAAACAATAGCAGATGACTCTTGGCTATGGCATAGGAGACTATGCCATGCTAGTATGAAAACACTTAGGAACATCACTCAGAAAGACTTAGTTAGAGGCATACCAAAGTTAGACTTTACTAAGGACCATCTTTGTGATGCTTGCCAATTAGGAAAACAAGTTAAATCTTCATTTCATGCAATCAAGGATATCAGCACCACTAGGCCACTAGAAACTCTCCACATGGACCTGTTCGGACCTGTTAGTACAGCCAGCCTAGGAGGGAAGTTGTATGGGTTTGTAATAGTAGATGACTACTCTAGGTTTACTTGGGTGAAATTCCTAGCTCATAAGAGTGAGTCATTTGAAGAATTTAGAGTTTTCTCCACTTGGATTCAAAGGAAATTAGGATGTGTAATTTCAACAATTCATAGTGATCACGGTGGGGAATTTGAGAATGATAAGTTTGAATCGTTTTGTAAAGAGGTTGGAATGGAACATAATTTCTCTGCCCCTAGAACTCCTCAGCAAAATGGAATAGCAGAAAGAAAGAATAGAATGTTAGTTGAAGCTGCTAGGGCTATGTTAGCTGAATACACTCTCCCTAGATACTTTTGGGCAGAAGCAGTAAATACCGCATGCTATGTATTAAACAGGGTAAATGTTAGATCCAAACTTAATAAGACACCCTATGAGTTGCTTAAGGGTAGGACACCCAATCTTTCCCACTTACACATTTTCGGGTGCAAATGCTTCATCCTAATCAATGGCAAGTCACCCCTAGGAAAGTTCGATCCTAAATCTGATGAAGGGGTTTTCCTAGGCTACTCATCTGTAGGTAAAGCTTATAGAATATTCAATAAGAGAACCCTAGTAGTAGAAGAGTCCACTCATATAGTATTTGATGAATCCAATAAGACATCTGAACCTAATCATGAAGAAGAAGAAGTTGAGGTTATACGGGGAGTAGAAACCATTACCATAGAGACTAGAGCGGAACCTCAGGAACATCTGCCTAAGGATTGGAAATTTTCTTCTAGTCATCCTAGAGAACTGATCTTAGGAGACCCATCAGAAGGGGTAAAAACTAGGCATGGACTTAGGAAAGAGGTTAGCCATTATGCATTTATATCTATGATTGAACCCACGAGTATAGATCAAGCCTTAGGAGATGAATTTTGGATCCTAGCAATGCAAGAAGAGCTGAACCAATTCGTTAGGAATGATGTATGGGAGTTAGTCAAAAGGCCTAAAGAGCAAAGTGTGGTTGGAACTAAGTGGGTCTTTAAAAATAAGATGAATGACTCAGGAATAGTAGTAAGAAATAAGGCTAGGCTAGTAGCGAAGGGGTATAACCAAATTGAAGGAATAAATTTTGAAGAAACCTTTGCTCCGGTAGCTAGACTAGAAGCCATCAGGGTACTGTTAGCTTTTGCTTGTTTTAGGGATTTTAAGCTGTATCAAATGGATGTAAAGAGTGCCTTCCTGAATGGAGTAATCAAGGAAGATGTGTATGTGGAGCAACCTCCGGGGTTTGAAAACTCACAATTTCCAAACCACGTGTTCAAACTGAAAAAGGCACTGTACGGGTTAAAACAAGCACCTAGAGCCTGGTATGAAAGACTTAGTACGTTCCTACTAGATAGAGGCTTTGTAAAGGGTAGTGTGGACACCACCTTATTTTTGAAGAAGGTAGGAGTTGAAGTACTCATTGTTCAGATTTATGTAGATGACATATTGTTCGGATCGACGGAGAAAAACCTATGTAATGAATTTTCAAAAATAATGAGCGACGAGTTTGAAATGAGCATGATGGGTGAACTTAGTTACTTCCTTGAATTTAGTGTAAAATAAACGGAAGGTGGAACGTTTCTTAGCCAGTCTAAGTACGTCAACGATATTTTGAAAAAATATGAAATGGACAATGCTAAGGCTATGAATACACCCATGAGCTCTAATATTCAATTGGATAAAGATCCCAGTGGGAAGTCTGTAGATCAAAAGAGGTATAGGGGAATAATTGGATCGCTTCTCTATCTGACTGCCAGTAGACCAGACATAATGTTTAGTGTGTGTCTCTGTGCCCGTTTTCAAGCTGACCCGAAAGAATCTCACATGACTACTGTCAAAAGAATTCTCAGATATCTTCTAGGCACCCCGAACTTAGGAATTTGGTATCCTAGACACAGCACCTCTTTTGAAATCTTAGGATACTCCGATTCAGACTTTGCAGGTTGTAAGGTAGATAGAAAAAGCACTTCTAGCACTTGTCAATTCATTGGACAATCATTAGTTTCATGGTCCAGTAGGAAGCAAAATTCAGTAGCCCTATCCACCGCCGAAGCGGAATATATAGCGGTAGGTAGCTGTGTTGCACAAGTGTTGTGGTTAAAACAACAGCTTGTAGATCTAGGACTACCTGTAGGAACGATTTCGATCATGTGTGACAACACTAGCGCAATTTGTATATCCAAAAATCTAATTCAACACTCACGAACCAAACATATAGACATTAGACATCATTTCATTAGAGATCATGTAGCCAAAGGCGATATTGAACTGCACCACGTTGCTACTGAAGATCAATTGGCGGACATTTTCACAAAACCATTAGGCTATGACACATTTAGCACTCTACGAACCAAATTAGGTGTCATAGACATTCACGCCTAATGTAACAAAACAAAAAAAAAAAACAAAAAAAAAAGAAAAAAAATTTTTGTGGTTGATTTGTTTTTTGTTAAAACCAAAAAAAAAAAAAAAATAAAAAATAAAAAAAAAAACCAAACAAAAAAAAAAAAATTGGATTCCTGATCCTCTTCCCATGTTGCTCACAAACCTTGATCTTCTCTGACAATCGTACTGTACGATACACTATCGTACTGTACGATCAGGTTCCAATCACTCAAATCTCAGCCGTCCATTCCCATTCACGGTCCAGATCTTTCATGTCTTCTACACATCGTACTGTACGATTCACCACTCGTACTGTACGATAGTAATTATTGGTCATCGTACGGTACGAACATACCAATCGTACTGTACGATGTACGTGGCAAACGGATTAGGACGAATTTAAATCGGCCGGTACGAAAATTATTACCCATCGTACTGTACGAACACCCGTTCGTACTGTACGAACACTTTTGGTCAAAAGTCATTCAGACGACTCGTTGGGACGAACGCCTTACACTCACGTTCGTACAGTACGATACTGATCGTACTGTATGATTTGACTCACTTTTCTGAAAAGTCGTCCAGATGACATTATTGCGCATATCGTACTGTACGATTCTCGATCGTACTGTACGATATCCCCCAAATTCTATAAAACGAGAGGGATTCTTAGCCATTTCTCCTCACCTTTAATCCCTCTGAATTTCCTCATTCATCCAATCCTCTTTTCCAAAATGTCTGGGTCCAGTAAGCGCGGTCGTATGATTGTCGGGAGCTCTTCCTCCTCTCGGCGCTTCGACGATCGTTTTCTCTCCGCTGCGGACGAGAAAGCGTATATCAAAATCAAGGAGGCAAAGTTCACTCCCTCCCGCATGCTCAATCAGGCCGCCCTAAATTTTGAGGTGATGAATCTATTCACCTCCACTAGCCTTCAATTCCTTCTGACTCTTGCTTTTCCATTCCACTCCAAACTATTGTTTGAGTTTTTTGCAAACATCCGAGTCGACCTTGAAAACACTACCTTCACATCCTATGTCTGTAAACAGAATGTCGTTATCACCGTCAACGACATTGCTGAGCACATCGGACTGTCCACTGATGGCCCTCATCCCCAATCCATGATCTCCCACGACTATGATTGGACGTCCGTAAATATGAACCTTAGAGGTGTCCCTTCAAATCAACACCTACCACTGGTCCAAACCTTAAATCAAAATGCCCGTGTTATCCAACATGTCCTACGCACATCTATTATACCTAAGGCTGGAGATCGCATCCATATTACTCCCCTACTGTCTGTCGTCACCTATCTCATTATGTCGGGCACAAAATTCAATGAAGCCCAAATGGTATTTGACTACATTCATACCTTGTCTGCCTTCCGCTATCCCGGTGCCCGTCGTAAATTGAACCTGGCCTTAGGGCATGTCATAGGCTACATTCTAGATGCAAAATATCAGCTTCATTATCCGCTCCCTCCTGATCACCTTCCTATCTTCTACTCGGATGCCTCCTTTCGTATCCTGTTCCATCGGGGGGCCGCTCCCGCCGATCCCGAGTTTGATGACGAGGAGGCTGCTGCTCCTGCTGACGCACCTCCGCCACCACCAATCCAACCACCTGGCCTTGCACCTCCCGACTACCCTCACGACGACATTATTCGACGACTTGATCGTCTGGAGACTCGGTTGGATGCTCACATTGCTCAGCAGCATCAGGAGCATGACACGGATATGAAATGGTTTAGGGAGCGCTTCCAATCGATCGATCACCAGTTCGCCTCCCTTCATCAGAACCACCAGCTGTTTCCCGACCCTCCACCACCACCTCCGGATCAGGATCCAGATTTTTAGATTGTTGTAGTTGTTTCTATTTTCTGTTTGATATCAGTATACTTATTTTTTCTTTTTTCTTCCCTTTTTGGTGTTGTCAAAAGGGGGAGACTTTTCTGTGTGTTCTGTAGTATGTTTTTACTTACTATTAAATGTTATTGGTTGTTTATGTTATCACTTCATTTGTTTTTTTTTCTTGTTGTTTTATTTTTGTTATAATAATAATATATATATATATATATATATATATATATATATATATATATATATATATATATATTTGTGTAGAACATCTGTCCGTCAGAAAATATTATTTGACACCATCAAAAAGGGGGAGATTGTTGAAATCCAGGATCCCGAGCACTTAATTTTGATGGTGACAACTAATACTTACTGAGTTCATAGAGACTTCCGTTTGATTACAAATGTTTAATCTTTGTATATGAGGACTAACATTTCAGGTCAGATGCACACTGCTAAAGATTGCTGGAGACTCAAATTGGGTAGAATAGGATGTTGAAGAGTCTGTAATTTTTATTTCTTTAATTTTTCTTTTTGAGTCTGCCACAGAAGCATGCATGTGAAAGGAGCAACAATGCACACACACAGGGGGAGATTTTTTCTTTTAAAATGATTAATTTTTTTTTAAAATACATCATACTGTACGATCATGGATCGTACTGTACGATTAATTAAAATACTCAGGCTAACGGCTAATTTTCTAATGTTTATGTTTACAAACTTATCGTACTGTACGATCCATATCGTACTGTACGATAATATGTAATTGTGAAACCCTAGCCGCCAGAATAAGTTTGGTAAGTTTTTAAATTTGATTTTATGAACTGATCGTACTGTACGATACTATTCGTACTGTACGATTAATTAAAACTTGCCAAAATTATCTCCCTAATCAGGAAATAAACGTTGGTTTCTAATTAATATGTCGATCGTACTGTACGATCGTATATCGTACTGTACGACTGACAGAGACGATTTCATTCGTCCCAGAGATCGTACCAGACGAAACCAAGGTTTTATGTTCTGTTCTTCCTGGACGATATTCATATCGTACAGGACGATATCAAGAAATGAACTGATCGTACTGTACGACTGGTGGAGTGCTGGACGATTGACAGAGATGATTTTCTTCGTCCCAGCGATCGTACCAGACGATCCCAAGAAATTTTGAACTGATCATACTGGACGATATTCCTATCGTACAGGACGATATCATGAAAAACCCTATTCGTACTGTACGATTCAATGAGTGCTGGACGACTGACAGAGACGAGTTCTTTCGTCCCGAGGTTCGACCCACGATTCAATGAGTGCTGGACGACTGACAGAGAGAAGTTTTTGGAGAGATCTAGGGCTTGAGAGAGGAAGGTGAAGGTGAGCTTGAGCGTGAGGGAGAAGTAGTGTGAGGGAATCACACGGTGGCTCCAAGCTAGCTGCATGCTTTGCTCCTCTTGTGGCTTTGGAAACTTCAGGAACGTTCTCGAGGGAAGAGTCACTTCAAGATCAACATCGCCAAGGTACTCTACCATCTCCAGGAGGGAGAAAAAGGAGAAGGTCCGCTGCCGTCACCAGGAGGGTGACATAGCGTTTGGTATTCTGCCGTACCGAGGGAGGTGAAAGTGAGTATTGTAAAGGCTTCTCCGCCTTGCTGTGGGGGCAAAAGGAGAGTCAACTTTTATTAGTGCAAATCCCGGAGTAGAGGACTCCGGGGAGTGGACGTAGGTCAAGTGACCGAACCACTATAAAAATCTCTGGTGTGTTTTTTCCTGTTTACCGTACTTTACTTTTCATGCTTTAAATTTGTGCGTTTTAATTGCTTGGTGAAAAATCGGTATTTAAATATTGTAGTGTAAAATCCAAAATTGAACTGTCAATTTCGTAGTTGTGAACGTTGTATTTGCTTCCGCACGTTAGTCGTTAAATTATGTTTTGAAAATACAAAAAAATTAGAACTCTTGTTAGGGTTAAATTTTTAAAATACCAATTCACCCCCCCTCTTGGCGCATCTCGTACTTTCAATATGAACAACTTTTTCTACTGATCGTCCAGAAGAGCCTAATCATCCAGGCTGAAATAGCTGAATTTGAACTGATCGTACAGGACGATCTACCGATCGTCCTGGACGATCTTGGCCGACCAGTTGAGATTTAGGGCAAATTTTAAGCCCTCCTTTAAAAGAACTTTTTCCAATTTTTGGAAAAATCTTTTGCTGCCTTCCTTCCCTGAGAAACCCTAGAGAGAGAGAGAGTTGGGAGAGAGAGAGAAGATCTTGTGAGGGGGAGTTAGTGAGGGATTCACTAAGGTTGCTCTGAGCACGGATCAGAGTCGTCTTCTCCGCTCGTCGTCTTTTGTCTAGTCGGTGTTCGTCGTGGGAGGATCGTTCGCAAGAAGATCCGGGGTTCTCTGCCCGCTTCAGGTGGAAGCAAAAGGAGTTCGAGGGTTCTCTGCCCGCTTCAGGTGGAAGCAAAAGCAGTTCGAAGGTTCTCTGCCTGCTTCAGGAGGAAGCGAAAGGAGTTCGAAGGTTCTCTGCCTGCTTCAGGAGGAAGCGAAAGGAGGTCGGGTTCTCTGCCTCACCGTGTGGTGAAAAGGAGGTTTTTGTACAGGCTTCTCCGCCTTGCTGTGGGAGCAAAAGGAGAGACACTTTTGTTTAGTGCAATACCCGGAGGGGAGGCTCCGGGGAGTGGACGTAGGTCAAGTTGACCGAACCACTATAAAATCTGGTTTTCTTTTCTGATTCAGTTTTGCACTTTACTTTTCTGATATTAACTGCTTGGGTGAATATCTGTGGTTGATCTTTTTATCGTTGTTTTAATTCGTTTCCGCTGCATGTTATAAAAATATTTTCATTGTTATCGTGAAATTTTTAAATAACCAATTCACCCCCCCTCTTGGTTAGCATCGGGACTAGTTTACTAGGGCTTAACATCCCTATCAAACTTTCACTAAGAACCTTATAGATCCCAGACCTTAGGGTTTCCTAGACTCTAGGATCTTCCTAAACTTCAGTCCTTAGGATCTACTCTAGACCCTAGGACTCCTTCGAATTCATTTAGATCCCAGGATCATTCTAGATCCCAAATCTTAGGATTCTTAGATCCTAGGATTCTTCTAAATTCTAGGATTCTTCCAGATCCCAAACCCTAGGACTTTCCTAGAATTCATACTTTAGGATTTACTCTAGACCCTAAGAATCTTCTAGATCCTGGAATCTAGGATTTCTTAGATTCTAGATATCTCCTAGATCCTAGACCTTAGGATTCTTCCAGACTTTAGGTCTTAAGGGTCTACCCATGTCCTAGATCTACCCAGACTCTAGATCAATCTAGGTCTAAGGATCCTCCTAGACCTTAGATCTATCCAGACCTCAAATCTATTCAAATTCTAGACCAAACCAGACTTTAATCCATATCCTTAATTCAAACCTTGAGCAAAATCCAGAATTCAATCCAGTTCAAAATCCAAACTCTAGTTCAAACCCTGATTCTACCTTTGATCAAACTTTAATCCTATCCTATCATTTATGATCTCTAAATGATCATGAATGATTTGGGTAATTCAAATCCAATCATTCAAATTCAAATTCCAACTTAAATCTAGATTTCCAGACTAAATTCCAAGGCCAAAGGTCTAAGTCCTAAGAGCCTTTTCCAATAAATCTTTGAACATTTCAAAACCCTATCAAATGACCTCTGATTCAAGTTCTATCAGTTCCACACTGATGTGACATGTCTCTAGAGACAAACTTCCAAATTTGAGCTCATTCTGAGATTTCTAACCCCAGAAACTGAATTGAAATCCAAAGGCTGTAAAACCTTCAAATATTTACAGTCTATGCCACTAGACCTGCCATCCAATGGATTTTGATCCTGGAGCTTTCTCCAAAGCTCCAAATCACTTCCAGACCCTTGATTATGACTCATTGAGCAATAAACTGCATTTTTTTGGATTCAATTTGACCCCCCAGTTGACCAAGGGTCAAAATGACCAAAATACCCTTTAAGGGTTCAAATGCACTTTTCAAATCATATGACCTCCAAATTGCTTGGAACCACCTCCAACAATTTTCAAACATCAAACCAAACCCATTGAACCCAAAACTAGCCCCTGGGTCAATCTGGTTGACCAAGTCAACCAGGTTGACCAAATAGGCCCTTTAGGGTCAAAATAGGTCATTTTGACCAAATGACCTCATTAGACCTTGAGACCACCTCTATTGGTCTCCAAATGTCAAACCAAACCTGTCAAGCCCAGACCCTGGCCCTGGGTCAACCTAGTTGACCAAGTCAACCTAGGTTGACCAGTTCAACCCTTAAGCTCTTTCAATTTAAATCAAACTTCAAGCATACTCAAGACTCAATCAAACTCCCCTGGCCATACCCTTCAATGATTTAGACTTGATTGGACCCTTGACCCAATCAATAGTTGACCAAGTCAAACCATCAAGTTTGGTCAAACTTCCATATTTTGGTCCTACCATCACATACACTATATCAAACCTACCTCAAGCTTTTAACCCAATTACATATCATGGCTAAAGTACATTTAAGTTCAATAAGAGCCAAGTCATAGCCATGATTGATTGGATTAAGTCAACCTACATTGACTTTGTTAAACCTTCCTTCATTCATGTGTATGTATTCAAATCCATTGCAATTAAACCTTCCACAAACTTAAAGACCCTTCAATCTTATTCAAATGCATACTTTAAACATCTCTAAACCTATCATGAGTCATATCATGGGGTTTCAACCAAGTCAACCCATGGTCAACTTGGTATTCTATGCATTAATTCACTCAAACTTTAAATGACTTGTTTCAAATCCCTCTCAAACCATTTCAAGCAGCTCCTTAAATCATTTTTCCTGCCACCTCAGCCTTAATGGGCCATTGACTGGTCAAACTAGTCAATGAATGGTTAAATGACCATCAAATGGTCAAATGATCTCTTGAGTCCAATTCACCCATGTTTAAATTTCTCCAAGGGCTTTAAACATTCTCTGGAATGTTCCTAAGCTGAATTCAAACCCTGGATTAGAGCTTAATCCAATGCTTGTGGTCCCAAGATGGTTAGGCAAGGACAAATTCCCCTTTACACCTAATATCATTGTTGTCCTTTTATTCTACTGCTCCTTAACCATTTGGGGACAGATGGCAGCCATCTAGGGGTGCTCCCAACTGATCCCAGCCCTTCATTCCATCTGAGATGTTTAGAATAGGGCAAAACCCCAAAAACGAGGCTAACTCTCCATATAACACTATCTCTCTACACTTGAGCTCTCAAGCCGAGAAGTCTTTTCGTTTGAGCTCCCAAGGACTTCATCAACTTTCCCCAACCCAAAATCCGGCGGTCCAAGCTCGCCGGAGAGGGGATTCCGGCCACCCTTGCTTGAAGATCGTCCCAGGCTTATAGCTCAAGATCCAGACGTTATTAGCCCTCGACGTCTTCTGAAGGAATAATCTAGGACAATCTACAAGATCAACAAACTTTAAATCATCCAAAACGATCGATCCTATCGAGGTAACGAGCTAACCCTAACTTAGAAAGTTTAGGATTAAATAACTTTTTAAATAGAGCATTTTAGAACGCGAATTCAAATCCACATAGTTCTCATAATATTGATAAATCTCTGTCTAAAGTTTCATAATTTTTGATTTAGCCATTTATGAGATCCAAGCATTCTTCATCTTTAGGGCTCGATTCAATGAATGGTTGAACTGTACGTTTTCTGGGCTGTTGATCGTGAGATCAACGGCCCAGATCGCGCCATACGTGATAAAATCCTAACCCCGCGGTTTGGCATTTCGTTTAGACTTTGATCCGGCTACATCTCAACCATTCATTTCAAAACATGGGAGATCAGACGGTGGAGGGCCCGTGCCGACGTGGTTAAGTCGCGCGGCATCCAATTCCACGCCGCCACTAATCATTAACAATATTAATTATAATGAAATGTCAGTGCCGGCGGGCCACGCGTCAGCATGTGATTGGACGACTCAAAACGCGCGGCGGCGCCTAATCATTAGCAATGATTGCGCGGCGGCATACAACTCATTTTAAGGCCTAATATTTATTAAGAATATTAAGTTTCCAGAAATCAATCAAATTTAAAAAAAGTCAACTTTTGGTCAAATTTAGTTTAAATTCAAGTCAAAACTTCAAACCTTCATAATAAAATCTAGAAAAATCCAATTTCAGCGTACTTACTGTCTAACTGATCGTATTAAGGTCTAGTATTTTAATAAAATATTAACTTTCTAGAAAACACTTTAAATCAAAAAGTCAACTTTTGACCCTTGAATTAAATGATTAAAATAATCCAGAAAATTCTAAAATTCAATAAATCATTCAAAATACCAGAAAACATTAATTCCAACTTAAAACCAGCAACCAATTAAATTCAATTAAGAATTAATCAACCTTCAAACACTGATCAAACTCAAATCACTTAATTATACCGGGTACCACTGGGTAACCCAGGCCTACGAGGCTATTAAATTAGCCCCAAGGAAGGTGAAATAAACTTCACGGCCTCGATGTGCAACAAAGGTGGTATCCAACAAACAATCAAAATCAAATTTAAAATCAAATTCAAATCATTAAGATTTAAATTTTAATTAAAATCCCTTAAGCCTTCAACCAACTAGAACATCAAGCAACTTCAATCAAGTACCCTATCTAGGACATATCAAAGCCACACAGCCTACCTCACACACTTTAGATGGTTTGCTAGGATAACCAACTCTAGTCTTAAGCTAGGCCGGTGTTTACTTTTTTGCTACTTGCGTGTGCCGGGTTTTTCGGGGTTTTCATTGCATGCTGGTTGCTAGATTTAAGTAATTAATATTGATGTGATTATTTACTGCACTCTGTGATGTGATTGATTGTAAGTTAGACCTACCCTTAGATTAGGAATGATTTATACTAATTCAATCTTATGCAGGTGGCCATGCTCATGCAGGGCATAAATTAAAGGGGGCAGAAATCATTAATATTAAAATTGCACAGGTGCTCCAGAAATTTGCTTAAGTCCCCCTTTAATAATTAAAAGAGCATGGCTAAGTGTGGCTGGTTTGAGTATTTTAAATTTCAAATATATAACTGCTTGGGATGTCAAATATAAACTGCTGATTATTAGGATAACCCTGCAGGATCGAGTCTAGATTTTTTAATTTTGATTAATATAATTTGATATGAATTTGAGTTGTATTGTTTAAAGTACTTTGAGATTGAGATGTTTAAACATCCAATTTGGAATCCAAAAAGGAAGGAACATCCCTTAGGGGAGAGTTCCTATCCATTTGGAATTCAAATTAGGATGAAGTTCAAATATCCAAAGAGAAAATATAACACCCCTATTCAGGGGGAGTTTCTTTTCATTTGGGTATCCAGACCCGACGATCCAAGGAGTTCCAATAAGGCGAAGAAGTGAAGAACGAGAAGAATCTCAAATCTCAAAGTCACTTGAGTCTTAGGAGTAGAATCCGGGTTGTAGTCAGTGGTACCCGGCCACTTTACTTTTCCTACAGACCCTGGGTTGTATAATTAAAAGGCACTTGCCTATGAACTTTCATTTTGAATATTTATTTAATCGATTTAATTATTTAATTGATTTGATTGATGTGTTGATTGCGATTAAGGACCCGCATGCTTTTAGTAGTTTATTTGGCGATCTTGCATGTCGTATTTGATTTAGCCTTGAACCCGATCGGAGGCTCGTGAGGGTACGGTCATAAACTATTTCTACTTTAACTAAGATTTAAAAACTTTATGCTCAGATAGTAATTCTAACGCTTTTAAGAAGTAAGCTTGGACTCGCCATAGGTTTTTCATGCATTCATATTGAATCTTCTCTACCTTGTTAGGTACCTCCCCGCCTGCGGGTTTTGGCAGACCACCTGACCTATTAGGGTGTAGTTCTGTCCAAGGGGATGTTGTGCAATCTCTAGGATAAAACCTATTTTTAAGCTTGATTTTAAAACTGCTACATGTTGATTTAAGCATTTCATCGAGTCAACTAGCATGCATTGCATTAGATACAAATTAAAAATTGAGTCTAAATCTTTAATTATATTTTTAGCTTAAGCATTTCACCCAACATAAGTTAAGGGGTCAATTAGGAATCTGCTCTAGATGTCGACCCCAACTCCTCAAACTCAATCTTAAATAACATCCTTAACCACTCTTTCATAAAGACTTGACTCATTGTTTTAAAGCATTTAGGTGGTTTAGCTGGCTCCCCAATCCAGGCCGGGGTAAGTCCAGGATTACATTGCATTAGCTAGGATTCGGGTCACTGATTTTTAGTACCCAATTTTAGACTTAGGTTCTGAGGCAGATCTTCAATCATAAGACCTCAATTTTTTGGGAATCTAATTCTCACTTTCTAATAAAATTAACCACTCAAACTAAAATCTCTTTCAATCTAATTCAAGCCCAACACTTAGGATAGTTTGAGGTGTTTCTGAAGTGATTCAGAATCTTAAAGCACCTCCTACTCTTCTTCCTTTGACTCCAGAAAGAACTGATCAACCTTGAACCAATCCCTGTTGAAATTCTAATTCCTACCTTCTTTGACTTCAAGCTTTGAATTCTTAAATGAAATTCGTATCGCTATTTTAATCGAGAGTTTTCGTAGAAAATTTTTTGGTTTCCTACGATGTAATTAACTACGAGGGCTTGCGCTCGTAGGAGATTTAGAAACCCAGACCAGAATTTCAAAATCAAGTTTTCAAAACCTTCAATTAATTATCTTTGGGAAATTCAAACTTGATGATCATTATCGTCATATTTAAATTATTGATAGTGATTGATATTTTCTTTCCTCGGATAGATATGTCAATTACAATCATAGTTCTGATTATGAAATTAATGATTAATCTATTCAGATTAGCATAGTCAAACAGTTGATTAAATATCACTTTGATCCTTTGAGATCATATGTTATTTCTCCTTGAGTTTGATTATGATAATCAGAATAAACTTGAAGATTTGTAATCTGAACCTGTTAGAGAACGATATGTTCACCTTTTGAGGTGATATATCATTCATAATAAGTGTTCGATTATAAAATTTAAATACCAGAAATTCAATATTTCCCAAAAAAAATTAAACAAACCTTTTTCAAAACTATATATTTTAATCAAAACATCCACTAGGAGGAAGCAAAATATTGCTATTGGTCATATCATTACCTATAATATGGACAAAAAATATGAGCTTACTTATCCTGCTACTGCTGATCATTTTCTAATTATTTATACTAACAGTTCCTTCCATATTCTTTTTTTCATCACTAGGGGCATAAGCAAGAAGAAGAACCTAATTTTGATAAGGAAGGGGGAGCTCGTCCTATAGCAGCACCTGCACTAAAGCCTATACTAGTACAAGTACCACCACCTATAGCAGCATACCAGTCTTATCCCTACGAGGAATTGATGCAACATTTTGATTGTTTGGAGTCCCGACTGGATATTCATATTCAGCATTAGTAACAATAACACGAGGTGGATATGGCTTGGTTTGGAGAACAATTTTCATCCATTTATAAGTATTTCCAGCCACCACCACCACCTGATCAGAGGCCTTCCTACTTTTAGGATCTGTGTTATGTCCTTTATTTCTTTTATTTTCTTTATCTTGTAGTTTTTTTTGTGTTTTTATTTGATCCTCCTTTTTGTTGATGTCATAAGGGGGAGTAGTAATTTGATTAATTGTGTATTTGTTCATCTCTATTAAATAGTTCATCATGTGCATCTTAAGTTTGTAGTGCATTTTTATTTTTTTATTTTTTTTCATTTAACATAAAAATATTTAAATAAATAAATAAAATTAAAGATTATCTTACCTCTATTTTTAAATTTATCACATAGTGAGGGGGAGATTAGGAGAAAACATTAATTTACTTTTTTAACTAAATATCTAAATTTCAAAAATTTTAATTAATTATAGAAAACTCCTTGAACAAACTCGAAGGCATTAGACTCCTCTAAGTGGTTAATATTTATGAAAAATATCAAATCATCATAAATCACTAAAAATCAAAAAGTCAACTCTTTGGTCAACCTTAGTTCAAAAATACCTTCAAATTTGAAAAACATGAATAATTGTAGAAAATTTCAAATTTAGTAAACTTAGTATCATTTTACTCATCTTACGGTCTTATATTTATTAAAAAATTAAAAAAACTCTAGAAATTATTGTAAATTAAAAAGTCAAGGAATGGACACTTTAATTAGTGCATTAAAATAATTCTAAAAATACCAAAATTCAATAAGTGAGTAAAATTTTAGCAAATCATCAATTCAACCAATCAAATTAGATAACCAATGTTAAAATACATAACCAACATTCCACTAATGAAGTTTATAGGATAGACTATCTCGAGTTGTGGGGCTATATGTCCTAAGGAGGCTTTGGTACTCGAGCCCATTGTGACAACGCCATGAACGAATTTGATGGAATACAAATCATAAGATTAATAAGCCATTAACTAATTGACTGAACCTAAACCATTAATACAACTAACATTCCTTTGATGAAGCTTTCAGGATGGACTATCTAGAGCTATAGGGCTACATGTCCTAAGGAGGACTTGGTCCTAATGCCAATTGTGATAACATCATGAATGGATTCAAAGGAGTATAAAATATAAATTATAAACTCAATTAGATTAGTAACCAACCAATTAAGAAATTAAATCCTTAATGTAACTACATCAACCAATTTTTAGGAAGAACTACCTCAAGCTACGGGGCTATGTATCCTAAGGAGGCCTTTGTTCTCATGCCCATTGTCACAATGCCATAAATCGATTGATGAAAAACATTAATAATTAAAATAAAAATTATTAATAAGAAAATCATAAACATAGATAACTAATTAACAAACTAAGTTAAACTTAAACCCAAAGATAACTTACTGGGTAACTTGAGCCTACTAGGCTATTAAGTTAGCCCCAAACAAGGTGAAATAAACCTCATGGACGTGGTGTAAACAAAGACAGTTATTATTCAACCTAAATAATTAACCTTAAATCACTAATTAATGGAAGTATCAAACCCTACGTAGATTTTATTTTGGAGAGCATTAGTGTATTAAATTTTGAGGCTTAAGGATTAAAACACCTAATTAAAATTTAGGACTTTAGAAAATTAATAATTTACTAACTCTAACACTTAAAACTCATCCAAAACTAAACACTAAAATACTAATACTTAAACACCAATTAAACTCCCCTTGATTTATTATTGCAATCTATGGTCCTTAGCTTGTGATTTTGATAATAACAAATATTATTAATTGAAATTTTATTTCTCCTAGTATATGTATTACTTATTATTTTTTCTGTGTATACTAATATTTTAGGTACATCATATACTGCTCAAGAATGATCAAGGCTCAAGTTTGGTAGAATAGGAAATTATATGAAAGAGTGCATTTTTAATTTAATTTATTTTATATTTCTTGAGTCTGGCCATATAAGGATATTTGCTAAATTGGCGATCATGTACACACACATAAGGGAGTGAGAAAAGTGAGCTGAGAAACTTTTTAAATTGATCTTACTATACGATTACGATCGTACTGTATGATCTGTTATAAAAAAAATTAGTTTAATTACTAATTTTATAATTAATACTTATGAACTATTCATACTACATGATTCATTTTAATCAGATAACCCTAGTCACTAGATGATTTAAGTAAGTATTTTGAAATTCAACTTTTGAACTGATCGTACTGTGTGATCCTAATCCTACTATGCGATATTTGAAATCTTTTTTAAATTAATCCCTATGATTAGTTAATTAAATCAAGGTTTAATAAATATGACCAACTATACTGTATGATATAGATCATATTGTATGACTGATACAGATAAATTTGATCATCCTAGATATCATACTGGACAAAACATTGATTTTTTTAACTAAATGTATAGTACGATGATGATTGTAATGGAAAAACCCTTGATGTTTGAACTAATTATATAGTACAATGTAAATCTTATTGGACGATTAACAGAGATGATTTCCAATCATCTCGGTAGTCGTCCTATACGAAAAGAATGAAATTAAACTAATTGCACAGTATGAACTTTTGATAATACTATATGATAAGTATATAAAAATTGAGCCGTTTATCTGAAAGATTTTTCCATCGTACAGGATGAACCCCTATTTTGAACTAAATATATTGTATGAATCCAAATCGTACTGTCAAACAGTGACGGCTTAATTAAAAATATAAGATTTTTTTGAAGCCTTATACTTATATAACTCAAACTTGTCTCTAGTAAGACTTTTCGCTATTGAAGAAACTCTGAGAAAGAATTCTTCAGAGACTCTTGGGCTTGGAAAGGGAGAGGGTGAGGTTGTATGTGAGGGAGAAAGATTGTGAGGGGTTTTTACATGGTTACTCTAGGCAAGCTTGCTCCTTACTTTCTCTAATAGCCTTGGTGAGTTCTTGGAGTTGCTCTTAGGAAAGAAGCTTCAAGGTCAAGGGTCGTGGGTACTCTACTTGCACTAGGAGGGTGAAAAAGGATTGAATGTTCTCTTCCATCACTAGAAGGGTAATAAAGGATTAAAGGTTCTCTGCCATCACCAAAAGGGTGAGAAAGATTTCAAAGGTTCACTACTATGATTAGGAGGGTGACATAGCTTTTGGTTCTCCATTGCACTGGGTTTGGTGGAAGTGATTTGTAAGGGCTTCTTCTCCTTACTGTGGGGGCTAAAGGAGAGTCGTGATAGTGTTAGTGGAATACCCAGAGAGGACTCTGGGGAGTGGACATAGGTCAAGGTTGACTAAACCACTATAAAATTTTTGGAGTGCTCTTTCTAGTTTTTTCTTCTCTACTCCTTTATATTTTACATTTTAAATTTCTTGCACAAGTTTAATATTCTTTACAAAATGCAGTTGAATTAATAATCTTACTTGTGTTAGTTACTTAATTAGAATTTTTTATATAAACTATATATTGGTTAAAACAAAAAGGTGCGTTATTTTAATAAATTTTAAATGACCAATTCACCCCCCTGCCCCCTCTTGGTGCACCTAGGGATAGTTCAACGAGGTCTTATAACCTTTCCAAACTTTCAAATGATATCAGAGTGGGTCTTAGAATTCATAATTTTAAAATCCCCAAGTAAAGATCGTATGGCACATTTTGGTAATAGAAATACTATGGAGGGTTATTCTATAACTCTTCCACCTCTATTTGAAAATATTTCATTTGATTTTTGAAAAGGCCGCATGTCTATATTTAAATAATCTATTAATTTTAAAATTTGGCATATGATTCAGACTGGTTATTCACTTCCTTCATGTATAGTTGATGGAGTAAAAATGGAAATCCCATTTACTGAATGAAGTAATGACAATAGAGAGCTCGCTCAATTAAATACAAAATATTTAAATTATTTTTTTGTGCATTGAAATATGAAGATTACATGTCTATATGTACTTTGGGGAAAGAAATATGGGACAGTATGGAGATCATATATGAGGGAACTAGTGAAGTCAAACAGTCTAGGTTGAACATTTTACTACATGACTATGAACTATGTCACATGAAATCTAGCGAGACAATATCTAAAATATACACTAAAATCACTCAGATAGTGACATCCCTTCATGCATTAGGTAGAGAATATTAGGATATAATGAGATATTTTTGAATTATTTTAGAATCCCAAAATGCCTCCTACTTCTCATCCTTTGGCCTCTAAAATAAGTGCTCAAATGTGATCCAATCCCATTTGAAATTCTAACCTCACTCATTACATATCACTTCTTAAAAATTCTAAATGAAAATTCTACCATTATTTTAATTGAGAATATTCATAGGAAACTCAAAATCCCTACAATATAATTAACTATGAAGGCTTGCCTTTGTAGAAGATTTAAGACCCTATAAATAATTAAATTCCATTCTATTTAGCTCCTAAAGAGAATGGGAAAATTATTTAAACCATAAATAATAAGTGATATTTTCTTTCCTAGAGAGATAAATTATTTATCAATATACAATATATTTTTAAATAGGAAATCAATTAAAACACATATAGGTTATCATGGCTAAATACTCGATCAAACGTCATTTTGACCCTCTAGGGTCATATGTTTTCTTCTTGAATTTGACTACAGTAGTCATGATGAAATTTATAGTTTTGTAATTTAAACCTATTAGTGAATGCCACTTTCACCACTTAAGGTGATATATCATTCATAATGACAAGTTTGGCTACAAAACTAAAAGAAATTTAAAAGAATTATGTTTAAATTTTTCCAAAGAAAGTATAATTACAATTACTTTACACTTTTCAATAAAATTTGCAAACAATTGTTCCCTCTAATATTGCAATATATGACTCAATATTGAGCCAAGTGTTGCATGGCGCTCCCCGACCCATCAAACTATCAAAAATTGGAGGGAAAAAGCAGCGGGGTATGGTTCTTTCTCATAATCTATCTATTGACCTCATTTTTGTATGAGCTCAGTAGGACCAATCCAGACCTTAGGATCATCCCAATCCTTAGGATTTAATTCTGACCCTAGGATTAATCTAATCCTAGATCAATCCAGATTCAAATTAATCCTGACCCCAGATCAATATAATTTAAGACAAATCTAGATTCTAGGATTCTCCTAGACTTCAGACCCTAGGATCTATTCTAGACTCTAGGATTCTTCCTGACTCTAGATCATATGATCCTCTTAGACCCTAGGATTCTCCTAGATCTATTTAGAGCTTAGGATTCTTCTAGATCTTAAGACTATTCTAGATCCCAGGTCCTAGGACTTCCAAACCCTAAGATCTTCCTAGAAATCAAACTTTAGGATCTACTCTAGATCATAAGATCCTTCTAGATCTTGAATCTTAGGATTCCTAGATCTTAGGATTCTTCTAGATTATAGGATTCTTCTAGACCCCAGATCCTAGGATTTCCCTAGGACTTCTAGGTTTTAGGATCTTCCCAGACTCCAGTCCCTAGGATCTATTCTAGACCCTAGGATTCCCTTAAGCTGATTTGGACCCTAGGACCTATTCTAAACCCTAGGATTCTTCTAGATCAATCCAAGCTTCAATTCAATCTAGTTCAAAATCCAAACTCTAGTTCAAACCCTACTTTTACCTTTGATTAAGCTTTAATCCTATCCTATCATTTATGATCTCTAAATGATCATGAATGATTTGGGTAATTCAAATCCAATCATCTAAATTCAAATTTTAATTTAAATCCAGATTTCCAGACTCAATTCTAAGGCTAAAGGTCTAAGTCCTAAAAGCCTTTTCTAGTGAATCTTTGAATACTTCAAACCTTAGTCAAATGACTTCTGATTCAGAGTCTATCAATTCTATATTGATATGACATGTCTCTAGAGGCAACCCTCCAAATTTGAGCTCATTATGAGGTCTCTAACCCCAGAAATTGAATTAATTTCCAAAGGCTGTAAAACCTTCAAATATTTACGGCCTATGCCACTGGACCTGCCACCCAGTGGATTTTGACCTTGGAGCTTTCTCCAAAGCCTCCAATCACTTCCAGACCCTTAATCCTGACCTCTTGAACATTAAACTGCATTTTGTTGGACTCACTTTGACCCCCAGTTGACCAGGGGTCAAAATGACCAGAATACCCCTAAGGGGTCCAAATGCACATTTCAAACCAAATGACCTCCAAATTACTTGGAACCACTTTCAACAATTTTCAAATATCAAACCCAACCTATTGGATCCAAACCCAGACCCTGGGTCAACCTGGTTGACCAAGTCAACCTAGGTTGACCAAACAGGCCCTTTAGGGTTCAAATAATCTTTTTTGACTGATTTGACCCCCCCCCCAGACATTGGGATCACTTCCCATAGGCTCAAATCATCAAACCAAACTGGTCGAGCCCATTCCATGCTCTTGGGTCAACTTGGTTGACCAAGTCAACCTAGGTTGACCCAAGTGTTCCTTAAGGATCTAAATGGTTTATTTCAACCCATTTGACCAAATCTAGCCTTTTAAACTCTCAAACCCCTTTCAAAGTACAATTCTAACATATTCAAATTCATTTGAAGTCAAATCATCTTGATTTGACTTGGTCAAATATTAACCTATGATTAAAGCCATGTATTCTACATGTCTTTCCACTCAAATGCTAGACCTCATTAATTTGAGAACCCTTGAATTCCCCTCACTCAACATTTTGATTACCCCTAGATTTGACATGAGTCAAAGCATGGTCAAACTGACCAAGTTAAACCATTAGAAAAATTGGTCAAATTTGAGATAACTTTGCTTTGATTACTCAAACCTCCAATGGGTTGCATTAAACCCCATCTAAGCCAACATATCAATCCTCCTTACTGCCACCTCAGTAAGACTTGACTGTTGACTGGTCAAACTAGTCAACAAATGGTCAAGGGACCATTAAATGGGTTAAATCCTCAATGACTTGGCATTTTATTTCAAAGCCTTTCAATCCTAGCTATCTAATCAGCTTCTGGAACATTCTTAAGACATCTCCTAGCCCTTGATTTAAAATCAAATGGCTCTAGTTGAGCCCATGTGTTTAAAAGGACACAAGACTCCTTTCAACATGGATGTCCTTTGTCCTTTTATTCTCCTGCCATCCTAACTACCCCAGAACAGATGGCAGCATCCTAGGAGCTCCTCAGGTTGATCTAAGCCGTTCCTTTGGCTTGGAGAGGTTTGAATAGGGCAAAGCTTCATTTAGAGCTATTCATTCTAACCTAGACCTTCTCTCTCCACTCTAGACTCCTAAAACCTCGATCTGAGCTTATCTAAGCTTCCCAGGCATCTCTAGACCTTTCCAGACAAAAATCCGGCGGTTGGAGGCTGCCGGCGACGAGCTTCCGGCCAAACCAAAGGCCATCTCTGTCTAGCTCAAATAGCCCTCAATCCAAAGGATTTCAAGCCTCGACTTCAACTAGAGAAAGATTCGTGGACAAACAACAAGTTCAGAGACATCTTATACGGTTCAATCCGTCCGTTAATTTGAGGTAAAACCTAAACCCTAGGTAGAAACACTTAGAGTTATTTAGCTTTATGAAAAGCTGCTTTTAAACCATGATATCATGCTCCCATAATTTCTGTTCATAAGGACATTCTGTGTTTAAAATTTCAAGTAATTTGGTTAAGTAAATCAAGAGAAAAACTCAAAAAATGAAGTCTAGGGCTCGGTTCGGTCCAGCTGAACTAAGCGAGATCTCACCCATTGATTCCTCGATCAACGGCTGTGATCTCGCCACTTCGCGGTCTGTCCAACCGTGTATCAATGGGTAATCGAACTTGTGCGCGTCCGACTCGATCATAACCGTTGATTCGGCGCCGTGCGGAATCAACGGTCATGATCACTGCCTACGTGGTTTAGTGAAACCGCATGGGCTTGTCAGCGTTTGACACGTGTCTGACCGCCGCTAATGATTGGCGCCGTCCCGCGGCTGGAGGCAGCGAATTCGAGCGGGACACGTGTCATCCGAGCTGCCAAAACGTTAAAATGATTTTTAATTTAGTTTTAAATCATTTTAATTCTAGTTTTCTTTAAAAAATTATATAAAATTAATTAAAAATAAAAATATTTCACATAATATATCAAACTGCTCAGTTTTTTAAGACCTTTAATTTAAAATTAAAATTATTTTAAAATATTCCCTATATCTTAGGTAATTTTAAATATTATCTATTTGATTATTTTAATTATTATTTAATTAAAATAAATCAAAATATCTTCATTTTTTTTAAGAAAATTATTTTAAAATAATTTTAAACATTCAGTAAGATCTCTCAAAAAGATAATCAATCTACTTTTAAGATATTTTAAATTTAAATTTTAATATTTATATTTTCTATATAAGTTAATATAAATATACATATATACTTTTTAAAATTATTTTGAAATCATCTATATATTTAACCTTTAAGTTTTGAGAGATTTTGTGAAAATTTAAACACTGATTGATCACATTTGAATGACATTAATGGGGAATGAGGATTAACCAATGAATAATTATTTTGGTAATTATTTATTGATTAATCCTTTATTTAATTAAGCCTTAAATTGATTTGCATGTCTAAGGACCTACACACACCACTTGGTTTAAGGCTCCCTTAGACTTAGGGATTGGTTATGTTCTATGCATGTGTATATTTATGTTAAGTCAAGGGTTAGCAAAACCTTGATTCAAATCTATCAAACTTAGTGTCATTAAGGACAAAAATTAAGGACTCATTTAGAGAACTTAGAAATATTTTAATAATTAGGATTCATCTCCTTTTGACTTGAAACTCAAACCATTTAAACCTAGTGACACCCTCAGCTTATAGAAAATTATTCACTGAATTTTGAAGTCATTAAGCCCCTTAATTAACTTAATCAACTTAAACCCTTAATTAAGCCTTAAAATCTTCCAGAAAATTTAATAAATTGAATTTAAATCCAAAAATTACAAATAATACCTCAAACTGACCAGAATTGAACCCTTAATCAATGAAAAATAAAAGCCCCTTGACTGGACTTCAAAATTAAGTTTAATTTAATTTTAATTGAAATCTAAAATTTAATTAATTTAATTAATTAAAAATAATTAAAAATTCCAGAAAATTTCTCAAACACTTGGAAATCACTCCTTAGGTCATTCCTGACCTTTGGAGTTGATTTCAAGAAGTTTGGAGGTCATTTGGATTCAAATCATAAAAATGGCTTTAATTAAACAATTTTGAAAATTCAATAAATAGTCAAAACTTCAAAAATTCATAACTAATTCAAATAAACTCCAAATTGAGCAAACTCAAAGGAATACAACTCATCTTAAGCTCTAATATTTATAAAAAATATTAAGTTTCCAGAAATCAAACAAATTTGAAAAAGTCAACTTTTGGTCAAACTTAGTTCAAAATCAAGTCAAAACTTCAAACCTTCATAATAAAATCTAGAAAAATCCAATTTCAGTGTACTTACTGTCTAACTGATCGTATTAAGGCCTAGTATTTTAATAAAATATTAAATTTTCAGAAAACACTTTAAATTAAAAAGTTAATTTTTAACCCCTTAATTAAATCATTAAAATAATCAAAAATTTCCAAAATTCAATAAATTGTCGAAAAATTCCAGAAAACACTAATTTGGACTTAAAACCAGCAACCAACTAATTCTAATTAAAATTTAATCAACTTTCAAACCTTAATCAAACTCAAATCACTTAATTATATCGGGTACCACTGGGTAACCCAGGCCTACGAGGCTATTAAATTAGCCCCAAGGAAGGTGAAATAAACTTCACGGCCTCGGTGTGAAACAAAGGTGGTATCCAACAAATAATTAAATCAAATTTAAAGTCAAATTCAAATCATTAAGATTTAAACTTTAATTAAAATACCCTTAAGCCTTCAACCCACTTGAATCTCAAGCAACTTCAATCAAGTGCCTATTTAGGACACATCAAAGCCACACAGCCTACCTCACACACTTTAGATGGTTTGCTAGGATAACCAACTCTAGTCTTAGGCTAGGCCGGTGTTTACTTTTCTGCTGTGTGCCGGGTTTTCGAGCTTTTACTGCATGCTGTTTACTAATAGTTGAATTGATGTGTTTGTTTATTTATTTACTGCACTCTATGATGTGATTGATTGTACGATTAGATCTATCCCTAGGCTAGGGACGATTTGTACTAATTCAATCTTATGCAGGTGGTCATGCTCATACATGGCATAAATTAAAGGGGGCAAAATTATAATTATTAAATTGCACAGGTGCTCCAGAAAATTGCTTAAGTCCCCCTTTAAATCAAAAAAGAGCATGGCCAAGTGTGGCTGGTTTGAGCATTTAAATTTCAAATATATTAACTGCTTGGGATGTAAATATAATTGTTGATTATTAGGATAACCCTGCAGGTTGTTGAGTCTAGATTTTAATTTTAATTGATGTAATTTGAGATGAAATTTGAGTTGTAAATTCAAAGTGATTTGAGATTGAGATGCTTAAACATCCAATTTGGAATCCAAAGAGGAAGGAACATCCCTTAGGGGAGAGTTTCTATCCATTTGGAGATCCAAATTAGGATGAATTTCAAATATCCAAAGAGAAAAGATAACACCCCTATTCAGGGGGAGTTTCTTTTCATTTGGATATCCAGATCCGACGATCCAAGGAGTTCCAAGGAGATGAAGAAGTGAAGAACGAGAAGAATCTCAAATCTCAAAGTCACTTGAGTCTTAGGAGTAGAATTCGGGTTGTAGTCAGTGGTACCCGGCCACTTTACTTTCCTGCAGACCCTGGGTTGTATAAATTAAGGGCACTTACCTATGGACTTTTAGTTTGAGTTTTAATTTAATTGATTTAATTAAATGTTGATTGTTTGATGTTGATTGCGATTAAGGACCCGTATGCTTTTAATAGTTTATTTGACGTTCTTGCATGTCGATTTTGATTTAGCCTGGAACCCGATCGGAGGCTCGTAAGGGTACGATCATAAACTTTTTCTACTTAAACAAAATTAAAATTTTTAAGCTCAGATAGAAACTCTAACGCTCTTAAGAAGTAAGCCCGGACTCGCCGGGAGTTTTTCATGCATACATATTGACTTTTCTCATCCGTGTTAGGCACCTCCCCGCCTGCGGGTTCTGGCAGACCACCTGACCTATTAAGGTGCAGTTCTGTCCAAGGGGATGTTGTGCAATCTCTAGGATAAAACCTATTTTTAAGCCTATTTTAAAACTGCTTCATATTGATTTAAGCATTTTATCGAGTCAACTAGCATGCATTGCATTAGATACAAATTAAAAATTGAGTCTAAATCTTTAATTGCATTTCTAGCTTAAGCATTTAACCCAACATATGTTAAGGGGTCAATTAGGATCTGCTCTAGATGTCGACCCTAACTCTTTAAACCAATCTTAATCAATTTCCCTAACCACTCTACATTTAAAGACTTTGACTCATGGTTTTAAAGCGTTTAGGTGGTTTAGCTGGCTCCCCAATCCAGGCCGGGGTAAGTCCAGGATTGCATTGCATTAGCTAGGTTCTGGGTCACTGATTCTCAGTACCCATTTTAGACTTAAGTTCTGAGGCAAATGTTCAATCTTAAGACCTCAATCTTCCAAGAATCTAATTCCCACTTTCTAATAAAATTGATCACTTAAACATTAAATATCTTTCAATCTAATTCAAGCCCAACACTTAGGATAGGTTGGGGTGTTTCTGAAGCAATTCAGAATCTCAAAACACCTCCTACTCTTCTTCCTTTGACTCCAGAAATAACTGCTCAAATTTGATCCAATCCCATTTGAAAATTCAAGTCCTTAACCTTCTTTGATATCAATCTTTGAACTCTTAAATAAAATTCGTATCGCTATTTTAATCGAGAGTATTCGTAGAAAATTTTCTGGTTTCCTACGATGTAATTAACTACGAGGGCTTGCGCTCGTAGGAGATTTAGAAACCCAGACCAGATTTCAAAATCAAGTTTTCAAAACCTTCAATTGATTATCTTTGGGAAATTCAAACTTTACGATCATTATCATCATATTTGAACTATCGATAGTAATTGATATCTTCTTTCTATGGATAGATATATCAATTACAATCATAACTTTAAATATGAAATTAATGATCTCTTATCTCAACTATTGTAGTCGAACAATGGATTAAACATTATTTTGATCCTTCGGGATCATATATTGTTTCTCCTTGAGTTTGATTATAATAATCAGATAAATTCAAAGATTTGTAATCTGAACCTATTAGAGAACGATATGTTCACTTTTCGAAGTGATATATCATTCATAATAAGTGTTCGATTATAAAATTTAAATTCCAGAAATTAGATATTTCCCAAAGAAAATTAAAACCCTCTTTTCAAAACCAACTATATTTTTCAATCAAACACTATCGTGTAAGGATGACCTCTACCAACTAAATTTCTAGACTTTCTGGAGGAGATGGCCTAGTCAACCTCTACAAAATCATATCCTGTATCTGGTTGGTAGACAAATATAGTAACTGGCTATATATTGAAACACTAAACGGTACTGCTGGGGGTGTTACTGGAATTACTACCTGGACCCTATCTATTATGACAGGCTCTAACACTGAGAAATAAGGTGCAAATGGGGTTGCCCATAGAACTATTGGCTCCACTACTAAAGTATGTAGCACTATTGGCTCATCCCTGGATGCTGTGGGGATGCCTATATTCATGATTAGGGTTGTAGCACCTAATACTATCAACTGGATAGTCATCACCACCATAGATATAGCCATCTCATCCATTTGAGTCTGGAACTATAAGAATGTAGCCTCGGTGTTAGTAGACTGAGGAGAACCTCTCTACAAAGAACTAGGATCCACGTTAGCCTCTCCCTGCACTTCAACCCCATTTTTTGGATCATTTTGTCCATCTAATATATCTCACCTCATAATAACACAAATATGATGGCCATGGATATCATCATTTAACTCTTCTCTTAATTAGTCATCATCAGAGAAATTTTGATAAAGGTTATCAATGTGTGGACCCATAGGAGGAGATCCTATGGGGACCAGGAGTAGGAATTGACTCCAATGGAGTTGGAGAACTATACAAAAGAATAGTATCCTTATGATCTACAATATTATTATAGACCATTGGAACTACTGCTGGCACTGATGACAGAATTATACTGACCACTGAACTATAGTAATTGCCTGCATTGTCTCAACAAATTGGTTTGTCTACCTGTGCCTATATACCCATCTACTATGATGGGGCCCCATATAAATATTAGACTGTAGAGGAGGAATCACAATAATGGAAACCAGCCAAGGCTGAGCTAGCCCCGATTGTGGGCAATATCCACGATGATGTTGCCATTATCCAACTATAGGAATATCTGTTTGAGGCTTAACTATAGTAATTGTACTTCCATCTACTGGCGTGGTATTTATCCTCTTTACCACATAAAACTCTATTGAGCTATCCGTTACTATTACTTAGCATAAACTTGGGAGATCTGATGGAGTAACATTTACTCACTAATACGTCCCATAATCTGTGTCGAGTGGATAATACTCCTAATCCTTTAAGAGAGGGCTCTAACAATACTACTCCTGGGGACTCTGACACATGGAAGGGTAGTAATGATAGGTGGGGCTAGTATAATGTAAACAAAATCCTCCTCATCACTATTATATACCAATGGAGAGAAGCATCCTCCCTTAACTACATAGATCTCCAGCACAACTACCACCTCATGGACCTACAAAACTAGTGGTCAGTGTGGTTCCCATTGCAAGGGAACCGCCATCAGCTGTAATAGCTCCTGACAAGTCAAAGAATCTACCATATGCTTTACTAATACCTCCTATTTTTATTCCTTTAGGCCCTTCTCTCAAGGCCGAAGGTGGAGGAAGACAAGACAGTAGAACTAATTGATTGAGTAATGGGAACATAGAAGCTACTGGGGGAGTAAATATCGGTGTCTGCCTGACAGTCTCAGAGTGAGAGAGTTGGAAAAAAATAGAAACCCAGTGAATAGAGTAAGAGAAAGGTAGCTCAGCCTGAGCACTCCTCTTCCTCAAAGAGGAAGGAGAAGGGGAGACCAAAGCACGAGCAGCCTCTACTAGAGTAATGAGTAAAGGATCTGTTAACTGCTGACAATAAGGGGATAAAACTATCTAAATTATAGGTACTATAGACACAAGTTGCCTAGTTGCTAGACATAAAGGCTGGGCAGGTAGTGGCCTAAGCATAAGCTACCTAATCACTGCGCGCATTGGTTGTGCATGAATATGAATAAGGCAAGCAGGTGCTTGGGATGGCTGCCAGATAATTGGATGAACAAAAGGGTGCATGGCTACATGGCCTTTCAGCTGTGGGGAAGAAAAAGTAGCAGCCTCTAAGTGGGTCCCCCACTAAAGGTGTTATAGGCCAAATTAGAAAATTAATTAAAAGTAATATTCCCCCTGAGATTTGATAATAAGGACTCAAGGAGAGTCACCCTGGAGTTCAAGACAAAAGAAAAGGTAACTGAAGGGCTAGAGTATTCCATAAAAATGTTTGCTAAAAATTGAAATGATTAGCAAAGGATAAAACTATGAGATGATTTACACAAAAGGATGGAATAACCAAGAAAGTTATGAAAGGATGAACCTAAACTAAGGAGCACCAAACTAGAAGTATGCATAGAAGAGAATAATATAGCATCTAAAGGTGGAGAGAGAAACTCAGTCTACTATGGTTACCAGAAATCTGCGGGTCTCCAAAAGGGCACTACTTATGGGGGTTAAAATATAAAGGGTACGATTGCACTATCCCATAAAACAAAATAGTCGTTGACCTTTACACTCAAAGCAATTAGGCTAATGAAAGAGAAGATAAAATCATGCATATGATTATTCATGGAAAATAGTGGCTTTCACCTATACATCTTAATTGATAATGATATAAATAATTGAATAGTCATAAAATTTTTCCTAGTTGATACATCAGCTCGAGTGAGATTTATTTGATGTGGGGGGGGGGTTGGGGTTGTCAGTTTTTCACGGGTGCAAGCCCCCGTGATTAATTATATTTTAGGCCTTAACCTAAGAACACTGTCAATTATAGATGCTACCTTATTCTTTTTTTTTTATTTTGGTGCATAGTAGGATTCCTAGTTTCTTCTAATCCAAAGGAGATAGGTTTAAGGATATGTGCGCTAGAAATAAGGTCAATAAATTCCACTTCCCCTTATGTGTCCCTTTAACCTCCCAGACCTACATCTAGCAAGTGAGGCCACAATTAAAATAGAATAATTCCATATAACCTCCCACACCTATTTTTAGTACGTGGGGCTAGAATCCCTCCCACATCCACACTAGGCAAAATATCTCCATAATAGAACATATATGGTCCTTATAACATGTTAGAGAGTATACTTTTTCACATATCAAAATATCTCCAACGCCAAGCTATAAATAGTTCAAATTTAAATGCAATAATAATTAAATTATAAATGCAATGTAGTACTTAGATAATACATGAATTTTCTATAGAATATCATATTGCTTGTGTAATATTATACTCATTGAAATTTTCTCATTTAAATTCCTACTTTAGAGGGATATACATATATGCATTTTAAGAAGTTTTTATGACTATTAAAATTACTAGAAAAGCCTTATTCAATCTTTATACTCAAAATTTTACATGGGAAAAACCAACTAGTGAAAATCTAATTTCTTACAGTCAAAATATTTAGGATAAAACATACGATAACATATTAAAAGTTATATGATAAAAATATCACAAAATATGAGAAAAATAAAATTTTATTCATAATTTTTATAAAATCACTAGAATTAAAATCAGAGATAGGGGTTCATAAGTCTATCTCATACTCTACAATATCCTGAATATGCCTGATAAATGAATCCAGAGTTTTGATCACCAAAATCTCTGTTCTTTTCTCTCTGCTCTTCTCCTCTCCCTTCTCCTCCTTCCATATCCAGTAAAATGGTGGGGTGAGTGGGTTAACAAATGGTTTAAAATATTTTTTATATAAAAATCATGATTTTGGACCAGTGTTATAGCACTCACCTTCCCAACACTATGACACTCCCATAGAATCATCAAGATTCTCATAAAATCTCACCATTTGAGGGCTTGGCACCATGGTGGAGCCACCCAACACCGCAACACATTTAAATTCTCCCCTCCATCTGAAAGCTCAATGCGATGACACTACCCCTCTTGGTGCCATGGTGCTCCCAGAGAAAATTTAATGAGTTATAATTTACTTCCCTAGTCTACTTGCTAACTTACCTAAGGGTTCATTAAATACTACGGGGCTTATAATTATCAATTAAAATAAAATTAAACAAATATTTAGTTTAAATAACATAAATTACCTGAACTTATGGATATCAGATATTACCAAGGTTATTAAAATCGGACCGGACTAACCAGTTCAACCGGTTGAATTGGAGCTGACCAGTTTGCTGATTTGGTCTATATATAAAACACCATAATAGAATTGAACCATCTGAGAATGGCTCAAACCGGCGGTTGAATTGGCAAACCGGAGAATCGGCATCAATTTTGCAAAACCAAGCAGTTTAAACCCAGCTGAATTTGAACTGATTCAACTCATATTTAATTAAATAAAATAATTTAATAAATTGATTATTAAATATTTCACTTAATAAATTAATTTATATTTTAAATATTTTAATTAAATAAGCATCAACAATGCTTTATCACATGGCCCAACTTACCATGTGACTTCTTTTCCTATATGAATCAATGAACTTATATAGATAAAAATAATGCTAACATATAATATCTAGGTGATGTGGGATTAAAAACCATGGTGAAGTTTTCAAGTTCATTATACATACACTATATATTTTTACAAATAATTTTTTGAATTAAATTTAATAATACAAATAATATTTAATTTTTATATCTTAGTTTTTTTATCTAATTATATAATATAAAAATTAATTTATTTTAATTTTTATCTATTTTTAATAAAAAAATAATATAATATAAATTTATTTGCATAATTTTATAATGTAAATTTTATATACTTTTCACGGGTATAAATTATCTCTAAACATATAATATAAATTAGAAATTATTTATATTAAATTTAAAAATATATTTGTAAAGTAATTTTATATTAAATATGAATTTTATTATTTATAAAGTATAATTTTAAACCTCTAACTCATTCTTAGTTTGAATATTTGATATGTATGATAAGATGAGTTTATGTTTAAACTTAAGATTAGATTATTATATTATTATGTTAATTTTATTAATTTTTTATAATATTATTATTTATTACATCATCTAGTTTGACCCCGGTCAAACTAGTTGAACTGGTCGAATCGTGAATCTCTCCTTCTTTCAGTTCATTATCTAATCCAGTTTTCAGAATCGTGGATATTACACAAGCTGATGGGCACCCGTCTAGTGAGTAAGAGATGACAGCTTTGGAGTAGTGGGCCCTTGGCTAATAGTATACGGGGGTGACTATCCTATGTGACTAGCTCCTTACAATTCCACTAGGATTTTTTGATACAAAATTATAAATTGATTATATTTTGCAATTGACTAGAGCAACTCCACCTGTATAAGAAATATAGGATGTTGAGCCTTTGGGAGTAGAAAAACTCACAGAGACTGGCAAACATGTAGGAGGAGTGGTTGTTGAGTAAGTTAGGACTGTGGCTAAGAAGGAAGTGGAGCACGTCTGTAAGGCATTGAATGAGAAGACTTGGGTTCCTATCTTCTGGTAACTCTAACGATGTCATCCTTCCCCAAGGGTTAGTTATACTGGATGAGATAGCAGGGAGACTATATGTTATGCCACAGAATCTAATTTGAAAGAATTCTTTCTTTTATCTTTTATTATACAACAATAAGATCTATCTAATTTTATTTATCGGTAATAAATAATGAAAATAAATTCTATAATTCAAAACATCAATACACATTTATATTGATTGACCAAAACATAAATTATATATAATATTCCAGAATCATAATCACAACATATCATTTCATTCATGAGTATAAAAGAATAACTAAAATAAAAAGAAATAGAATATGAGGAATCCTGATCGGTCTCACTTTTGAACCTCTTCCTTGATATAAAATCATTTAAACCATATATAATGAGCTAAACAACCTAACATGTCACTTAAATTTTATAATTAAATTTAAAATATGGTAAACAAGCAATATGCATGTTGTTAGTCAATTTATAATAATAACAATCATATGATTAAAAAATAGTAAAACTATTATACAGTAGCAATAGAATATATAAATAGTAAAATAGTATGGTACAAAAGCTAATAAAATAATACATTGGAGAAACCAATAAATAGTATATATGTTAAATCACTAAAATAGATATTGTATCAATACTATCAATCAGTAAATAAATTACATAAAGCGATAAAATTAAAACATTGGTAAAGACTGTCGGAATCATATCATTGCAGTAAAATTCTATAATGATATACACATGCTATCTAGTTATTTTATATCTGTATCAAATTATTATCTTAATCCCATGCTCAGTATCATGTGCTTAGTATGTCACATGCTCAGTATTAGTATAGTGAATTAATAACATTAACAATAATAATGAATCAAGTGATATTAGTAATAGTTCAAAAATAGTATCGGTGCCTATATCGATAACAGTAAATTAAGTGGTCGTAGCAGTATAATAACTGTAAATTAGTACTATGACAGTAATGCAATATCAATAAAGCTATATAATAATAATAAATTCGTAACATGTATTTTAGTAGTCATACTAAACAAGTAAGAAGTTCTACCTATCATGATATTTTTTAGTAATCAATAATCAGTAGTTGGTAATCGTTGGCTCAGTAAATAAAGTCGTCTCTCTTTGCCCGTTGGTACATTAATAACTTCTTATAACTCCCAATCATTATATTATTATATCATTGTATCAGTAGAGGATAACACCCAACCATTATATTTAAAGGAAAACTTATCGGCCCACCATTCTGTATAGGTCAATCAATCTCCAACCAAAGGGTCAACCCATCTTTACTTGTCTTTTACACACATATTATTATTACAATACTATAACAATAATATCGACCGATTTTTACTCAATCACTTACACTCATTTCTAATGTATTACAATAAATAAAGCATAATTGGGCTTAATTCAGAAAGTGCCAAAATGTTCTAATAGTAGGCGACAGAAAATCCTATCGAGCGAAAATTCACATTTAAAAAAAATTAGTCAAATGATTAGAGATCGTATATAATAATGTTTTGAAGCTTTAATTGAACTAAAGTACCATTTTTAGATGTCAAAATAAATTTTAGAATTGACAAAAAATGGCTGCTTTTCAAAATTACCTAGTAGAAAATCTCAAATAAATACTCAAAATATTCATAATTATAATATCTATAACATATAAAAAGTTACACGGTGAAAGTTTTATCAATACAAAATTATTCTAATTTTTCGGTAATGAAAATACAAATTTGATCAAAAAATCCCAAAAATATCAAAGTATTAAAATTAGAAATTGGATAATGATTTCTTATAATGAGATGAGCAAATCTCCCAATAAGGTTGACGGATAAAAATAACTCTGTGACCTCCAAATCCTAAGTCTTTTTTTTCCCTCTTTGTAAGCTTGCCAAATGAAATTAAAGGGAAGGGGGTGGAGAAAGATATTTAGGAAAAGTAATAATATAATATAAATAAAATTATATAATTTAATCAATTTATAGTATAAAATTTATATAAATTCTCTTGGAGATTAAAAATTATAGAAAAATATTCATAAAATAGTCCAATTTATTTAGAACATTATGGTGAAATTGGTTTATACAATAGACATCTGACAGTTTCAAAATCTCCACTTATACTGATATGTGACAATTTCTTAAGGATTTGCACTAGTGCCAAAAAATTAAGAAAAATTAATACAATTAAATAACTACATTATATATGTTATGGTGAAGATATTTTGTGATTTGGACTTATATTGAATCCTAAAGACATTTATTTGAGTTGGTTAAAATACGGGTTATTACACTATCATTTTGAAGAAGATGTTGAATCTCCACAGTATGGTGGACGAGCCTGGCAGCCCGCATAGAGGCACGACCTTGGAGGAGGTCCCCTCCTAGAAGTCAGAGCAGAGGGTGACCTGCAACCAAGTGAAGGTGACTGACTTTACTATAGTAGTAGAGTTAATCTTAGATTATTCAGAGGGCTAGGGGGCACTATTGCTTGAGGTGGCGAGTGACCTAGTTTGTAGGGCTTTCATGATGGCGAGTAGCTTCGCGCATCTTTTCTTTTATTATTATAATGTAATGCATTTATGTTTGTCAAGTTCATATAAAAAATATTATCATTAATAATTTTTTCTATTTAGGCAACTATTACTTTTGGTTTTGTGCTTTTTACTTCTTTTAATGTAGTAAGTATCATGTATATGGTAAATGTTATCATCTTTTGATCACTCCGATGAGTACTGTAGTTTGGTCACTGTGGAGTGCAGCTATGTATATGCCTTTGAGTGACGGGTAGAATACCTTGTTAAGGTAATTTGGATGATCTTACGTTTGATTCAGCACAATGAATTAAACTATTAAATTATAATTCAAATGAATAACATAATATTGGATGGGCCTATTTACAACAAGGATATTGCAATCTTGGCCACATAATGAGAGGCTTACCTCGCATCAATCACCTTGATCAACTTTACGAAGGATGTTTACTTGAGGAGCAATTTTAACATTTTTTTCCTAAGGAGTCAAATTCAAGAGCTTTGAAGACATTCAAGCTAATGCATACAAAGGCATGCAAACTAATCTAATTTCTTGAAGAAAAAATTAGAAGTTTTTGAAGAATTTAAGTTCATTTCCATGATGGAGAAAGGAGTGATATTCAGATCAAATCCATCAGACGTGATTGAGGAGGAGAGTTCATTTTAAAATATCACAAAAATTATGTGGCTCTACATTCTCTATGTTGAACTCATTAGTAGTTATATGGAAAAGAAAAAAAGTACTCAAATTATGGCTATTAAGAAAAATCTTTGCTATCTTAAAGAAAAAAATGATTTTGGCTGGTTCTTTTTAATTTCTAATGATTATAAATTTGTTGGAAATAATAATGGTAATTAGACTGGTGATACTAATGATTGAAAAAGTATGTATGGATTTACATTTTTATTAGGAGAGATTGCCTTCACCTGGGCGTTGAAAACAATTGTCAAATTACAAAGTTGAGTACTTAGATATTACATTATCTGATTGCCATGTGATTTGGCTCTAGAATTTGTTAAATTAATTAAATTTTTCACAAGTGCTAACAAAAATTTGCTTCAACAACAAGACAACAATTATTTTGGGCAAGAATCTAGTGTTTCATAATTGAAGCAAACATATTAATACTTCTTAACATTTCATAAGAGAATGACTCACAAGAAAGCAGATACAACTGGAATTTGTTAAATGATAAGATTAAGTTGCTCACAAAGGTAGGCAGGCATTAATATTTTTCATCGATAAGAATTTTTTTGGTGTTGTAAAACAAATTTAAGGGTGCAATGAGGCTTCATTGATGAATGAATGGAATGAAGCAGCCTTTACCTCATGAGCTCCCTCCTCTCCTCTTTCTCTTGTCCACCACCAAATCCCCCCACCCTCTCTCTCTCTCTCTCTCTCTCTCTCACAAACGCCACACTTTCTTTCTCTTTCCCTCCCTCGCTCTATACAAAGGCTTGTAAGCCATCTCTCTCTTCCCTTCTCTTCTAATGTTCTTCTCTTACTATTCTCCCTTGTATTATCTTCACCACCCCACTTCTCCCACAACCTTCAATAGCTCTTGTAGGAAGTTTCTTCTCATACATTTTCTTTTCTGGTCATCTATTATGTCCATAGATACATCATCATAACGTTGGAGCATAACCATCATAAGTCTGCTTTCTTCATCCAATCCATTGATATGATCTATATTAGTTTGCTGCCAGAGCATATGTTCTTCAATGGATTCATGAGCACCTTAATGATCCATGCTATGCTTTGAATTGATTAAGGTCCTACTATTGATTTTAATGGCTCGCTAGTTCTCTACTGAATTTGATGTTCATCAATAAATAATTTCCTTAGTAACGTACTATTTCCAACTATGAATTGTTACTATTCAATGCTCTATTTGAAATCAACGTCCTGTTCTCAGTTTTCATATACATTAGCTATTATTTGATCTATACAAACTATCAAATTGAGCCTCTTTTAAAAATTTGTTGGCTCAATTGAATACAAAACAATATAAACCTGCATCTATTTTAACCCGTAAGTGGTATTGCTTTATCCTACTTATTTTCTGCTTGTTGAAAATCTGTTGGCTTAAGTCACTTGGAAAAGTCCCTAAGAAGATAATATTGGCTAAAGGTTGAACAGAGTGAATTGCCAAGGAAGTTAATTCTTAGGCAAGTTTTGGGGGCAAAGTATCAATCAACATCATCCGAGCTATAGATTACTTGAAATAGGTTATCAAAAAGATATGTATTCGGCTTAATCTTTGGTCAAGAACACATTGAGCCAAGGAGAGATCAACAAAGCATCTTCTATCTCATATAAATGATAAATTAACAAGCTAAAAATGTTTTGGTATTTCCTGATGTTATTCTTAAATACAATCATCACCAGTTGTAGATCAAGTATGATGTGCCTAATTCCATCTTTTGAACCCACTATGGTCAAAAATATTATCCACAATTAAAGTGAATAGGAGCATGTCTAACAACTCAAAATTATATTTAATATTCCCAGGCAGAATACAATTCATATGAATTTACTAAGTACATGTTTTAGCTTCAAGACGTAGATTTTATTATCATTTAATCATGCCAAGATTAATATGGTAATGAATTGGCTAAGTCCAAGTACTATGACAAAGATACATAATTTTCTTGGTCTAATTGATTACTTTTTAAGGGAATCTATTCAAATTTATGGGTTTGGTTTAGGTCTAACCCAAAAACGACTTGACATGAATAAAGCTAGCTCGAACCAGATCATTTTATTAAATAGGCTTAAATTGCAATCCAAATCTAACTCGATTTGATAAGACGTGCAACAATTAAGTCATAATGGTTTAGGACTGACTCGAAATGAGTATGATTTTTTGATTTAAAAATAACAACAAAAACAAATAATTTAATAAGATTTTTTTATTGAAAAAAAGAGTCAAATAGCTAAGTCATTCTTATCAAAGCTTAAGCATTTTATTATAGGAGATTTACTAAAGGTATCTTTAGTGTTGTTGCATCTTTGAATAGATTAACTTAGTAGTGTGTTAAGTTTATGTTGTCTGATTTCTATGAGTAAAGTTTTTTAAAGCAAAAGAATTATTTCATCTTAGCTCTCATCTCACCAATTCCTTAGAAACAAATCATTTTAAATATATAGTAATATTTCACATCAAAATTTATGTTGTGTTTTAATGCAACAGAAAAAAGTGATGGCTTATTGTGGGCTCCGAAAATTCGGCCCCGGCGTCTGCCCGCTATTTGTTTTCTGAGGGGGGAGTTTTAACGATTTAAGTTCCGAGGTAAATTTTGGAAGGCAGATGAGATAGTAGATAAGACACTACCCAGAGATTTCGCCCTCATTTTGCGAGGACTTTATGATCTGAGTTCTGGTTTCCTATAGGCGCAAGCCCCTATAGTTAATTACCCCTCCCGATAACGAGAGAGAACTTTCGATTAAGGCTAGTCGTCAATCAGATACGTAGAAATATGTGAGTCTGGCTTATAGTAGCAGCAATGGGCGTAGGGTTTTGGGAATTTGAAGATTTTAATATTTAAAACAGAAATTTTCACCACCTTGCACTTAAAGCGAATGGTGGGGGAATGTATGATGGACCCGATCAAAATCCCATGGTTCCGTCATCCCGAGCCATCGTGGTCCCTGGTCTACTTAGTCAGAGGAGGTAGTCGACCCAACCTGACAGAAGGATCCTCGTCGGCAGCCATGGGTTGCTTCGTCCAAGGGTACCTTGTAGACCTGGGTTGAATATTTGCCTAAGGGGACAAATTTGAATCCACCTTAGCTAATAGAGGGCTTTGTGCCCTATCGATCATATCATATTGATTCATATCTCAAGGATTTGATGCCATTGGGGAGCATACGAGCTCTGGCCATAACCATAATATAATGGCGCCATTTGGCGGCGACCACCTGGTTCAGAGGGCCCCGAGTCATAACCGTTTATACTACAGTGCCATTTGGCGGCGAAACTGCCGGTTAGAGGACTCGTACCACATCCTTGCTGGCAGGAGATTGTTTGAGAATGGATCCTAGTGATATTTTCGACTAGGCATTGGCTCTTTGTGAGCTGAAGTATTCTTCAATTTATCCACCTCGGCAAACTATTGCGGAGGGTGGATGGATTTGCTTTATGTGGTTGATGATTGGATTTCAGTTTTAAATATTTTTAGGATTTTGATGATTTTGGGAATTTTTGTGGAGTTTAGGGTATTTGAGAATTTTTTGTGGAGTTTTGGGGTATTGGGTATTTGGGTCGTATTTGAAATGATCTGTGTGGACCCCTCCGGTTGATATTTGCATTCAACACGGCCATCATCGGGGTGACCTTGAGGTCACTTAAAAATATTTGGGGTTTGAGGGCATTTTGAAGTATTTGAAGTTAACCCCTCCGATTGAGATCTGTATTCAACGCGGCCATCATCGGGGTAGATGGGGTCATTTCTCATTCGTGGATTGAACCTTGTCCACTCTGTCGAGCTGCCGACAGAGGATCAGGTTTCGTAGGCTTCGGACCTTTGTTAGTGAATTCTCTTGATTATAGGCCTTGAAGGCCTAATATGAACTATAAAATAAATATCCTAGTCGATCTCGCGATCGCATATTTATTTAATGGTTCGAGCCGTGTCGACTCCTATCTATCTGAATAGAAGGATCGGGCTCAAACTTGAATTCACTTAATGACCCGCACAACATCCCTAGGCATCACGTGTGTACCAATAACATGCTCGCCGGGGCCCATGAGGGTGTTTGGGGGCATTTTATAGTTATTTGATGAACCTTGTTGACTCCTATCTGCTTGCATAGGAGGATCAGGTTTAAATTTATTGACCCGCGTAGCGTCCCTAGACGTCACGTGTGTACCAATAACACGCTCGCCGAGGCCCATGCGGGTTCATGATACATCCCCTTATGTGTGTACCTACGTGTATACAAGTTACGGTGCATGTGCGGAGATACATTTGAAATATTTATAAACGCCTTCTGTCCGCTTGCATGAAAGTTGCAGATCCGGTGGCGTAGCATACGTACATCTGTATTTGTAAAGAGATTGTATGCAATGCAGATCTTCTATAACAACTCATAAGACCTTGTACTGCTGTGTATTTGCAATGAATTGACATATTTGCTTGCTCTTGAATGGTGATTGATTGTAGGAGCGTTGTGAGTAAATTTTGTATTTGTTGACGGTCTTTCAAACTTTGCCTATAGGTAACGTGTTGAACTCATGAAAGATCTTCTATAACAACTGTTGTGCACATGATGGGTCTCTTACAACAGCCCGTAGGTGTCCATACTTGTTGCATGTTCTCTACCTTTGCTTACAACGGCTCAGTGTATTTTGCTTGGGAATGTTATTGATGCTGCCTGCAGGACACCACATCTCCTAGAATTTCTTCTATGTTTGTCACAATCCTTTATGTAGGCATGCAGTGTGTACGGTAGACTTGTATAATCGATGTTTGCTTGCAACCAACATCACCTGTTTGCATCATTTGTTTACACCATATTTGGTCATTATTTATGACCGAGGTGTTCTTTATTATCACTTACAACGATATTCCTCGAAGAGAACTTCAAATCAACGTTGGTAATCAAAGTGTATTCTTCTGTCGGTTCCCCTTTCATCATTCGTAAGTGGGACATGTTTGGGCTATGTTCATCACAACTCCTTCACTCATGTCTATTGATGTCTCATTAAACTCATCAATCTTAACAATTTACAAAGGTTTGATGCAATTGTTCATAAACCATCTTAACTTCATTGTTTATGGATGAGATGTTAGGGATTTTCCGCATCATGAGTCTTCATTTGCTTGCATGAGGTTTGAATCCTCGCATTTGTTTAAGTTTGAGTTTTAGTTCCCTGTAATCTGACTCAACATTGGTCTCCTCTTGCCATTCATCAGTCCAATGTTAAATTCAAACTCAAGTCTAATCTGAGTTTAAGTTCATGAACCCCTTGTGCAGTTCAAGTTTGCTGAGTTCAGATCTTTGTCATTGGATTCAAGTCTAGAACTTCTGCAAGTGTTCAAGTATTCTTGTTGTTTGCAAAATGTATTTTACTTATAAATTCTTTTGTCCTCCAAGATAGTTCAATATGATAAGTTCAATGTCATCATTCGTTTGCACTTCAATTGGATTGATATCTCATTCAACACTCCAATCAAGTTCAGACCCTTAGGTTTATATTGAGTTCAAATCTTTATTGTCCAAGTTTGAGTCTAGAGTACATGTCCAAGTTCTTGTCCAAGTCCCCTGTGGTCCAACTCGAGTATTTGCTTGAGTTCAAATGTTCAAATTAAGTTCTTCTTGATTGGGTTTAATTCAAGTCCCTTTTAATCAAGCTTGAATTCATATTCACTTTACTTAATGTCCAAATCAAATTCATTACAGTTCACTTTCATTTTGTTGTTGGTTCAAGTATTTTTATAAGCCATTTTGTGTCCAAATGCAAGTCCAAGTCCAAACAAAGTCCCCGGTGCATTGAAAATTTCGGCAGCCTCCCGGCGTCTCCCCGTTTAGGGGAAAAACCAAGAGGCTGCCTTCCCCTCCACGCGACGTGCGCGCTTCAGGTAGATGTCTGTAGACACCACGGCAGTAAATTTTCTTCAATCCCCGCCCGCTACGTGAGCGTTTAGGGGTCTTGGGCACCTGTTGCAAAGAAACACAGAAATTTCCCCACATGTGGGTACTTAATTTTTGTTCCCCCTCACGCTACATTAGCGATCCGGGGATTACCCACCTCGTTGTGAGCGCCGCACCGATTTCCCACCCTACTTCGCTACGTGAGCGCGTAGGGGGTTTGCCGGTCCGTCGCAAGCGTCGAGGGCGGGGTTTAAGGCGATTGCCCGCCTCATCGTAGGCGTCCCGCTAGCTTCCCTCCCTACTACGCTACGTGAGCGCGTAGGGGGTTTGTCAGCTCGCCGCCAACGACGAGAACAGGAATCTGAGTTTAGGGAGTATACCTTCGCATGTTGACGGCGGTGCAGGCTTGTGGCATGAGGCAAGGGAGAGAGGAGCATTCCTCCTTTTTTATTATTAATTACAATTATTTATCATAATTAATTATAACTTATAATAATTAATTAGAAATAATAATTAATTATTATTTAATGAATAATTATGATTAATTAAAATTAATCATAGTTAATTATTATAAATAATAATTAATTTATAATTAATGCTAATTAATTAAAATCTGTTAGAATTAATTATCAATTAATTATAATTAATTAGTAATTACATAAAATTTAGATAGGATTACAAAATTTGAGCACAAATTATGCTAAATCCTCATCAAACAGGATTCACAGAATCATTAAATCTCTCGGCGAGTTAAACCCTTCGATCTCTCTTCTTCTGTTCAGCAATTTCACGGGATTAGGCCAGAGAAATGCTCGAAATGGAGAAAATTACCTTCACTGTACGCGAGCTCCGGTCTTGCTTCCAAACAAAATGTCGTAACTTCCGAGCCGATATGCAGGGAAAGTCATCAAGGGAACGAAGTCGGACAGCTAGAGGGGGGGGGGGGGGGGGGGGGGGGGCTTCTTCACGTGAGCGAACTCCCGTGTGGCTTCCGATCAAAATGTCGTAACTTCCGATCCTACAGGGAAAGAAAGTCGGAGGGGAAGCGAAGTCGGTCGGCTGGAGGGGGTTCGGCTAGGGCAAGGTATGGGGAAGAAGCTCTCTCTCTCTCTCTCTCTCTCTCTCTCTCTCTCTCTCTCTCTCTCTCTCTCTCGACGGGATAGCGAGGCCGACGGGCTGCGGCCTGCTTGCGTACAGGAAGAGGGAGCTGGATGAGGCGGAGGAGATCGGTACAGTGGAGAGGATTCGGGAGCTTGGGATCGGCCTGGTGGGGATCGAAATCGGGAGCTATGCATCGGGTCTAGGGTAGAGGCGACGGGAGTGTTGAAAGGAAGGGAGTTCTGCGAGAGGGGAAGTCGTGGAAGGAGCGAAGTAGTCTAACCGAAGAGCAGGGGCTTCGGTCTCCTTTTAACGCCAAGAGAGATCGTGGAGGATGTGATGTCGTCGTGCGCAGGTTTGGCGAAGATGTGCGAACGACGTGGCCGGACGGGTACGCACGATTTTAGCAATTCTTTTTTTTTTATTTTGTGTCATAGACACAGGTCAACAAATGCCCCCCAATAAATGTGGTACGTGTCTAGAGCGAACCACATTTATTGTATGTTGATTGACCCTGTGGATCTCCAGATATTTTCTCTGGATGTCACACAAAGGGTTTTCATTTAGTGGATTTCCAAAAGATTTCTTGGATGTCACACTAACATTATCAATCTGTAGATCTTCAAGAGTCTATCTCGGTGTCTTTATAGATCTTTAGATTCATTTGTAATCATCAATACGATTGACACGTTGGCTCTTGTTAGGTAGAGATCCATAGGATAGTGACATAACACTTCAAATTCACATCACTGGGTTGTTACTTTATAGATAAATAGCATCTCCCTTTCTATTCTTCTCCTGCCACCACTTGTCACATTAGTTTCTAGCAATTTAATAATTACTCAACATTTCTAAATTCATCAGTTGGTGGGACTTCGCAGTCTCTTGTACTGATTATACCTTGCCCAAATTATACTTCTTGCTGATGACACATCCAGTTCATGGAGGATCTTCCATTCTTCTCTCCTTTAACTGTATTTAGGCAAGAAATTTTAAATATTTATTTGGGGATCTCGGCATGTGGCACGATGTCGACCCAAATGAATATTTAAAATGCCCCCAGTCTTTAGGGACATTTGTAGATGTCATTTAGGATGCTTCTTTTTGTAGTTTTAGTTTTCCTGAGATTTTGGTTCATTCTGTCCTGTGCTTTGTGCTGCGGACATTGACTGAGAATTACCTGATTTGTCTTTACTGACTTGTCAGGTGGTTTGTGCCTTCTGTCCTATGCTTCTTGCTTTGGCGGGCTTGATGAAGGAGTAGATGCCGGTGACCTAGACGTACTAGGTCGTTGGCGAGAAGTCATCGGTCTAGAGCTTTGTGCATGACGGACTTGTTGATGACGGAATCCTCTTAGTTCAGCCTCAGGCTTTATACGACCTTTAGGATAATTTCTTTGATCCTTTGCTTTGTGCTTTGGTGGACTTATTGAAGAAAAATTCATTCGATCCTAGCTTTGTGCTTTATGGATTTGTTGAAGGATTTACAGGTTTCGGATTCAGTTGATAGTACCAAGCATGGGTAGTATCTTGATCCTTAACCACTTGAGGAGACTTTAATCTGAGTCACTTGAGTACATCAGATTGGGCGAACTGGGATTTGACAGCTCTTCGTCTCTGGTTGCTGAGATGGGGGTTCCTCTACTGCGGCCTTTCTTGTGGCGTGTTGAGTAGACGGAGCTGCCAGCGATCTGGCCATATTTGGGCTTGTTGGATTCGACCTTTTACACCCATTCAGGTTTCAGACTTGAGCTAGGGGAAATGTGCTTCCCAATGCTGATTTTGTTGAAGTTGGTAGATTTGGAGTTCTCCTTTGTGGTTGAAGATTTGGAGCCTACGCACATTCGGTAGTTGCTCGAGATTTCTTCTTCCCAATGGAACCTTGATTCCCTGATCGTTTGGGAGAATTTAGTAGACTACGATCACTTGAACTTGTCGAGTCAAATTTGCCTTCGTACTTCCTACAGTCCCTACTAACGGGTTGACGAAGTGGGGGTTCCGCTACTACTGCCTTTCTTATGGCGTGTTGAGTAGACGGTGCTGCCAGTGATCCGGCCATATTTGGGCGTGTTGGATCTGACTTCTTACACCCACTCGAACCTTAAGCTTCAGGCTGCTGAAAGACTTTAGGTTGTTCTGGCTCAATTTGTTAGAGTGTAGTTGCAAAAGTCTCTTTCTGTCCTTTGAAATTTTGGTTTGTTGGAGAAGGTGGTGCCTCGATCTTTTGAAGCTCACCTGCATATACTTTGAAAAGAATTCGTTGTATTCTTTCAGTATAAAAGAATATTTGTGTTGGTGATTTTAAATATTTATTCGGGGATCTCGGCATGCAGCGAGATGTCGACCCGAATAAATATTTAAAATGCCCCTGTCTTGCAGGGACATTTCATAATAAAATAGATTTAAAATTTTGTGATTTTAAATATTTATTTGGGGATCTCGATGCGTACCACGATGTCAACCCAAATAAATATTTAAAATGTCCCCTGTCCTGCAGGGTGATTTTGAAATGCATTCTTGCAACACAAGAGAATTTCAAAAATATGAAATATAAAGTGTATATAAATACGCATGAAATACACAGTACATTAAATATAACATTTCCTTGAGCAATCTTATGCATGGTACTTCTTCAGATGTCGACCGTTGATCGGCGGCATGGGCCTCTGGCCGTGCAGATCGATAAGCTGGTAGGCTCCTCCCTGATAAACCTTTTCGATAACAAAGGGACCCTCCCAATTGGATATGAATTTATCACCAATTTTCTGGTGAGGGATGATTGGCCTTCTCAGCACCAGGACCAATTCCCCTTCTTGAAAGGATCGAGGGCGCACCATCCGATCAAATGATTTCGTCATCCTTCCTCGGTAGATTCTAAGTTTTGTTGGGCTTCAGCCCCGAACACTAGTGAGTAGGGAGTGGCTTTAGTTGGTGTTTTGTAGGTCGTACGATACGCCCACAATATTTCTGCCATCTTTGTATGCCATTCTCTTTTATTTTTGGTGAGGATCTTTTTCAATAATTTCACTAACGTCTTATTGAAGGCCTCGGCCAAACCATTGGCTCTTGGGTTATATATAGACGAGTACCGCCAGTCAATCTTGTGACGATCTACAAACTTGTAGATTTTCATGCTTTTGAATGCTGTGCCATTGTCTGAGATCACGCGGCGTGGTACACTGAATCTGTAGACGACATTATGGGTGAAGAAATTGATCATGTGCTCGGACATAACTTCCCTGAATGGAGCTGCTTCTGCCCACTTAGAAAAATAGTCTGTTGCTGCCAGTATAAAGCGGTGTCCTACCGAAGACGGCGGATCTATTGGTCCAATTATGTCAGTTCCCCAACATTCAAATGGCCAGGATGCGATTGTTGGATGTAGTGGATTTGGCGGTTGATGAATAACATCACCGTGAATCTGACATTCGTGGCACTTCTTAGCGTGGGTTAATACAATTTATCACCATTATTGGCCAATAATAACCCATTCTTTTAATTTTAGTAGCCATCTTAGGACCAGACTGGTGTGCTCCACAAAGTCCTTCGTGAACTTCTGCTACCACTTTATCAGCTTCCTTGGTCCCTAGGCACCTTAGCCACATTTGATCAAAAGCTCGTCGGTATAGCGTATCGTTAACAAACGCATATCGTAGTGCTCTTTTTCTAATTTGTGCAGCCAAAGATTTATCTGTTGGGAGTTTGCTTTCTTTGAAGTAGTCGATGAATGGTTGCCTCCAATCATCTTTGACTTCAACATCTAAGCAATCCAACCACGACTCTGAGAATCTACCGGTTCTTCATCTCTTTACTACCTGACGTTCTCCTGATTGATTTTTAGTAGTGATTTATTGGGGTGTTGAGGATCAACTGGGGTTGCATCCTGCTGGCTTGAACCTGGTATTCCTTCTGCCTGCGGGAATTGTAAGATTGCTGGCTCTAAGACCCAGCGATTTTCAATTGCAATAAATATAGGTGGCCTTTTGTCTTCATTTGCAAGCTCCTTGGCCAGTTTAGCTAGACAATCGCTTTTACATTGTCCTCGAGGAACTTGAGTTATCTTGACATTCGGTATTTATTTTAGAAGCTCAAGAGCTCGTCGGTGATAGTGGGCCAATTCAAGTTTGCAAATCTTATAAATGCCCAGAACCTGATTTATCACAAGTTGAGAATCACCAAAATTTTGAAGATCTGTGATTTGGACATTAATTGCGATCTCAATCCTGCTATTAGAGCTTCATATTCGGCTTCATTATTGGTCCGAGGTTCAGTTAGACTGAATGAGAATCTCATGATACCTCCCTCGGGTTCTATAAAGACAAGACCGATGCCATCTTGGGCCTTTGAAAGATTTGGAGGTTTGGGAGACTTGATAGACGATGCCCCATCAAAGTACATCTCCCAAAATGGTAGCTTTTCTTCTTCATCAACCTGCATGATTTGTTCATCTGGCAAATCATCATTCAACGGCGAATCTGCAGGAATTGGATGTGTGGCGAGGAAATCTGCCAAAGCTTGTCCCTTTACTACCTTTTGTGGCATATACACTATATCAAATTGCAGTGATAGCACTGCCCACCTTGCCAAATGACCTGTCAATGCTGGTCTTGTCATCAAGAACTTCAGCGGATCGATCTTTGATATCAAGGTGATTTTGTGGGAGAGCATATAGTGGCAGAGCTTCTGGCCTGCAAAGATCAACGCCAGACAATGTTTCTCAATTGGAGAATATCGTACTTCTACTCCGATTAATCTCCGACTGATATAGTAGAGTGCATTTTCTTTTCCCTCATCATTGTGCTGAGCTAGTAATGCTCCGAGGGACTCTTCTAGTGCCGCCGTATACAGTATAAGAGGCTTCCCCAGAATTGGCGCTGCGAGAATGGGCGGATTTAACAAATATCTTTTGATGCTGTCAAACGCTTCCTGGCATTCCTCATCCCATTTAAAGCGGACATCCTTCTTCATCAATTTTGAAAATGGCTGGCACCTACCCGATAGATTCGATATGAACCGTCGAATGAAAGCCAGTTGCCCTTGCAAGGAGCGGAGTTGACGGAGACTTCTTGGCGGTGGCATCTCAATGATCGCCTTGATTTTGTTGGGATCGACTTCTATGCCTCGATGACGAACGACATAGCCAAGAAATTTACCGAGGAGACCCCGAAAGCACACTTGAGGGGATTCATCTTCAAGTCGAATTTCCTGATTCTTTCAAATACGATCCTCAGGTCGTTTAAATGATCTTTCCGGTCTATGCTCTTAATGACCAAGTCGTCTACATAGCACTCAACTTTTTGATGTATTATTTCATCAAAGATATGGGTCATCGCCCTTTGGTAGGTGGCATCGGCGTTCTTCAAGCCGAAGGGCATGACTGTGTAGCAGAAAATACTGATGGGCGTTCTGAATGATGTATGCCTTTCATCTTCGGGTGCCATCTTGATCTGGTTGTATCCTGACGATCCATCCATAAAAGAGAACATGTCATAGTTTGACGTGTTGTCTACTAGGAGTTCGGATACAGGCAGCGGAAAATCGTCTTTTGGACACGCCTTGTTGAGGTCCTGAAAGTCGATACAGATGCGTATCTGACCATTCTTCTTCTTCACGGGGACAATATTGGTGATCCAGTCGGCGTATTTTTCTTCTCGGATGAAGCCCGCCTCTATGAGTTTCTTTGTTTCTACAATCACCTGTTCTTCAATCTCCAATCTCATTCTCCTTGGAGCTTGTTTGACGGGTGTCCGCATCGGGTTTGATGGCTAGTCTGTGAACTGCTACATCGGGGGATAAGCTAGGCATTTCAGCATATGTCCAGGCAAAGCAGTCCCTGAATTCAAAGAGAAGTTCTTTAATTTCTTCCACTTGGTCTTCTGGCAGAAGGGAACTAATGAAGGTTGGGCGAGGGTCATCCTTGGTTCCCAAGTTGACTTCTTTTAGTTCGTCCATAGTGGTTGCCTACCCACCATCTTCTAGCTCTTCTGGTGCAGGCTTGGCCTCTAGAGGCTGATCATCGTAATCGTCAGCTTCATAAACTTCTTCATCAGGAACGTTATTGGATTCAACTTCCCTGCAGGTGATGGCTCGGCAAGTCTCCTTCCAGATGCATTTTCGCCTGATAAATCCAATACCCTTATATGCATTCATCTCCTTCCGCCGCATTGGACGCGGATTCCTTCCATACGAGAGTTAGGCACATACGAAGTTGTCGTTTGGAGGTGGGAATATTGATCCACTTTTGCAACATTCTTTGAATACCTTTGGTATTAAACCTAGGTAGCCTCGTGGGTAGTAATTCTTCAGAATCGATGAAGACATGATCCCAATCACGATTTACTTCTTCATCCTTTCCTACGGAATAGAATATATTCCCTGACTCAATCCCCTTTCTGATTGGAGGCAGATAACGGGTCACAAGTTCTTTAACTTTATGCACATCTCGTAGAATTATTTCTTTGAAATACTGTAGGGGAACACGAGTGACTACGAGCACGCTGTCTGAGATTGACAGGCTATCTATTCTTCTAGAGAATACATCTTTCACCATATTCATGTAGATAGAGTCGTAGTCATAATCGTCATTTGAATCTGCGACCTCCCTACTCCATTCGTCCATCGAATGACATACCTTCTGGAATTTTGTAGGGGTGACATCATCTTCATCTGTGTCGCTCCCAAGGTGAGGTACATGTTTCCTTTCTTTAGAAGTGGAAGTGATAGCTTCTTTGGGAAGAGTCGGCGCCGCCTTCTTTCTCCCCACTTGCCTTTTCTCACCTTTCTGTTCAGGTTGCTTTGCACTCTTTTGGTTAGATGCTTGAGCTTTTAGAGAGCTTGATAACTTTTGCTTCTTTGGCATGAAATACTGTGCATCTTCATAGACTGTTGCTTCATGGACTGTAAAGGGCTGGATGTTACCAGAGATCTTGAACTCCTCTCCATCCCTGAGATATTTCATGCACTGGTGTAATATTGACGGGACAACACCATATTCATGCAGCCACGGGCGGCCCAAGAGCGCCTTGAATGAAGTGTCCGCGTCAATTACATGGAACTTGGCTTATGTGTGAAATTCTCCAAATACAAGAGGGAGCATAAATGATCCAAGGGTTTTCTGCCCTTTCTCGTTAAAGCCATGTACCATAAGCTTGTCTGGCCCAAGGTGTTCCATGTTGAGGCACAACGACCTTAGTGCTTTTAAGCTCATAAGGTTGATGGAGGACCCAGGGTCAATCAGAATTCGACTGATTACCAAATCGTCACTCTCTGTAGTAAAATACAGAGGTCGGTTGTGGTCTGCAGTCCCGAGCATCATGTCATCCTCGGTGAAAGTGATGAACGGCTCGTTACGAGCTTGCAGGACCTCAGTCAGGTTGCGTTCAGCAAAATATGCCTCGTACCTTTCGGGGTCCTTGAGAGCCTGAATCAAAGTCTCCCAAAGATCCTTAGACATCACCAGAGCGTCGTATATGCTGAGCTGGGCAGGAATCTTCCTCAGATGGGATAAGATAGTATAACATATTCCCTTAACTGGAGTATGTTTCTTCTTGGGATCCTCGAAGATAATGTCTTCGTTGACAACTATCTCTTTTCCCTTATCTTTATTAGATTTTCCTTTCTTTGGCGGAGGTGGCAGTATCTTGTCGCTTCTCAATTATACCTGAGCGATCTCCTCTTGTTCAGACTCGTTTGACAGTACATTTTCTTCTGAGTCGGCCATTGTCGCGTCTAGGGATTCATCTATTGATTCAGAGTCACCTCCAGATTTACATGTCCCATCTACGACGCTATGTCACGGTCTGACCCATCTGTCTTTGGAAAATATAGATCCTCCTCTGAACTGTAGTCCATTGGTGACACCATCATACATGATTCAGAGGGTATATCTTCAGTACATTCTTTTTCTATCAGCACATTTGGAGCCACTGAGATGACCCGACATACTTCTACCGGAAGAGGGTCTTCTTCTTTTTCAGCTTCCTCTACTTTAAACTCTGACATGAAATCAGCAAGCTTAATAGGGCATCTCGCAGTCTGATAATACTCATCCAAACTGTCAATGACCCTTTGAGTTGTAGTCTTCTTCTCCTTAGGTTTCTTCAGTTTGGTCTTCCTCTTGGAGGACTTTTTCTTTCCAGACTTTGAAGTTCCAGCTCGGTTGAAAACTATTTAGAAGTAGATGCTTGTACCATAGGCAATGCCTTCAGATTTAACACTGGCTCCGTAGGAGATTTCCATTTTACACCCAGAACTCCTTCAAGCTGTTTCAGCATTTTCACAGTTTTCTTGGAGACCGCAGTCTCCCACTGCTCTTCTTGAGCTGGCTTCTTTTCATTTTTTCTTTCTTCAACCGGGGGTACGAAAGAAGTCGTAACTACCTGAGTTGATTCTTTTCTGGGATGAGTCAGCACATTGTCGGACAATGTGAGCTCTCCCCTTCGATATTTTCTTTCAAGCCAATCCTTGAAGACATAGCAATCTTCGATTGGGTGACTCATCACCGATGATACGGGCAGTAGTTTGGGTCGCCACTATGTTTTGACTCCTCAGGTCTCTTGCACTCTGGCAATTCTAAACCCGCTTTCAACGCCTGTCAAAATAGCTTGGCAACACTTTCCCTTTTAAATGAATATTCTTTATTCATTTTATCTTTGAGGGAGGGGAATGTTCGATCACCAGTTCCCGTTGTTTTCCTCGGGCGTTCTCCACCGCCCTGATAAGTTCGTGGTTTATCATTGCCCCCGAGTATCAGCTTCGGCTGGGGGCTGGGGTTGTAGACTTGCTTAGGCTTTTCTTGATACTGCATCGGCTGCTTGCCTTTGTCTATATTATACGCCACCTATTTTTCCTTATCAGCTCTGGAGAAAAATATGGAGTCAGCCTCACCTCTTCTAGCACCTGAGGCTTTAACCTTTTTAGGCTTATCAGAATAGTTCTCTGATTTTGACAAGTTTAGTTTCTCAAACTTTGCCACTCTATCCAATAGATCCTGAAATGTGGTAATAGTAGCCATGCACAGAAATGGTTGCATTTTATCGTCAATGTTTCCCATTAACAACTGTACGGCATGCTCTTGTTCAAGCTGCTGTTCACATTTCATGCTCAAGTTACGCTAGCGAGTGATATATTTGTTCACTGATTCTTCTTTCTTTCTCTTATTCAGAGCAAGGTCGGCGATCGTTATTTTCTCGGTCGCACTGGCGAATCTCTTCACGAACATATTTTCTAATTCTGCAAAAGTCTTTACAGAGTCGTTTGGTAGTTCAACGTACCATTCGAATGCAGCTGCCGTCAAACTGCTAACGAACTGTCGGAAGAGTAGAGCATCATTTCCTCCAGTATTCTCGCAGGTAGCTTTGAATTGTGCTAGGTGCTGTCTAGGATTTTTATTTCCATCAAAAGTGTTAAACTTTGGCACAGAATATCCCTTCGGGTATGGCACCTGATCATACTCGGTAGGGTACGGGCGACCTTTACCCACCAATTTCTCTACCTGATCAATAGTTATAATAACCTTAATCTTCTCAGTGATAATCCCTTCAAGCTGCGCAGCAGTCACAGGCTCGGAGGTACTTGCAATATTCTGCGGAGTGGGCTGACGGGTGATGTTATTAACTTCATTTCCACCTTCAGGAGCTCCACGTACTCCTGATACTTGTGGAATTTGGAAGTTTGGAGGATCGACCGGAGGATTGGGCATGGGGCCGACGGCAGTGTTCCTCTGCATCATCTACATCATCATTGTCATCTGAGCCATCATCTCAGTCATCTTCTCGTTCAACTGAGAGATTTCTCTATCCTTGGCCTTCATTTGACGTTTCATCTGCCTCTGTATTTCTGCGAGCGTGGCATTCTTGTCATCAAAAGGATTCTCCTCAGCCTCTTCCCGCTCTTCTTGGGAAAGGCCACCTCTGCCATCGGTGGATCCTTCTTCGCGGCGGCGCCGGTATACTTGTCTAGGCGGCGGTTGCCAACGGTCATCATCTTCACCTTCGTCGTAGTAGGCCTCATTATCGACATTGATATGCCTCACCATATAGACCACTTCCATGTCCAAGGTGTTGTCTACATCTTCTAAGTTTTCTTCAATGTATTCTCCTAAATTTTCTTCTACCAGATTTTCTTCCATATATTCTTCAATATTTTCTTCTCCCATATCTTCTTCTCCTTCTTCTAGTACTCGGATCTCCGAGCGGCGGCGCCACTGGATCTCCGGTTCTTGGTTAGGCAGGAAGATCTCTTCAACACGTGGGCTACGGTCAAAGTTAGACTCTTCCTTGGGAGGAGTTGGAGAACGACGGGATCCCCTGGAGGATTCTCCAAGGTGTCTACTTTCGGGAGGAGCATCATCATGGGTCTTCTTTTGGACCCATTTTTGATGTTATTTGTAACTGGGGGCGGATCTCCGGGAGGCAGTACCGGATGTCACACCTGAATCAGTTTTTTTTCTTCTATTATCTTGTTCTCTGCGAGGCTTTGGCCTCCAGATTTCCTTTCCTTTCCGCCGGGACCTTTCGGCGGCGGATCCCTGAACTCGAGGTTCAGGTGTCACGCCCCGATGCTCACCGCGCGGGGTAGGTCATCTTTCTCTTTTCTCCACAGCAAGAGACAAACGTTCTCTTGGTGGAATTATCCTGGCTTCGACCATCAGCGGTTGCTGATATCTTCTCTTTTTCAATCCTCTCTCCTTCACGGTCTTCAGGACTCTGTAGACTCGAGCTGAGAGAGTTTCAGGCTCCTTCTTCTTTGGAGGGGCTGGGACTTCAGGTCGTTGATCCCAGAAAGGCTTCTTCAGCTCCCCAGTTGAGCTGTTTCTCTTTACCCACTTCAGATTTGTGAATCCGTTCCGGGTGGGAATGGTCGCTTCTGGATCTTGGGCCGATAGATTGGAGGGATGAGTTGAGAATTGTTGCTGAGCCCGGAGCTCAGCATTCAGTTTCCTCCTCTGCCTCCTGGTCAGTTTTCCTCCATATGAGGAAGCCTCAGAAGTGTTCTTCACGGGTGCAGGTAACCTGGTTGGCAGATGTGTGGTGTTCACCGTCACCACGGAGATCCTTCCTCCGGCTACAACCCTCTTGGTGGCCAGGATTTCTGGCTGCGACAGCCGTTCAAACACAGAGATCCTTCCACGAGGATTTTCAGCAGCAGCAAGTCGTTGTGCCGGCAGGTGCACACAACGAGTGGTAGTTCCAGTAGAGTGTGGCCTCATGGCAGGCCCTTCAGTATTTCTGCCATTCGTAGGAATGGTGGTGGCCCTTTCAACAACAGCAGGGAAGTCAACGCTACCAAACTGGATAGTAGCTCCAGCATTCCCTATCTCGATGATAGTATTAGCCAGTTGGATCCTGGCTCCTTGTCCCAGCTCGACAGTCATTGGCGTATTCTGTAGATCCATCTGCATAAATGAAAGGTAAGGGTTAGTGATCAAAATTTGATACATCACCCCACACTTTCAAAAATGCAGAGAATTGCACAGAATAGAAAAGAAAAATAGATAACATTAGCGAGCAAATTCAAATAATACAAATTTAAAATACTGCTAAATACGTTATCCTGATAAATTGGTTGAATGCTCATTTTTAGAATATTCAAAATTTTTAATTCTTTAAACGCTCATTTTGAAATATTCAAAATTTTGATTCTGGGTTGAAAATAGCTGCTACTGTAGTACTGAGGTGACTAGCCAAAGATGGAAAGAGAAACTAATCTCTAGCGGGGTCGCCAGAAATCTGTGAGCTCCAAAAATTTGGCCCCGGCCTCCGCCTGCTATTTGTTTTCTGAGGGGGGAGTTTTAACGATTTAAGTTCCGAGGTAAATTTTAGAAGGCAGATGATATAGTAGATAAGACACTACCCGGAGATTTCACCCTCATTTTGCGAGGACTTTATGATCTGAGTTCTGGTTTCCTATAGGCGCAAGCCCCTATAGTTAATTACCCCTCCCGGTAACGAGAGAGAACTTTCGATTAAGGCTAGTCGTCAATAAGATACGTAGAAATATGTGAGTCTGTCTTATAGTAGTAGCAATGGGCGTAGGGTTTTGGGAATTTGAAGATTTTAATATTTAAAACAGAAATTTTCACCACCTTGCACTTAAAGCGAATGGTGGGGGAATGTATGATGGACCCGATCAAGATCCCATGGTTCCGTCATTCCGGGCCATCGTGGTCCCTGGTCTACTTAGTCAGAGGAGGTAGTCGACCCAACCTGATAGAAGGATCCTCGTCGGCAGCCATGGGTTGCTTCGTCCAAGGGTACCTTGTAGACCTGGGTTGAATATTTGCCTAAGGGGATAAATTTGAATCCACCTTAGCTAACAGAGGGCTTTGTGCCCTATCGATCATATCCTATTGATTCATATCTCAAGGATTTGATGCCATTGGGGAGCATACGGGCTCTGGCCATAACCATAATATAATGGTTCCATTTGGCGACGACCACCTGGTTCAGAGGGCCCCGAGTCATAACCGTTTATCCTGCAGTGCCATTTGGTGATGAAACTGCCGGTTAGAGGACTTGTACCACGTCCTTACTGGCAGGAGATTATTTGAGAATGGATCTTAGTGATATTTTCGACTAGGCATTGGCTCTTTGTGAGCTGAAGTATTCTTCAATTTATCCACCTCGGCAAACTATTGCGGAGGGTGGATGGATTTGCTTTATGTGGTTGATGATTGGATTTCAGTTTTAAATATTTTTAGGATTTTGATGATTTTGGAAATTTTTGTGGAGTTTTGGGTATTTGAGAATTTTTTGTGGAGTTTTGGGGTTTTTGGTATTTGGGTCGTATTTAAAATGATCTGTGTGGACCCCTCTGGTTGATATTTGCATTCAACACGGCCATCATCGGGGTGACCTTGAGGTCACTTAAAAATATTTGGGGTTTGAGGGCATTTTGAAGTATTTGAAGTTAACCCCTCCGGTTGAGATATGTATTCAACGAGGCCATCATCGGGGTAGATGGGGTCATTTCTCATTCGTGGATTAAACCTTCTCCACTCTGTCGAGCTGCCGACAGAGGATCAGGTTTCGTAGGCTTCGGACCTTTGTTAGTGAATTCTCTTGATTATAGGCCTTGAAGGCCTAATATGAACTATAAAATAAATATCCTGGTCGATTTTGCGACCGCTTATTTATTTAATGGTTCGAGCCGTATCGACTCATATCTATCTGAATAGAAGGATCGGGCTCAAACTTGAATTCACTTAATGACCCGCGCAGCATCCCTAGGCGTCACGTGTGTACCAATAACATGCTCGTCGGGGCCCATGCGGGTGTTTGGGGGCATTTTATAGTTATTTGATGAACCTTGTCGACTCCTATCTGCTTGCATAGGAGGATCAGGTTCAAATTTATTGACCCGCGCAGCATCCCTAGACGTCACGTGTGTACCAATAACACGCTCGCCGAGGCCCATGCGGGTTCATGATTCATCCCCTTATGTGTACCTACGTGTATACAAGTTACGGTGCATGTGCGGGGATACATTTGAAATATTTATAAACGCCTTCTGTCCGCTTGCATGAAAGTTGCAGATCTGGTGGCGTAGCGTACGTACATCTGTATTTGTAAAGAGATTGTATACAATGCAGATCTTCTATAACAACTCATAAGACCTTTTACTGCTGTGTATTTGCAATGAATTGACATATTTGCTTGCTCTTGAATGGTGATTGATTGTAGGAGCGTTGTGAGTAAATTTTGTATTCGTTGACGGTCTTTCAAACTTTGCCTATAGGTAACGTGTTGAACTCATGAAAGATCTTCTATAACAACTGTTGTGCACATGATGGGTCTCTTACAACAGCCCGTAGGTGTCCATACTTGTTGTATGTTCTCTACCTTTGCTTACAACGGCTCAGTGTATTTTGCTTGGGAATGTTATTGATGCTGCCTGCAGGACACCACATCTCCTAGAATTTCTTCTATGTTTGTCACAATCCTTTATGTAGGCATGCAGTGTGTACGGTAGACTTGTATAATCGATGTTTGCTTGCAACCAACATCACCTGTTTGCATCATTTGTTTACACCATATTTGGTCATTATTTATGACCGAGGTGTTCTTTATTATCACTTACAACGATATTCCTCGAAGAGAACTTCAAATCAATGTTGGTAATCAAAGTGTATTCTTCTGTCGGTTCCCCTTTCATCATTCGTAAGTGGGACATGTTTGGGCTATGTTCATCACAACTCCTTCACTGTAATCTGACTCAACATTGGTCTCCTCTTGCCATTCATTAGTCCAATGTTAATTCAAACTCAAGTCTAATCTGAGTTTAAGTTCATGAACCCCTTGTGCAGTTCAAGTTTGCTGAGTTCAGATCTTTGTCATTGGATTCAAGTCTAGAACTTCTGCAAGTGTTCAAGTATTCTTGTTGTTTGCAAATGTATTTTACTTATAAATTCTTTTGTCCTCCAAGATAGTTCAATATGATAAGTTCAATGTCATCATTCGTTTGCACTTCAATTGGATTGATATCTCATTCAACACTCCAATCAAGTTCGGACCCTTAGTTTTATATTGAGTTCAAATCTTTATTGTCCAAGTTTGAGTCTAGAGTACATGTCCAAGTTCTTGTCCAAGTCCCCTGTGGTCCAACTCGAGTATTTGCTTGAGTTCAAATGTTCAAATTAAGTTCTTCTTGATTGGGTTTAATTCAAGTCCCTTTTAATCAAGCTTGAATTAATATTCACTTTACTTAATGTCCAAATCAAATTCATTACAGTTCACTTTCATTTTGTTGTTGGTTCAAGTATTTTTATAAGTCATTTTGTGTCCGAATGCAAGTCCAAGTCCAAACAAAGTCCCCGGTGCATTGAAAATTTCGGCAGCCTCCCGGCGTCTCCTCCGTTTAGGGGAAAAACTAAGAGGCTGCCTTTCCCTCCATGCGACGTGCGCGCTTCAGGTAGATGTCTGTAGACACCACGGCAGCAAATTTTCTTCAATCCCCGCCCGCTACGTGAGCGTTTAGGGGTCTTGGGCACCTGTTGCAAAGAAACACAGAAATTTCTCCACATGTGGGTACTTAATTTTTATTCCCCCTCACGCTACATGAGCGGTCCGGGGATTACCCACCTCGTTGTGAGCGCCACACCGGTTTCCCACCCTACTATGCTACGTGAGCGCGTAGGGGGTTTGCCGGTCCGTCGCAAACGTCGAGGGCGGGGTTTAAGGCGATTGCCCGCCTCGTCGTAGGCGTCGCGCTAGCTTCCCTCCCTACTACGCTACGTGAGCACGTAGGGGGTTTGTCATCTCGCCGCCAACGACGAGAACAGGAATCTGAGTTTAGGGAGTATACCTTCGCATGTTGACGGCGGTGCAGGCTTGTGGCATGAGGCAAGGGAGAGAGGAGCATTCCTCCTTTTTTATTATTAATTACAATTAATTATCATAATTAATTATAACTTATAATAATTAATTATTATTTAATGAATAATCAATTATGATTAATTAAAATTAATCATAGTTAATTATTATAAATAATAATTAATTTATAATTAATGCTAATTAATTAAAATCTATTAGAATTAATTACCAATTAATTAGTAATTACATAAAATTTAGATAGGATTACAAAATTTGAGCACAAATTATGTTAAATCCTCATCAAACAGGATTCACAGAATCATTAAATCTCTCGGCGAGTTAAACCCTTCGATCTCTCTTCTTCTGTTCAGCAATTTCACGGGATTAGGCCGGAGAAATGCTCGAAATGGAGAAGATTACCTTCACTGTACGTGAGCTCCGGTCTTGCTTCCAAACAAAATGTCGTAACTTCTGAGCTGATATGCAGGGAAAGTCGTCGAGGGAACGAAGTCGGACAGCTAGGGGGGGGGGGGGGGGGGGCTTCTTCACGCGAGCGAACTCCCGTGTGGCTTCCGATCAAAATGTCGTAACTTCTGATCCTACAGGGAAAGAAAGTCGGAGGGGGAGCGAAGTCAGTCGGCTGGAGGGGGTTCGGCTAAGGTAAGGTATGGGGAAGAAGCTCTCTCTCTCTCTCTCTCTTTCTCGACGGGATAGCGAGGCCGACGGGCTGCGGCCAACTTGCGTACAGGAAGAGGGAGCTGGATGAGGCGGAGGAGATCAGCACAGTGGAGAGGAGTCGGGAGCTTGGGATCGGCCTGGTGGGGATCGAAATCGGGAGTTATGCGTCGGGTCTATGGCAGAGGCGATGGGAGTGTTGAAAGGAAGCGAGTTCTACGAGAGGGGAAGTCGTGGAAGGAGCGAAGTAGTCTAACCGAAGAGCAGGGGCTTCGGTCTCCTTTTAACGCCAAGAGAGATCGTGGAGGATGTGATGTCGTCGTGCGCAGGTATGGCGAAGATGTGCGAACGACGTGGCCAGACGGGTACGCACGATTTTAGCAATTCTTTTTTTTTGGTTTTGTGTCATAGACACAGGTCAACACTTATGCTTCTAGGAAGGTTGGGGTGCATGAAAAGAGCTGACATACTCAAGACTTGAAATTAGTTATTATTACTTATGCTTTAAATATCTGAAGATATTATCATTATAGAATTAAATGTGGAATTTTTATTGATCGTAAAAGTTTAAAATTTACTTCATTCATAAGAAGCTAAAGTTAGAAAAATTATTATGTGCGGTGTCCAGACGAGTCCAGAGGCCAATCAGGATGCCCCACGTCATCCAGTACATAATGCATTAGGAGACGTGGTGCGTCCGGATTGGCCTTCAGACACGCCCGGACTCCACATGTAATAATCTATCCTAAAGTTGATGTAGAAGACATGAGTAGAGTTAATGAAAGGCTGTTTTAGATTCAATACATCTTATGCAAGTTTAATGTATTACACATGCTTTGAGTAGGAAGTATGGATATGACATTACTTGACTCTTTATGATAGGAAATGTAGACCCCATTTGAGTTGATTTAAGATGAGTGAGAGAAAACTCCAAAGACTTCAATTGGTTGATAATACTTCTAAGAAGATTCATCTAATTTGAGAGTGACATCATTAAATTCGACAGTATCAAAGAAGATATTTTTACTTAAGTATAAACAAATTGAGTTTAAAATTGTAGATCATAATTTTTTAAGGGTTTGACCTATGTGATAAGTTGTAAGATTTGACAAAAGAAGAATGCCCAACATTATTGGTCATTTTTGAGGTTATTGAGATTTGCAAAGTGCATATTTATTTTCATATCTCTTTCTTATGATGCTATGTGCATGATGAATCTAACATTACTAAGTACAAGCCATTATTGATTCATGAAGACATAATTTATAAAGATAAACTAGAGTGTATTTTGGATCAATAAATTTGAGAGCTTTATCATTAATTTCTTCATTTTATTCATACACTCTTAAAAATTTAGTCACAATAAGAAGAAATATGGTAGACTAAAGAAGAAAAGATGATCACAAATATTTTAGAATGAAGATATAATTTTTTAGACTAAAATTTAAAAGTAGGTGCATTGTCATGAATTGGTCCTAACCTTAAGGCCTACCTATTGAGGATTTCCACTGCTTTAATTGCCCTACTTTTCATTCCGTATATTTTGCTTGTATTGCATCTAGTTAACAATTCAAGGAGGTCAAGTGCTAAGGTATCACATACTTTTCCTCACAATCCTCCTACATTACATTCTTTACCTCTTATATATTCTTTCCAAACACAGGTATCATGAGCCCTCCTCCTTGCCTTATTCTTTGATCAAGCAGATCCATTGCAAGCCATCTGTCATGTGGGCTCCGAAAATTTTGCGCCCCAACCTCTCCATACCGGCTTTTTCTATGACATTTGATGGCGTAGAGTTTTAACAGATATATGTTTAGGGAGAATTTTCAGAACATAGATTAAGTTTTAAATAAGACACTTGTTGACCTCATTTTTGTATGAGGTCATCATCCTGAAATACCCTAAACCCTTGATCATTCATCTGGTGGTTGATAATCATCCAGCTATCAACCATCCAGCCTCAAGCTAGACTTCAATCATATTTAATTAAAATGCAGTCACCAATTTGCAATCAGTTGATACACAATCAATTGATTTGCAGACACCCATCCTATGTCTAGGTGATTCATAATCACCATGGATAATCAATTAAACATTAATCTTCAATTATACAGCCTTCAATCAATCAATCAATCAAATCCACAACTTACATATACTCAATTACCTAGTTGTCAAATCATCCAGCAATTAATCAACCATCCAGCTTGTGATCAACTAATCAGTCATAACCATTGTCAATCAACTAATCAAACATATAGCCTCAAATCAACAATTATAAATACTACAATCAACAAATAATCTTCAATCTTCACTTCAATTCACATTCAATATACATTTCAATTACCAGCCCACAATCTAGAGTTAATCACACATCAATCAGCCTACACTTTTAGTATTCAATCATCATAGATCAAATCTCCAGCAATCAATTATCCTGCCTATCAATCATTCAATCAATCATCCAACACTCAGTCAATCTACAATCATCTTCAATCACTTGCAGTTGTAGCCCTGCACAACAACCATGTAGCCCAGTGCATTGCTTGGCACAGTACACCATCCTTTTAACTTCAATCATGCTCAAATCATCTCACTAAGAGCTTCAGATGATACATCAACTGTTAATAGACCCATTCAACCATCAATTAACTCATATGATCCAATTAAGCTAGCTCAATTGATCATACACACTGTCTAAATCCAATCAAACTCTAAATGACCTTTGATGTTTAGCAAATTCCTATGATCTTTTCTCCTAGTGAATGAGTTTGATTGATTACCCAGTCCCAGTCACCAATTGACTTGGTCAATTGGACCCATGTGTGGTCAAACTTGATCTATAGGGGTCAACCTTGTGCATTTAGTCAAACCAAGCCCACTAAACCCTCAAGACAACTCCATGATGGCCTTAACACCCCAAGTCTACCATAGGTCAACCTATAGTGGGTTTGACTTATTCAAACAACCCGTTGTGGTCAAACCTAATCCTAGTTGGACTCCTTCACTTATGTAATGCATTTAGCCACCAAGACTCCTTGAACCTATCCCATTGACACCTAGACACCAGCTAGATGCCACCTAACTATCCTTGGTCAAGTTGACTGGTCAAAGGGTCAACAAAAGCTTACATAAGCTGTATGTGATCAACCCACCTAGCCTAGCCCATTTCCTCCAAACCCAACCCACTCAGTTCACTCAAATCATTCCAGAACCTTCTCAAAATCCCTTGACCGAAGAAAAGCCCTTAGTTAAACCCATAGTAGCCTGGTGGTGCCCCTCCTTGTGAAGATAAACCAGCTCTTTTTCAGGCTTTGCAGCAACTCCCTCTGCTGCCCAACAATCCAGGCCAACTGTCCAGCATCCCAGCAACATCCTTGATGCATCCTGTTTGTCAAAACCATCTCAAGTGTCTGAATTGGGCGATAGGTAATCAAACACTCATTTGACCATAGTTCTCACTTGAGCCATTTCCCAGACAAAATATCTTTTTGTTGTGCCTTCTCAGAGTCTCCCCTTCAATCCTTGATTATTTCTTGATGTTTAGAAGATACCAGAGATAGGATTTAAGAAGGATCAAACTAGGTTCAATACTAATTGATTGAGTTCCTTATCCGGCCTCCGTCCAGTCCCTAAGTCTCCTACAAAGTGATACAGGAGCTTAAGAATAAGAGATTAAGGCTAGATACACTCCTCGAAGTCCATCCTACACAGGTATCTTCCTAACCCTAGATTTTATCTAGGATTCTAATTAGGTTACTAAGAAATCCATGAAAATGTACGAAAACTAGTCCCCATTATTTTTGTAACCCTCCTTCATGATAATCTCACATCGTATTCCATTTGATTCATTATAATGCAAGCATAAAGAAGTTTGTGAGATAAGGGTATGTCAGCTTGCTTAATAGGAAGACAAAATCGTAACCGTTCAAACGCTTTTGTTTGAGTGGACGACTACAATTCTAAAATCTGTTAGTGCGGTTCAGTCACATGAGGCCAGAACCGTAGCGTTCAATCTCATATGTGGATCCCCTCATATGTGCAATCAAACAGCTCCGAACCGTTAAGTGTTAGAATTATGAAGATTGATCCCAGCTGTTGAAAGTCTTGAGTCGATGACAGGTCGAAACTGGTCAGAGAGGAGTCGGACACGGGACCTGTTGGGTTGGGTCAGATTAGAGTGGAGACAGGCACAGGTTTGGCTAAGATTGGATTGTTGGAGAATAAGGGGCCGGAGTCGAGTTGTGTGTGCGGGTTGGAGTCGGTTAGGTCGAATGGGCCGGTCAGAGGTTGGGTCGAATGCCATGCGGCTGGGAGGACAGACACATCAGATGGGAGACAAAATTGATGGAAAATTATTAGTTCCGGTCACCGGACCTATCTCTGCGTTCGGACGCCAATAGAAACATGCCATGTGGCTTCATTTTTTATATTATTATTTTTACTTTATGTCTTTTCAGCCCGATCAGCCTGACCCAGTCCAGTATTATTTTTATTTTAAACGTAGGGTTGGTACTATTTTAGAAACCCGCGCTTTTGAAGAAAAAAGGAGCTGATGAAATTGCAGAAAAGAGATGGACTGCTCACCAAAGAGAGAGGGGGAAGGGGTGCATGAAACCAGAAGTATGAATGAATCAGAAGTTAACTTAGCTGGATCTTCCTCAGGTTTCAACATATCGGTAAGTTTCAATCTCAATGCAAGTTGTATTAAGAAAATACGAGCTAGAAAGTTGTAAACAAAGCTGTGTAGAAAAAGGTTATATGGTTTCCGCTCATTAGAGGCACAAGCTCTTAGAAGTAAACAAAGCTGTGCAGCCAGTCTAAGGTTTAGGCGAAAAAGTAAATAAACTCTTAGATTGTTTAGCTTTAATTAGTTATTTTAGGAAGGAGAAAAACATTGTTTTTAAATTTGGAAAAAGTGTAGAAGATGCGCTTTAGTTACGCTTTTTTGCACTTTAGTTGCGCTTTACTTGTGCTTTAGTTGCGCTCTAGTTACGCTTTAGGTGCGTTTTTGTTACGCTTTACTTGCGCTTTACTTGCGCTTTAGTTGCGCTTTCTGATTTGATGTTTTGTTATCATCTCAGACTGTTTATAAAGACAAGAGAGAAGCATATGAATGTTATTATACTTATGCTCATGATAATGGCTTTAGCGTGCGGAAGGATCATCACAATTTTTGGCAAAATTCTAGGAAGATAAAATCCAAGGACTTTGTCTGCTCAAAAGCTGGTTTCAAGAGAAGTACTGATCTGAATTCAACAAAGAGATTTACTAAACCAGATGTTAGAACCGGTTGTCCATCTATGATGAGGTTTGTAGTTGATGAAGATGATTACTGGCATGTCAAAAGATTTATTGAATCCCACAACCATGAATTGGCTAGCCCAGCCGACCGACACCTTTTAAGATCATGTAGAAATATTGTTGAGGAAAAAGCTTTGGTCCTAAAATTAATGACATATGTAGGAACTAGAACCATTGATGCATATGCCTATTTTGCAGAGGAAGTTGGAGGATTTGAGAATATTGGATTCTTTAAGAGGGATGCCTACAATATTATTCAAAAGGAGAAAAGAGCAAGGATTGAAAATGGTGACATTAATTCTTTGATTCAATTATTTAAAGATCGACAAGTTGAGGATAATATGTTCGCATAGGATGTTCAAATTGATGAGCATGATAGATTGTTAAATTTTTTATGGGTTGATGGGAGAGGCAATATAGATTATGAATGTTTTGGAGATGTGTTAATTTTTGATACTAGCTATAGGCTCAACAAGTATAATTTTGTATGTGCACCATTTGTTGGTATTAACAATCATTGGCAGAACATTTTGTTAGGGGTTGCTTTTTTGTCAGAAGAAATAATTGAAAGTTTTACATAGTTTTTTAAAATATTTGTACGAATAATGGGTAATAAACATCTAACAATAATATTCACTGATCGGGACCAAGCTATGGCTAGGGCCATAGAAGATGCATTACCTCACACTCGTCATAGATTATGCCAATGGCACATCTTCAAAAAGGTTCCATCTAAAGTACCTATCTTCAATAGCAATAATAAAGCCAGAGGTCTCTTCTATAAGTGTATGAGGAAGTGTGATTCTGAGAAAGTGTTTGAGGAGGCATGGGCTGAAATGATCAAGGAAGGGAACATTCATAACCATGAATGGTTGCAGGATCTTTATAAGATAAGGAGAAAGTGGTTAATAGCTTTTAATGAGGATTATTTTAGCATGGGCATTTTATCCACGCAACATAGCGAGTGTACTAATAATGTGTGTCATGGCATTTCAAAGCCAATAAGTTTATTAACTGATTATTTTCTTGGGTTAAAAAAGGTACTGATGAATTGGCGGCGAAATGAGCAGGATGAGGAGTACAAATGCAGTCAGTCTGAAATTGTTCCTATGATAAGGACCAGCTCAATATTAAAGCAAACTGCAAGGTTTTACTCAAGAAAACTATATTCATTTTTTAAGGAAGAATTTATACAGGGTGTGGGAGGAATGAGCATAGACTTCATCTCGACTGATTCTTTAAAGTTTCTAGTCAACTACATAGAGACTAAGAACCAACAACATCCTTGGGTGGTTGACTTCGATGCAACAGAAGGTAACATTCAATGCACCTGTAGGAAATATGATACCATGGGATTATTGTGTTCTCACAATTTGAGGGTTTTGAGATAGTTGGATATTGCTAGAATTCCCGAGAAGTACCTACTACTGCGATGGTCAGCAAGGGCTCGAAAAAATATTTATTCAGGTAACTTGGCCAATGCTAAAAGAAATAATAACTTTGAAGGTGGTAGATGATTAATATTCAGAAACCAAGTGAGTAGATTTGCATATCAAATGAGCACAGAAGCTCAAGGGAATGAGGAGGCAGATGAGTTTATTCTTACCTCAATGAAAGATATGGTTGAAAACTTATACTCAATTCTTGGTGGTAAGAAAATAAATTAGAAGTATGCTGCAAGATCTCAAGGTGGCAGTGCAAATTTGAAAGATCCACTAAAACGTAGACCTAAAGGCATATTTAATGCAAGACTAAAAAGCCATTGAAAAAAGAAGAAGCGGCCTAAAAGTAAGTTTTAATAACCTGTCAATTATATCATTTCCTTACCTAAGACTAAAGCTGTGGTTTTTTATAGAGAAGAAACCTATGGTGGGGGAAAAAATAATGAAAGATCCTTCTTCAACACAGATGAACTTCTCAAGCATTCCTGAATGTTTCAGTGAGGAATATATAACCGGCCACCCAACAAGCCAGCCAGGTGCTGAGTACACCAGATTGATAATGGATTTCATTACTTCTGAGTTAGAATTTAATCAATTTTCAGTGTAATAATATTAATTACAAAATTATGAATATTTATTATAATAAGTATTAAATTTTAATAATGTACTTTTATTATAATATATATTTATTGGTGGGACTTATGAATAATTCTGTGCGCTTTGAATGCGCTTTGGTTGTGCATTGATTGCGCTTTGCTTGCGCTTTACTTGCGCTTTGCTTCACTTTAGTTACGCTTTAGTTGTGCTTTAGTTGTGCTTTACTTATGCTTTTGTTACGCTTTATTTGCGCTCTAACTGTGCTCTAGTTGCGCTTTAGTTGCGCTCTAGTTGCGCTTTACTTAATTAAAAGAGTTATAAAGCATAAATTATATATTAATAGTAAAATTTACAATACAAGGATTATATATTAATATTAAAATGTACAAGATTTACAACACAAAGACTATATATAAACATTCAAATGTACAAATTTTATAAAAATGCAGCTTTACATCTTTGTCATAAGACAAAGAGCATATCCAAGTTCAGCCCTAAATTTTGGCATATATTTTTGCCAGTCTTTTAAAGAAGCCCAGTCCATTTTCTTTCGAAGTATGGCTCTCTCCATATATTTGCATACAAAAATTTCACAGTCATATTCGTTTGACAAAGTTGGAATTCCATAGACAATTTATAATTTCCAAGTTGTTATATCACTTGGAAAGACTCCTGCTTTATCTTCATGTATTTGTTTAATCTGAAAAAAAACGTGTTTACACTCATGTGGTGATATTGAGTAAAACAGTTTCATAAAGTTAAGCTTTAAACTTACAACTTCAGTATAAATTACCTTGTGTTCTGGATTGGGTAACGAATCATATAATTTCCATACTTTCTCTTTCAACCTTTCTATAACTAGCACCCAATGGCTTTTGAAATAAATAGGTTGAACAATAAATTTGCTTTCCCTAATAGAATTAGGATTTATGTGCTGTATGAATATTTCATAATCTTGTTTTTAACCTCTATATACCTGCAATAATTAAACATAAAATAAATCTTAGACAAAACTAATGTTATTAAAAAACTATATAAGATGAGTGTAAATTCTACTAACCCTATATAATGGAGAAATGTATAGGTACTTTTGAAATTCTTTTGGCATAATCCTTCTCCTTTCGGATAACAAAAAAAATAAACGCATCTACATGGTTATCAGCCAAATATTGATTTATCAGAATATCATCAATATGACCTCGATTAATTACTATATTTCCAGATTAAAAAATAACGTCGTTCCTGCAAAACAAAAAAAATCGCAAGTAAAGCGCAACTAAAGCGCAACTAGAGCGTAACTAAAGCGCAAGTAAAGCGCAACTAGAACGCAAGTAAAGAATAATAAAACTTACTTTTTATTAAACTTTTTGAAACAATCATCCATGAATGTTTGTTGTTCTGTCGTAAGGAAAACCTTACCGGGATATTCCAAGTTTATTTCAGCATAGCGAGATAATATCTCTATTTTCTCCACAGAAATCACATCTTGGTTTGTCTTTGGTTTCTCCAGTGTGTCAAGGTATTTTTTGTCATATCTTTTTCTTTTTTTTTATGTGATTCGTACTTCATTATCGCCTGAGCATCTTCTGTAGTTGGTGGTGGTGGAGCAGCTTGACTAGTTGGTGGTGGAGCAGCTTGACTAGTTGGTGGTGGAGCAGCTTGACTAGTTGATGGTGGTCGTGGAGCAGCTTCAGTTGTGGGTGGTTGGGATGGTGGTGGACCAGCTTCAGTAATGCTTGGTAGTGGTGGAGCAGCTTCAGTATTGCTTGGTGGTGGTGGAGCAATTTCAGTATTGGGTGGTGCTGGAGCAGTTTGAGTAGTGGGTAGTGATGGTGGAGCAACTTCAGAATTGGGTGGTGGTGGAGCAATTTTGGAAGGATTTACAGATTGTTTATTCGAGGAAGAGGAAGATAGAGAGGATTTAACATGATGATAATCATATTGGGTAAAATGGTCGATGAATTTGTATTGCAAAGAATCTACAGTTACTTCAAGTTTTTCCAAATTATCTTTAAGTCAATCAATTCTTCTGCCCAAATTATCTTTAATTCTATTGCACATTTTTTGTAATGCTTCCATTAGTTTATTATGAATAGTAGATCATTCTGTTGTAAGGGGTTGTTCAGTAGGAGGTCGAGTAGCATGTTGAGAAGAAGGTTGAGTAGGCGGTTGAGGAGAGCTTTAAGGTGGTTCAACATGAGGAGAATGGGGAGAGGGAGGTGGGGAGGTGTGAATTTTTTTGGATTTTGGTGAATGAAATTTGCTGGGATGTAGATGAGGATAGATTTTCATGTTCTCAAGAGCATTTAAGTCAGCCCCGAATTATTCTACTTCTTCATTTGTAACATTCTGTAGAACAAGATAAATCAGCAAAAAAGATAAAACTAATATCAGTAAATATCAAGTGCGCTTTACTTGTGCTTTAGTTGCATGATAGTTGCACTCTAGTTGCGCTTTAGGTGCGCTTTAGTTGCACTTTAGTTGCGCTTTACTTGCGCTTTAGTTGCGCTTTACCTGCGCTTTACTTATACTTTCTAACAATAAAATAAACAATTAACATTTAGTCTTAAAAATTACCTCATTGTTCTTTAAAAATTTAAATAACTTGGTAGCACTGTCTTGGGTGTAGTACATTTTACTATTCCCCTCCCATCTCAAAAAATATGGTTTTGATTCTGGATTGGATGGTTTATTGCAGGAAAAGTGTTCCAAAAATCAAATCTGTATAATACCACACATAAAATATTATAAATTAATATTAAAAATCTTAATGAAATGAAATAAATTTAGTAGACAAGACTTACCAGTAGGAGAGAAAAAAAACCATTGATGTAACCCAATGGTTTTTTCATTGTAAACTTATCAAGAATTGTTTTAAATTCATTGACCATAAAATTCCTTATACATGCAGCCCAATTAATAGAAGTGAACTCATTTATATTATTTGTAATAGCTATGATCCTTCTAGGGATTTTATGGTTATTTAGTAAAAAAAAGATTAGATAATAAAAATATTATAAAGGTCTTTATCTTAGTAGCATTATCAGTTAATCTATCTAATTTTGTCATTTCAGTTTTTATATCAGTTGATAGAGGTCCAGTCAGTGGATTAACCTTCCATTTTATTTCATCACCTCTATTAGACAAATCTGTCAGAAATTTTAGTTTAATTAGTCAAATATAGTACATTTAAAGTCAAAAAATATCTAAAAAATTCCTTATTCAAAAGCTGACCTGTCAACAAAGAAACCTCATCAGAAGTGAATTTAAGTAAATGACCATTCACTACAAAGCCTTCATCAGCAGAACTCCAAAATTTTAGAATCTCAAATAGAAGCCGTATACACTGCTGGAAGGCTGGAAACTTCAGAAATTGATAAATTTTTAAATTCCAAAATGTCTACTCAATTTCATCATCAATTATCTCGAGAAATGCATCGCAAATTTTTCTGAAAGTTGTAACATAGCATCGAGAAGTAATTGGCCTTTGAGACGATATCTAAAAAAAATAATAATAAAAATGAATTACTAAAGCGTAAGTAAAGCGCAACTAAAGCGCACTTAAAGCGCAACTAGAGCGCACCTAAAGTGCAACTAAAGCGCAAGTAAAGCGCAAGTAAAGCGTAAGTAAAGCGCAACTAAAGCGCAACCTAAAGCGCTCATGGTTTTTATCTTTTATGAAGTAAGTTGAAATACACAACATAAATATTTTAAGATCACATTGAACAAACTAGTATATATGAAATTAACACTAAATCCTAAAAATTAAAATATCAGATAAAGCGCAACTTAGGCGCAATGAAGGCGTAATAAAGGCGCATCATTACCTTTTCTAAAATGCAGAAGTTTTCCAACATCGTCGAGTCAACCGCCAAGAAGAATGTAGTGCAGAACAAAAATACCAAACAATTCAAGAACAACACGACTCCGATAGCAGAGAGAGTGAGAGAGAAATGAAAATTTCGAGTGAAAAGTAAAAAAGCTCTATACGAAATTTGAATTTGAACCATCTCTGGGTCGGTCGGGCCGATCGGGCTGAAAAGACATAAAGTAAAAATAATAATATAAAAAAAATGAAGCCATATGGCGTGTTTCTATTGGCATCCGAACGCAGAGATAGGTCCGGTGATCGGACCTAATAATTTTTCAAAATCGACAGAGTCAGGTGTGTAGGAGTCGAAAAATTATTGGGTACGTCGTCCGGACATAGCTCTACGTCCGGACTCCTCTGTGATGGTGACACGTAGCTGCCCGAACCCAGCTCGGCAAGAAGTCAAAATGACGCACGTGCCAAAATATTTTACGCACGGCCCGACGACCCGACCCAGTTCGGGCGTGCAAATTTAATACGAAATTATCGCAACCACTTGAAAAAATTCAAAACACGAAGCTTTTCACTCTCTCTGCAACTATTCATCGCCCGAAATATCTTTAGGGTTTGTTCATCACCTTCATTGTGTATATAATCTGAATCGATGCCGCAGGTCAGTAGTTTATAGGGTTTAACGTACATTCGTCACCTTCATTGCTTGTCATTTCTTTTCCTGTAAAATAAAGAAATGTAAATGTGTTTATATCATTTAGGGTTTGTAATGTTTAGAACGATGAACCGTAATAAAAGAATTCTCACTAGGAATTGGTATCAGAACATAGTACCGAGTTTAACTATCGGTACTGCTATAAATTCCTCATTGACGTTCGATATTGATATGCGGTGATTTAGGGTTCAGTTTAAAATTGTAGAGCATGGTGTAAATACCTATATATGTATGTTTATAATAAGGTAATGAAGCCCCGTAGAGTGTACGGACTCTAACAGTTGGGTATATGCTTTATACCGATCGGTACCGAGTAGGTATTCTTCGGTGTTGATCGGTATTGCTCGGTACCGACTTTTTTCTCTGAGCAATTCCGGCATAATGGATTGGTACTAATTGTTATTGTACGTACTGATTTATATTGCTCCGAAATGATCATTATTGCTAGGAACTTATTGATATTAGTTGTTGTACCGAGTAATATTCTTCATTAATGATCGGTACTTGTCAGATTCTGATAGGTTTTACTCTGTACATCTTGATATTTGTTGTTGTACCGAGTAATTTATTTCAATAATGGTCGGTATTGCTGTGTACGGATAGGTATTTTTTTTACTTATTGATATTTGTTGTTGTACCGAGTAATTTATTTCAATAATTGACGGTATTGCTCTGTACGTATAGGTATTATTTGGTACTTATTGATATTTGTTGTTGTACCGAGTAAATTATGTTTATTACTGATGGGTAGAACTTGGTACATCTCAAAATTTGTTGTTGTACCTGGTAAATTTGTTAATTACTGCTCGGTATCTCTCGGTTCTGTTAGGTATTACTTGATAACTTATTATATATACCAATGTTGCAGGGATATTCACCACTTATTCATTTCCGATGCAGAACATCCACAATTAAAGAAGTTTGCAATCATTTAGTAAGTACGTTCGGTCAGCAATTTGTGGATAGACTGACGCAGCTCCAACTCAATCAATTCCTGGCCTTGCCTACATTCCGTCAGAATGTACCCCTGGTGCATAAGATTCTTACAAAATGGGACATCCGAAAGCAATGTTTTGTTGTTAAAGGACAAAGTATACCATTCACAACAGATGAGGTAGCCCTTATGCTCGGCCTTCCAAATCGAGGATTAAAATTCGTGCCTGGAAGTGATAGAATAATTGGAAAAACTTCCAATGACATTAGGCATGAGATTGAAAGTCTTTCTGCCTCTACTCCGATTGAAGATCTTATAAGGACATTTATATTTTACTTACTTTCAAACCTATTTTTTCCCATGGCCAACTTCAAGATACCTGCAACAATACCTAGTGTGGCTGATAATGTTGATGAATTTTTAACATACAACTAGCCAACATCGATCAGTGAATTCCTAACGATTGAATTCAATAGAATTGGCAGGAATATTTCCAAAGGCACCCCACTGGGTTACATAAATAGATTTGTACACATTTTAATTGTGAGTAGATATGTAGTTTTCAATTTTTTAAGATCACTGTAAAAGCAAACTCAATTTAGAATGTTAATTTTCCTCAAAATATACAGATTTGGTTTCTAGAGCATACAACTATCCACGATCCATTGGACGAACACTCCCGACCTCGTTTAGTTCGTTGGGATAGCCAGATTAAGTATAATGAGAAGGACCTTTTCAAATTATTTGGTGGTCTACGGAAAAATCAGGTACTAATTGTAGATGTATTCCAACTAATTTGTTTTTGAGCTGAAGGTGTTAATTTTGGCATGCAGATTGTCCAGCAATTCGTAGGAGTTACAGATTTGGAGAGAACGTTACTACAGAGTTCCACTGTTCATCCTGAACAGAAAATGTCATCCACACCTGACAATGTGCTACAAATTGAATTCCATCAACCATCCAGTCCCCAAACTTCCCCTGAAAGATCCCCCAGGCCCTCCAGTCCAGTCAACTCCCCAAAGATTCCAATCCAACCCAGAACTCGGACAAGGCAACCCACCACCCGAAGTAGAGCATCAAAAGAGAAGAAACAAACTGCAGATGTCAGAAATGATGTTAACTTTCAAACATACAAAATCCTCTTTCTAATTTTCCTCGAGTTTGGCCAGAATGCATGATGTTCTTTCCGAACACTAAAACCATGACAATGAGCATAATCGCAATACATATCATATGCTTCCTTCTCACAGCTGTAAACACTCTGTTTACAAATATAAATATCATTTCACTTGCTTAAACACAAGCAGCAGTAAAAAATTTACATAATCACAGAAACACCAAATCTGTACCGAGTATAACTGTAACAATACCGAGTATGATTGTACCGGGTATAACTGTACAATACCGAGAAACTCTGGCAGTCTCGGTACAATGCTACAATACCGAGTATAACTGTACTGGGTATAACTGTACAATACCGAGAAACTCTGGCAGTCTCGATACATTGCTACAATACCGAGTATAACAATACCGGGTAGCACCACCCAGTTGCAATACCGAGTAACTATACTGAGTTAATCTGCGGGTACCGGTCAGTGAAACAATACCGAGAAACTCTGGCAGTCTCGGTACAATGATCGGTACTAGAGAATAAGCTCGGTACAGATCAGTAGGATCGCCAAAAACTTGTCGGTATTACAGATGACTTGGTAAATAAAACCTGCTATTGATCGATACCGACGAATAGCGGTAATCTATTGCCAATACCATCAAAATATAAGTTGTCAAAGCACAAAGGAGGAGGTGCACACATACTTATTGTATGTAAAGAAAAGCTTACCGATATTAATTCAGAAAAATCAACCCTACATCGGTTCTTCTTAGAACCTTCAGTCGCATTAAACGTTTCTTCAATCTCCTCGAACCCTTCGATGTCATCCAAGGAGAATTCCATTTTTCGTCTCTTCGTCTGTAATTCTTTCTCAGCGTTCTTTTGAACCCTAAATACTGTATAACGTCTACTGAATAGCCCGCCAAAAGTTATTAACCCTAAAGAAAATGGCGTGTAATTCTTTTTTTCTCCGGGTCGGGTCGTCAGGCCGACCGAAATATCAGATTTTCATCGAATTGGGTCACCGCGCTTTCGAGCAGCTACATGTCACCATCACAGAGGCGTCCGGACGTAGAGCTACATCCAGACGACCCGGACGACGTACCCAATAATTTTTCGTAGGAGTCAGACATGGGAGTCTGGATTGTGTGGTAACAAATTCGGAGAAGCTGTGCGGTCATGTCGGCTGCGAGACAAGAGGCAGAATCAGGCGCCGGGCTTGGCTCTCATGTGCGGTCGGAATAGGAGGCTGATCAGGCTATGATCATGCGGGAGAAGGCGGATCAGAAGCAGGCGAATTGGGAGGGCTTCGTGCCTAGTTCTCGTGCGAGTACGGGAGCAGGCGGACGGTCGTGCGGTAAGAGGATCGGGAGCGACTGGGGCTTCGGCTCTAAGGTTCGATTCTGAAAGAGCGAGAGAGTTCAAATTGTCTGGTTCTTGCGAATGATATGTGTCGAATGCTTTGCGACGGTTCCCTGCATGTCTTTTTAATTGAGAGCGAGGGAGGTAGTTACGTGAAGAAACATCATTTGGGAAGATCGTGTGCATAGTGTGATCGTGGGTGGTTGTTAAGGCTAGCCGATGGTTAGAGGTCAACATGTCATTCATCCAAAGCATTTTGTTTACGCATCTTCTTCTTCTTCCTTTTCTATTGCAACCCATTATGAGTTTTCTACTCCATTTGTGACATTACAGCCTTTGTCGACCTATTCTTACTCTGTCTCTCTTGGAGTTATAGATAACATGTTTTATTCATTGATTTTTGACCTAGGCATCAAGACATCATTATGGACAACTGATTTCTTCATCTCCTTAAACTTACTTCTTAGTTATCATTTTTTCTCCCTTAAATTGACAAAGTTGTTGTTCATCTCCTTTATTGTTGTTGTTGTACTCTTTTCTATATCACTTTTACATTGTTGATCAAATCCATATTTTCCCTTTTTACTGTTTTATCGATAAGTTAATCAATTATAATTTTTTTAAATATTTAGTTAGGATTTGGTTAAATTTATTTATTTTTGTCAAATAGGTGATTTAGGTTATGGTTATGTGTTTAAATTTCATATTACTGCTTAGCAATTTTTTTTAAGCTGATACTCATCTGATCTTTTTATTATTATTATTATTATTATTATTTTGAATCCCAAGAGACTATTGGTCTTAAGTTTTCAATCTCAATGTAGATAATTTTTATTTATTTGACAATTGTTGCGGACTCAAATATACGCGGCGATAGAATTTAAATTCCCGTCTCAGTGTTGTACGTATATCCAACACACAAACATAAGAATAAAAGAACACCAGGATTTTTATGTGGAAAGCCCTGAAAAAGGGAAAAACCACGGGGCCACGCCCAGTTGAAAGAGTTCCACTAGTGTTGTTTGAAATACACGAGGCTGATTCGTCCTTTAAATTCAGGACGATCAGATTACAATGAGTATCAGTTACAAGGCCAAGCAGAGTTCCGACGTCACTCGGGTGTCCGGCAGAATTCCGGCGTCGCTTGGAAAGAAGTCTGGCGTCACTCGGGCGTCGGGTAGAATTCTGGCGTCGGGCAGAATTCCGAGGTTGCTCCTGTGTCGGGCAGAGCTCCGGCGTCCCTCGGGCTCCTGGTGGTGCTTCGGTGGTGTTCCGGCGGTGTTTCGGCGGTGGTCGAGGAGGAGCTGTTCCCTCCTAGGCTTCTCTTCTCTTCCTTCTCTTCTTCTCTTCTTGGCTTGGGTCCCCTCTTAAGAGAAATAAGGGGCTATTTATAGTTTTTCTGGAGTGGCATAGCCCGTAAATATGTGAGGGATCAGGGGCAAATAGGGAGTGATCCGGATGAACGGCCGATATTGAATCCCTTGATCGTGAACCGTTTATCAAGCATTTGAAGATCTTAATGATATCAGAATTCTACGATCTTGGGCTCGTTGGATTCGTCTCGTCGAGATGCACGATTCGACTATAAGCTCGTCAAAATCGGAGGCCGTTTGGTAACTCAAATTGCTGTTTGATGCTTCCAACAGTGCTTCGGGTACTTGGTTTGGACTCATTTGGGCTCGGATTGAGTCGAATTTGGTGTCGTTGGGTTCGTATTTCCGAGACGCTCAGTTCGACTATAAGCTTGCTGAAATCGGAGTTTAAATGGTCTCCAAAATAATTTTTGAAGTTTCCAACTTGAGTTTTTCCTCGAGATTCGTGCCCGATCAAGATGATTTTTTGGCGATATATCAACAATAAATATACTTCCATTGATTAGAGTCATTATCTTTGATACTCTTAGTTAATGAGAAATAAATTCTTTTCAAGAAAATCATGTGTTATGCTGATACAAAATAAGCTTAAACATATTATGTAGAAAATCACATTTTATTTATTCATTATTTATATCTTATTAACTTTTTGTTTATATTTCTGTTGGGTTTTGGGTTATTACATATATATATACCAAGTCATTAGCCATCACTCATAAGCTTAAGCTTATGGATTATAAATGAGTTTGTCCTTTTGATGTATTTGGCCAAATTATGATCTCCTTTTGTTCACACAACAACTATATAACACATGATATTTAACACTCCTCTGCCAAGTGGATAGGTAATCAATTAATACTGCTTTTCAAGCTTAAATTTAGCAATTGTTGGAGTTTAATTAGCAAGCAAGAATTATGCAGTGTGCTCCAATATGCACTCTTTAAAATTTCACATGCTTCATCACATGTTTGACATTTCATTGATATATCTATTCCTCCAAACTGAAATTATTTATAGACTTTTAAGAACAAATTATGATGCATTAAACTACCTACTGACCACAAAACCAACTCCAACTACCTATTACAACTATTAACATTAGCATATCCCTATCCATTACTCAAAAATTACTAAGCTGCCAAATTTCTTGTAGAACATAAACCAGGATTTTTTTTTGACATTTTGGAATATCAACAAAGCTCCAATATTGTACCACCACTAGTTGAAGGGAAGATAAAAATATGAGTTCAAAACCATTGGGAGATCATCTTTAGCCAGGCCCCGATATTGCAACAGCAGCCTGTGTTGCTTTCAGCGTTCTCTGTGAAAAAAACAAGCTCAATGTACATGGGCATTTTGGTTTGCATTGGGTAATCTGTCCAAAACTCGAAGTGTTCCTCCTAGCTCTATTGGCACCAGTGGTATCAAAGAATGGAGCACATCAGTAATCAAAGGCCGGTAACTTGGTTCAGGCTGTACGCATAACACAGCTACAGCGGCAACCTAAACAACACCATCAAGAATCTCAGAAGGGCTTATTCAATTATTCAATGAATTTAGTTAAATTCATCATTTAGTTGAATGCATTTAAACAACAACAACAACAACAATAACAAGCCTTTGTCCCACTACGTGGGGTCGGCAACATGAATCCTTTTTCTCCATTGTGTCCGGTTCAAAGTCAAATTCTCGTTTAAATCTAATAGAGAAAGATCATTTCTAATATTTTCTAACCAAGTCTTTTTAGGTCTACCTCTACCTTTCTTAACATAAGTCAAATCTAATACCTCTACTTTCCTAACTGGGTCATCGGAAGGCCGCCGTTTTATGTGACCAAACCATCTAAGGCGACTCTCTCTAATCTTATCCTCCACTGGAGCTACTCCAACCTTTTCACGTATATGCTCATTTCGTATCCTGTCTCTAAGAGTAAATCCACTCATCCACCTAAGCATCCTCATCTCCGCAACACATAACTTAGTATTGTGCTTCTCTTTTAATGGCCAACATTCTGCACCATAAAGCATTGCAGGTCTCACCACCATCTTATAGAATTTTCCCTTAAGTTTAAGGGGGACTTTTTTATCACACAACAAGCCCGATGCATTCCTCCACTTCAACCATCCAACTTGAATTCTACTGATAACATCCCCATCTATTTCACCATCACTCTGAACAATAGATCCAAGATATCTAAAACGTGTACTCTTATTAATGACTTGATCGCCCAAAGTCACAATCCCCTCACTAGGTCTATTACTGCTAAAATTACACTCCATATATTCAGTTTTAGATCTACTCAAGCGAAAACCTTTAGACTCTAAGGTTGATCTCCAGACTTCAAGTTTACCTTCAACTCCCTCTTTAGTCTTGTCAACAAGAAGAATATCATCAGCAAAAAGCATACACCAGGGTACATCCTCTTGTAAATGTCTAGTGAGAACATCCATGACTAACGCGAAAACATATGGGCTTAAAGCTGATCCTTGATGTAATCCAACCGAAATAGGGAAATACTTGGTCAAACCACCTTGTGTTTGAACACAAGTAGTAGCTCCTTCATACATATCTTTAATGATTTGAATATAAGCATTATTAACTCCTTTCTTTTCAAGAACTCTCCATAGCACTTCTCTTGGAACTTTATCATATGCTTTCTCTAAATCAATAAATATCATATGTAGATCCTCCTTATTCTCCCTATATTTCTCCATCAAACCTCTCAATAAATGTATGGCTTCCATAGTAGACCTACCAGGCATGAATCCAAATTGATTTTGAGAAACATTAGTATCACGCCGCAGCCTACGCTCCATAACTCGCTCCCATAATTTTAAAGTGTGACACATTAACTTAATTCCTCTATAATTCGCACAATCTTGTGCATCACCTTTATTCTTATAAATAGGAATCAATACACTCATTCTCCACGCATCTGGCATCTTTTTAGTCTTCAAAATATTATTAAAAAGTTTAGTTAGCCAAAGTTGAATGCATTTAAACACAAACATTAATTTCAAAACTTTACAAAATTTATAAAAATATCCTCAAAAAATGATGATTTTATTTTCAAATCATTATTGTCTAAGGCTTCGTTTGGGATAGCTTTTGTTTACTGCTCTTTCGTTGCTTTTAATAAATTTTTGTATTAGAAAGCTGCTGTAGAAATCAATTACCGTTCCAAACTAAACAACTACATGAGTCTAAGGTAAAATCTAGAATCTTATAGAAAAACAGGAAAAAAGAGAGAGAGAGAGCATAAGAGGAAACTTGCTTGGTATAGATGCTTTAGGTCCATTGTGTCCCTAATCACAGGATCTACAATAGTTGGAAGTTTCAATCGGTCTGTCAATTGCGGCATAACCTACAATATGAATGATGCTATAATAAATATCATGATAACTAATTGATTAGAAAAATAAAATTTAACAACTAATCATATATTATAAGTTTAAACACAAACATTAATTTCAAACTTCACAAAATGATACCCAAGTCACAAGAGATTGGCAGTGAGATGGTACAATTTTTTCAAAAGCCTTCCTTCCAGTCAGTAGCTCAAGGAGAACAACTCCGAATGCATAGACATCACTTTTCTCAGTGAGCTCACCTGAAATAGATGTAACTTTTAGATTACAGGCAAATATAATTGCTCAGCATTGAGTAATTGATGAACGAAAAATTTTTGTTCATGTGAAAATAGGAGAAATGAAGTGACAAACCGTCTAAAATAGATTCTGGAGCAGCATAGTCTAGCTTCCTAGAAAATTTAGCAATACCCTTATTTAGGCCAAGGCCAAAACCTGAAATCTGTTTTCAGAATAGTAACTTATTTAAAGAGTATTTTTCTGATTGCAATTTGATGAAAACATAGTAAGATTCCACTGTAAAAGAATCATGTACCTTGACATTAAAATCCGAATCAAGAAGAATATTTGATGCCTTCAGATCTTTATGAATCACAGGAGGGTAGCAGTGCTCATGAAGATATTCAAGTCCTCTACTAGGCATCAAATTGGAGAACAACAAATGTGATTCGTCAGTGTAATGTACATATAGCAAATCAAAAAAGAAAATAATTTCAATAAAGAATCTTAATAAACTTCAGAAGCCTAACCTTGCTGTGTCGACTGCAATTTTCATTCGCAAATGCCAAGTTAATGCTGATCCATGAGAAGTTCCTGGAATAAAATTTGTTTCAAGAAACTTTTACATTTTTTTAAATTTTTATTCTAAGACAGCAAATAGAAAGTACCATGCAATTGTGTTTCCAAAGAACCATTTTGCAGCAGCTCGTAGACAAGAAATCTGGTTTCCCCATGTATACAATAACCCAGAAGTGAGACAATATTTGGGTGTCTGATTCTTCCTAACATATCCAATTCATTCTACAAATGCAAGTTAAATAGTAATTCAAGAGTAAAATAGTTAACTGATATAGAAGGTTAAGAAAATGGAGAGATTATATAAAGAATTTACATCAAACATTCTCTCATAGTCCTGCCCACAACCATCTAACTTCATTACTGCTGCAACAACTCCTCCATCAAAGCAAGATTGATAAACACGGCCAAGCCTCCCTTCTTCCAAAATATTAGTTTCACTGAAGTTTTTGGTGGCTGACTCTAAGGCTGAGTACTTGATCATTGCAACCAATGCTTTCTTCTTCATCATCTTTAATGAATTAAACTTGCTGAAAATTGGACCCAAGGGAAGTCCTTTAGTAGCGTAATCTACACCAACTGTAATTTACATGTAGCAGAATAAACTGTTAAAAACTGTTTATACAAATTCTAGCTCAGACAGGTTTGGAATTACCATAGTTTTGGTCTTTGAAGCCTTGAACCAGGTGATTCCTTTGCCAGATGATCCAGAAGAAAATGATAGATATAACTATAGCTGAAATCGCAATAGATGAGAAAGAGATTGCCACGATCAGTTCTTTGTTTAAATGGTGGTGTTGAACCACAACAATTACCTTCATTACTGCAAAAAGAAACATAAAAACATTTATGAAAAGAAAAAAAATTAAAATTTGTTAAGAAAAAGAAATTAATCACAAAACCTTAAGGGTCTGTTTGGCAACAAATAAGATTTAACTTTATAGGATTTAGAAAATCTTATAAATTTAGTAAATCCTGGAGCTATTAAATTCTAAAAATTATTTGACAAGATAGATAATAAATCCTATTAAATTCTGTTGAACTCTTTGACAATGTAATACAAAATTTAAGATAATTAGTTCATTTAAAATTAAATTTATTGTATTTTGAATTTAATTTATGTGTTAAGCGTCAATTACTTATTAATTTCAATTTTAATTAGCGTTAATAAATTATAATGATAAATAATATAATTAGAAGATAGCTTAATTATCAAATAATTTAACTAATAATTTGATTACTAATTATAATATTAGTTATCAAACTACTTATTTAAGTGTTAGTTTAATAAGCTTTTCATATCTAATTAAGTAATTAATTAATTAATTTTTAAAATAAATAATTATTTAAATAATATCCCTATTAATAATTTAATATTTAAGTGTTATTTAATTAGATTTAATTATTAATTATACTATTAATTATCTTATTAATCACTTAAATATACGACTGATTAATTATTTAATTATTATTTACATAATTTATTATATAATTAATTATTTATAATTCAAATTATATCAATCAAGCTAATTATATTATTTGTAATTACTAATATTATTATATTTTTGATTAATTTTAATTAAACTAGTTGAATTAAATTAATTAATTACTACTACTAATGCTTGCCGATTTCAAGAATTTCTCTCTCGCATTAGCAGTAGGCCGAGGTTTGCTTTTCCTCTTCTCCAGCAGCAGCAGTTCGCGTGAGAGGTAAGAGCTTTGAACGAGCCGCTAAAAAACTTCTTTGCCTCCTTCGACGACGTATCTTCCTGTCGGATCGGAAGTCACGGCGGGAGCTTGCCGTTGCGAAGGTAACCATTTTCTCCCTTTCGCGCGCTTCTTCAGCCAAATCCCGTAAATCCGCCGAACTCCCGGATTTAGTAAATCCGGGATTTACAGCAAAAAGTGGTAACGGTGGATTTATTTCGCCGTGAGATTTATGGCGAGCGAAATACTGTTTTTGGCGCAGGATTCCTGTTGCCAAACAGCCCCTAAGAGATCTAGAGAAACGAGCAACATGGAAGCTCCAAAAGTGAAAACAGAAGGAAATGCTTTTAAGTTACATTGTTGGTGAGAGAAGCTAAGCAAACTTTCCAACATGCAACGAAGTAGAAATGTGAAAGAAGGAAAAAAAAAAAAACCGGTAAACAGACATGGTGAAGAAAATGGATAAACAACTACCTATAGGAGAAGGTGCCACAAGAACGGGTGGTCCAGAAACGGGCTTAACCAGAGGAGAAAGAAGTGGAGCAGGAGAAGGTGAAAGCCAGGGCTGGACTCTGCCATTGGTGGGAGATAGAAGAAGAGTGAATAGGAGAAAAGATATACAGAAGCACCAGACTGAAGGAAAGGACGTGGGCATGCCTTCCATTTCTGAGGGAACAAACAAGGTATTCGGAAACCTGGAAAGGCCATGGAAGCGGTATAAATAAAACACAGTGGGGACAGAAGCATCCAAATAATTCACATGGTGGCTTATATATATATATGATTTTGTCTATTTTAAAATATATGAAATTGGTTAAGTATCAATGCCATTTATTTTCATAAGGAAATATTGACTAAAAGTTGATTTTGGATTAAAATAACACCGCTACATAAAATATAAGATATAACCCCTCGACTCAAAGAGTCTTGCAAACTTTGAACGACTGTGTTGCTTGAACATCCCTCTTCTTAGCACCTTTATAATCTCTAATTATCCCAGAGCTCGTGAGATTGATATGTGATAATCCTTCAAAACAACTGGAGATGTTAAAAAGAGTCAACGGGTCAAAAAATTGGGCTGACTTGAATCCGATCAATTCGAATATGTCCCGTTTAATAAATCGGTCAAAAAATTGAACTTGAACTTGACTCGTGAGTAATCTGAACTGGACCCAATAACTCATTTTAATTGAAAATATATTTTTATTAGCTTATTAATAATAAATTTTACGGCAATTGATTAAAAATAAGAGGATTATACTAATAAATAAAAGAATTTAAGGAATAAAATATTAAACAAGTCATTTTTGGGTCAAAATTGGATTTGCGGGTCAAGCTGAAACATTTAATAAACGGGTCAAAATGTACGATCGAACCCGACCCGTTTAATCGAAACACGGATTGTTTGGGTTGGATTCGGGTCTAGTTGGCGGGTTAGATCATTTTTTTTTACACTCCTAACAACAACGGTCTCTACATTCCACCCATTTTTATTTAAGATCAATGAAATTATACTTTTGGTTATTTACGTTTGAATATTCATTTTCAATAATTATAGGTTATAATAAAAAGAACGATAAAGGAGAATCCTATGTTTATAAAAGATGTTTCGAACCTTATTTGCACGCTAAAATATAAATCCTATGCTAAAAAAAAAAAAAAGAATTTATTTAGAAAGCATAGCATGATATTCTTCAAACTACAGAATTACTCCAATTATATAGTGGTTTCAACCACCGGTCGGCCTCATCAATCATATAGGGACTCAGCTCTTTTTCAAATATTATCAAAAAGGCATATGACAATACACTATTCTATCTTCCATAGAACCATGCCCCCTTCCTATGCTTCTTTCTAGAATAATTACTCAATTAATGGTTAGAAGAATCCCCTTCTATAGCTATAAATAGTGGTTTCCTTTACAATAAATTACTCTTAAGCTAATACCAATAACAATCTAGCTAATTAAATTAAAGAAAAAGGCATCTTCCATTAGCTAACTAATTCATTCTTATAATCACATGGGCTCAAATTTCACAACCATAAGAGTTTGGAATTGTATGGGGCTGTCTTCTTGACAAAGAACAGAACAAGCAGGACAGGTAGCAAATAAAATTTAATAAGCTGATGATGCTAAGTTGGTTCATTACAGAAGATTCCATTTGTACAATAAGCCCTTAGATTATTTGCAAAGCTACAATTTGTCAAATGTCTCACATGCATTAATCAGGACTCGTCTCTAGTTTACCCAGGCAAGAAGGTCATTGTGAACAATCCTCACTTATTTGATACTTAGTGCAGAAGAGGTGTCGGTCGGTCGGAGTTAAATGGGTTAATTTAGGTTAAACTCGAAATTGATCTGATCTGGAATACTCAATCAGTTATTATATGGTAGAAATAGTCCTAAGGTCAGTTCTGTGTGACCCAAATGTATCTCATCAAACCAATTTATTAACATGTTTTGTTGTGAGTTATAGGTCGGGCTGACTCAAGTAATATGAATATGATCGATTTAATGCTATTATTTAAATCAACCTAGCAAAAAAAGATGAAAAATATAATTTGAACAGTTTTTTTAGCAAATACTTAAGCCTTGATTTATGGGTTGTGTTTAACTTGACTCAACCCAAAATTGTCTATTTAAATCTTATCAGTGTAACTTTTGTGTCAGCAAGAACTCAAATTTGAGGCTTTGTTTGAGATAACTTTTTCTTTGCTTTATTTTTTAGACCGCAACTATAATTTTCAATTTAGCCACACTACTTTTTTTTAAAAAAAATTATACTAAGAAGCAATTTTCTACAATAGCTTTAAAAAGTTACTTTCTCAATAATAACTTTATGAAGCAATACAAAATCATTACAAACAAAACCTGAGTTTGATTTGTGTAACTTTCTACCAAATACAAACAATTTCCCTTATAAATACATTGTAATATATATATATATATATATATATATATATATATATATATATATATATATATATATATATATATATATATATATATATATATATATATCATTCATTCAAACTCTTAAATAATAGAGAATAAAGTAAAAGGTCTAAAGTATTATTCTTTGCCATAAAATATTCTAAGAGTAAAAGGTCTAAGAAGAGGCTCCCAAGAGAGATTGATAGGTGCCTGTGGTGGAAACAATAGTCTTGACTAGCCTAGCTACCATGGAAGGCATTATAGAAAACCCTTTTAGTTTGGACCTCTCTGAGATTGATCCAATAGAGGAAGACAATCCAAATTTGAATAAATTTAAAGTTGGTAGCCTACATAAAAAAATAAAAAAAAGGCGATCAAAAGGAGCTCTCACTCCTAGACCTTTAGAAAAAGAGCTCATAGTTTAAAATAAAATAAAATTGTTTACAAAGGTTTACATACATATTACTTAAAACTATTATATGTACATATCTAACACCTAAAATTATATATTTACTTCCATAACACTAAATTTTTTTAAATAAAAAAAAAAAATCACATATTCAAACTCTCTACTAGCGTTCCGTAAATACACAAGCCACCAATCCTATCTATTTAATTCCCAGTGAGATCCCTTGACCTTGTTGCCCCTTCTCCTTCCTCAACGTTCACATGCGACTGATTTGTCAATACCCTTCTAGAGCAAGATCTTACGCGACTTCCTCATGCCTTCATCTCTGAGGGCTTTCTTGACATTCATGCAGTACCAGTGCTATCAATGCCTTTGCCTCAACAAGATCTCATCAACTAACAATGACATCCACTATAACCTACACACACCTTTTATCAATCAAAATTTGCTACTATGGTTAGCTAACATAGATGCTACAAATTAATCAAGGTTGATACCTACTATTATTGACTAATATTGACCCCATTGTCATAACCATTAGACATGGACTGTCAACCACCACCCATACTAACCATAGGTTAATCACTTTCTTCCATTCTATCAAGCAAAATCATTGTGCTTGAGAACTTCTTTAACATAAAATACTCTCAATAAGTATAATATAAAGCTTATTCACTTTATTCTTTTCAGTGTCAATCTTAGAAAAAAAAAAAAAAAACATTAGCAAGATCCTTACATTTATAACTTCAAATAATATAGAAATCAAAGCATTTTATATTAGAAATATAATAATCATTATTAATAGACAAGAAAGTAATCACATTATAGGTAAAATAAGCATGAAAAGTTGTAAGTCTTAATGATCAACAAGATGATTAGGACATCAAAATTATTAACTTATTTGCAAAATCAAATTGAAAAGTTCAAAAAATTCAAATAGCCTTGACATAAAAGGAAAGAGCCTAACTACTACTATCATGTTCATCATCATCTCACTCTAATGTAACAATGGATTGGTTAAGTTTAATCCCACAATCTAATTTTCTTATGATTATACCTCTCATAAAAATAACAAGTTTGATTATATCAACAAACCAGCCACAATTTTCTTCCACGTGAAGCAGCAAATAGAAGACCCAATGTCATTGTCTCAGAATAAATTTAATAATTTCAAAATTATCAAAAAATGGCCAAAAAGCAAATATTTATTTCAACACATTTTTTTTAGTTGTTTTTATTTTTTTTTTTGAAATATAAGACTTTATTTGGGATGGCTTTCCTCCTGCTTCTTAAAACAACTTTCTAATACAAAATTTAAAACTTTTATACTCAAAAGCTACTTTAAGAAATAGTAAAAAAATCGTCTCAAACGAAGCCTAAGATTACAAATAAGAACTGAAAGGTCAAATTATAAGCATAACAAAAAGTTCAAAAGAACTGAACACAGGATCAGAAATACAACAAAGCCAAAGAGAAATCCATCAAAGAAGAAATTTTATTTAGGAAAAGTTGAATAATTATATTTTAGGAAGATATGAAAGAACAAATACACCCTTATAATTAGTATTGAATCAATCTGAAAAAGTCCCAACAATGCTCATAAAATCACAAGCCCAGCAGGAATTGATTATCCATTTTGAAGTAAATTCTTCAAATAAGAATCTTTCACCATGCTTTGAAGGATTCAGTTAAAATTCTTCTATTACAGCAGTATCTATAACAAAGAACAAGAAGTGCAATAAGTACTATGTTTAAAAGTGAATCCATTTGAAGGCACAGGTAGACACCACCATTTTTCATAATACAACACATGCAACATCAACAAAACAAAATCTTTATATTACATGAACTTAAAGATACAGCTTAGTGACAGTATTACAATTAGAAAGAGAGAATAAATAGCAAAATACCACCAAATATCGTTCTGCACTGCATTCTTCAACTCCGGTAACTGTCATTATAGTCGTAGCTGTACGAGATTCATGTCGACATATAGATTTTGGCGCGGTTGCTTCTTTAACCTGTGACATCTGCAATATTCATTAGAATCAGCCAGTTTTTAAATTACGCAAGTAGAGCGCCGAAGTGGCCAAAATGAATTGAATTGTATCGGCAAAAGAACAATTTGTAAGAGCCAATATAAAGTTTGTTTTAAAAAATTTCCCTGTAAAATTTTACTAAAGGGAATGCTGAGGCTTCATTTGGGATAATTTTCTTACGGCTTTCTAAAGCAACTTTCGAGTAAAAAATTTATACTTTAAGAAATTTTTGTACTAACAAAATATTTTAGAAAGCAGCAAGAAAGCTATCCCGAACGAAACCTTACAATGTCATGTCAGCTGGCTGAGTTATACGAGTTATACGTGTTTCAAGCATATGAAATTTGCTTTTGTACTGTTATCTGCAAGATGGATGACCTTAGGGACATTCATCTATTTTAAGACATGTATAGCCTCCTAGTTGTTAGCCCCATAAGCTTACAAGCCTAGCATCTTTGTTTTTGACGATAAAAAATATATGCTCGAATATTCAAAGTGATTTTAAAGTGTTTAAGGATTCAATAAATTGAGGTAATTCAGGTCATTATAAAGATAACACGATGCGTACGCTTACCTTAACATTCAAGCAAGCATAAAATCACCTCTAACAACTAAAGAAAAGTGCAACGGAAGACGTGTTTCAAGGTTATACAAGATCTGTTGTATTTTAGAGATCCTTAAGGTGTTCATTACATGATTTGACCACTAGCTAACAAACAACCTAACATGCTAAGTTCACACTTTACCATCCTAAAATTCGCCAAAAATCATTTTCATTCATTAAAATATATTTGAAATGTGCATGCAAAGCTTTTGAAAAAATCATATTCAAATTCAGATATATTTTCAAATTTCTAGATATAGTTTAATTTTCAAAGACTCCACCCTGCCAGAGCTCCTACCCGTCGTGCGCATCTGCCAGCATCACGAACCACTGCTACTGTTGAAAATCCTCGCAAGAGGATCTCTGTGTTTGAAAGGCTGTCACAGCCTGAAGCCTCGACCGCCAAAAGAATTGTGACTGGCGAGAGGATATCTGTGGTGATTGCAAACACCACATTTCTGCCAATCGGGTTACCTGCACCCGAAAAAACATTGCTGAAGCTTCCTCATATGGAGGAAAGTTAACAAGGCAGAGGAGGAAGCTAAATGCTGAGATCCGAGCTCAGCAGCAACAACTCCCTGTCTACTCATCCAATCTGCCGGCCCGGGAGCCAGAAGCAACCATTCCTACCCGGAATGGATTCACGAATTTAAAATGGGTGAAGAGGAATAACTCCACTGGTGAGCTGAAGAAATTCTTCAGGGAGCAACGATGCGAGGTCCCAGCCCCTCCAAAGAAAAATGAACCTGAGACCTTATCAGCCCGGATGTATCAAGTGCTGAAGACAGTGAAAGGAGAAATGCCTGAAAAAGAAGAAATTCCAAAGGCCATTGGTCATTGAGACCAGAAGGGTCCCCCCCCCCCCAAGGGAAGAAAGGCTGTCGTCTGATTTGATAGTCGAAAGAAGAAGAAAGCAACAAGTCCCATACAGTGAACATCAGGGCGTGACACCTGAACAACAAGTTCAGGGATCCGCTGTAAAACCTAAGAACGACGATCCTAAGCGTCGCACGCATTTTGATGCGCCGCGACGAGTTTAAGCAAAATTTCAAAGTCGTCGGAATTCTACGCAAATAATTTTATAAAATAGTATGCAAATTTCTGAGTGAAATGATATAAAGAACCCATATGAAATTTCACATAATTTAAGAGTTAAAATTCATGGAAATTTTAAAATGCCTAAAATACCCCTAATAAGTATTAAAACACAAACGGCTTAAGTGAGGATAATTTGGACATTAGGTAATTCATGAGAACATCCCACTCTAAATAGGGGACCGAAATGTTTCGGTCCCCATTTCATTCTTGCGGCCCGAAACTGAGCGGAAGCCAAGGGGGAGCGGACGGCTAGGTGACGGGAGCTTTTGGAGGTGGTTTCCGGCGGCGATTGCGAGGAGGATTGAAGGGGGAATCTTAAGGGAGGCTAAGGTAAGACCTTGCAAGAGTTTTCTTCCCATTTCATGGAGTTTTCTCTAAGGGGAAAAACTAGGGTTTTGTGAAAACTCAAACTTTCTTTAAGATGAGGTTAAGGAAGGTTAGGGGGATGTTAATAAACCCAAAAATATGATGATTTCATGAAAAAAATGTGAATCTTGAAAACTAGGGTTTCCTCCAATTTCATTTCTTTCAAAATGGCTTTGTAGGAAAGTTTCTAAATGACATTAGGAAGCCTATAATGAAAAAATAATGCAAACTTGTGAAGAAAATTTTAGGTTTTAGAAATTAGGGTTTTCCCCTAATCATGAAATTTTTGAGCTTTATGACTTCAAATAGATTTGAGAAGATTTTTAGAAGCAAATTTAGGACTTTTATATAAAATACCAATTTTTCTAATTATGTATTTAGAAAATTCCAAAAAATAATATATATTTTAATTGCTAAATAAGTGTAGGGAATAGTGTATGCATGCATAGAAATTTAGGATTATGACTAAATTCTAATTTAGAAAAAAAAAAAAAATGAAATGGGTCATGGAATAGTAAGGGGTTTAATTTAGAAGCATGAACATAACATAGGGGGGAGTTCTTTATTGCCATAACTTAAGGATTTAGGAAGTTTATGTGGGTACTAGTAATATTTACACGATGTGTATGTCTCATTTAGGTATTGAATGCGTGGAGGGAAAGGTTCGTAAGGACAATTGACGGATCACATCGTGTTGAGGCAGGTAAATGTGGTTCTTTTAAATTTAGAAAAAAATTCTTTTCTTTCCATGATAGCATGTTCTTGTACTGTTATGAAATCCTTAACATTATTGCAATTGTATTTTTCTTCTATATCCTAACATGCTCCTAAATATCATGCAACATGCTCTTATGATTTGTCTAATTATATGTACTCATGTAGAAAAATTTAGAGATACTTGATCTTATGCCTATTACAATGCACATGTTTTACTTATGTGATAGTTTACAATGCAAGTGCCTTTCTCATGTAGTAGTTTGTAATGCAATTGTATCTTTTTAATATGATGATTAAAGAAAGTATATAGTTCATGTCTCTTTTCTCATGAAATCATGTAATCATGTAGCACATTATGAAATAATAGACCATATGCATGAAAGATATGTTAAAGTTCTTTTTATGATTAAATAGAGAATGATTGTATATGCATGTTAATGCGGAAGTATCAATGGTAAAGAGGCTCTTTGAGCCAATGGTAAAGGGGCTCTTTTGAGCCAAATGGTAAAGGGGGTTCTTTTGAACCAAATGGTAAAAGATTGGCCAAATAAATGTACCTGATCAGTACAAATGATACTTTCGAGACGGGTGCTAAATATTATAATAGTATAAATATTACATCTTTATGATATATGCATATGAGGTTTTCATTGAGGCATGAATGCTTAAAGAAGAAGAATTATAAGCTATGCAAAAAATGAGAATATAAAGATTGATTTAGAGGCACTTTTACTTTAGATGATGCATTATGGCATGTTGAATGTTTCTCTATTTAGAAGTATATGCATGTTGTACTCTATTCCTTGCATCTAAATTTAATTAAAAAGTATTTTATCTACTGAGTGGTGACTCACCTTACTTATGGAACACTTTTCAGGAAAACCTGCTAAACGATAATGGTGGATAGACCACCCTTTACGTACCATCGTAGGGAGATGACGAGCGGCAGGTTCCTTTTTGAGTTTTTGTTGTTTTGGTATAGATGGATGAATATGATGTCTTCATAGTTAGTTTTGTTTTGGACACCTCCTTTTGTAATAAATTTTATTTATATATTGATTTTGATTGATGAATGAAAAAGGAAAAAAATTACTTGGATTTCATTAGTGGCTCTTTCATTATATTGTTGAGGATGTTTTCTTTATATTTGGAGGCATAATGATAAAGTTATATGAATATTTTAATTCCTCCTGTCCGACCTCTGTTCCCGCCTCGCCTATGCGAGCTTACCGGGCTGGGTCGTGACATCCGCCGCCGAAAGGTCCCGGTGGAAAGGAAAAGAAGTCTGAATGCCAAGGCCTCACAGAGAAGAGTGAGAAGGAGGAAGAAAAAGAGAACTAAATCTGGGTGTGACATCCGGTGCAGCTTCCCAGAGATCTGCCCCCAACAACAAACAAAGTCAAAAGCGGGTCCAGAAGAAGACCCATGATGACGCCCTTCCCGACGATCGACACCTCGAAGAATCCTCCGGGGGATCTCGTCGCTCGCCATCCCCTGTAAAGGAAGAGATGACCAACTTCGATCACAGTTCGCAGGTTGAAGAGATCTTCCTACCGAATCAAGAACCGAAAATCCAGTGGTGCCGCCGCTCGGAGATCCGTATACTAGAGGAGAAAGTGGAAGAAGGTATGGAAGGGGAAGAAAACATAAGAGAAGAAGAACATACAAAAGATATAGGAGAAGAAGAATACATGGAAGGAATGGAATAAATGAATGACACAATGAACATAGAAGTCGTCTACATGGTGAGGCACACCAATGCCAATGAAGAGGCCTATTACGACGACGGTGAAGGTGACGATCGTTGGCAACCGCCACCTAGGCAAGTACACCAACGTCACGACGAAGCAGGGTCTGCTGCCGGCAGAGGTGGCCATTCCTAAGGAGAAGAGGAAGTATAGGAGAATCCTTTTGATGCCAAAAACGTCACACTCGCTGATATGCGGCGACAGATGAGACGGCAAATGAGAGCCAAAGATAGAGAAATCTCTCAGTTAAATGATAAGATGACTGAGATGATGGCTCAAATGGCGGCAATGATGCAAATGATGCAGAGAACTGCTGTCGCGAATCCTGCACCTACTTCTCTAGTTGATCCTCCAAACCTACCAATGCCTCAATTGTCAGGAGTACGGGGAGCTCCTGAAGGTGCTAATGAAGTCAACAACGTTACCCGCCAACCCACTCCACAGAATATTGCAAGTACCTCCAAACCTGTGAATTGGTGGGTAAAGGTCGCCAGTACTCGACAGAGTATGATCAGGTGCCGTATCCAAAGGGGTATTCTGTACCAAAATTCAACACTTTTAATGGCAACAAAAATCCCAGACAGCACCTGGCGCAGTTCAAAGCTACCTGGGGGAACACAGGAGGAAATGATGCTCTACTCTTCCGACAATTCGTTAGCAGTTCGACATCAGCTGCTTTTGAATGGTATGCTGAACTACCAAATGACTCTGTGAAGATATTTGCAGAGTTAGAAGCCATGCTCATTAAGAGGTTTGCTAGTACGACCGAGAAGATCACAATTGCCAACCTCGCTTTGGAAAAATGGAAGAGAAAGGAGTCAGTGTCAAAATATATAACCCGCTGGTGCAACTTGAGCATGAAGTGTGAGCATCAACTCGAAGAAGAGCATGCTGTACAGTTGCTAATGGGAAACATTGACGACAAAATGCAACCCTTCCTGTGCATGGCCACAATCACCACATTTCAGGATTTGCTGGACAGAGTGGTGAAGTTTGAGAAGCTAAACTTATCAAGATCAGAAAGTCACTTTGATAAGCCTAAGAGAGCTAAAGCCTCAGGTGCTAGAAAAGGTGAGGCTGATTCTACATTTTTCTCCAGGGCTGATAAAGAAAAGCAAGTTATTTATAACGTGGATAAAGGCAAACAACCGATATAGTATGAAGAAAAGCCAAAACAGGCCTACAATACCAACCCCCAGCCGAAGTTGATACTCGAGGGCAATGATAAGCCGCGAACTTATCAGGGTGGTGGAGAACGCCCGCGCAAATAATGAAAACTAGTGATCGAACGTTCCCCTCCCTCAAGGATAAAATGAATAAAGAATATTCGTTCAAGAGGGAAAGTGTCGCCAAGCTGTTTCGACAAGCACTGAAAGCGGGCTTAGAACTACCGGAGTCCAAAAGGCCCGAAGAGTCAAAACACACTGATGACCCGAATTACTGCCCATACAATCGGGAAATCAGCCATCCTATTAAAGATTGCTACATCTTCAAGGATTGGTTGGAAAGAAAATATCGAAAGGGAGAGCACACATTATCAGACAATGTGTTATCCCACCCTAGAAAAGAATCGACTCGGGTGGTCACGACTTCCTCCGTACCCCCGATTAAAGAAAAAAGAAAGAAAAAAGAAACCGATTCAAGAAGAGCAGTGGGAGACTGTGGTCTCCAAAAAGATTGTAAAAATGCTGAAGTAGCTCGAAGGAGTCCCAGGGGTAAAGTGGAAATCTCCTACTAAGCCGATGCTAGATCTAAAAGGATTGCCTAAGGTACAGACATCTACTTCCAAGCAGCACTCTGGCCGGGCTAGCTCTTCAAAATCTGGTAAAATAAAATCTGGCAAGAGAAAGACCAAGTTGAACAAGCCCAGAGAAAGAAAGACAGCAACTCTGAATCAACGAATGAATCTCTAGATGCAACGATGGCTGACTCAGAAAAAAATACGCCATCAGATGAGTCTGAGCCAGAAGAGATTGCTCAAGTGTAGCTAAGAAGTGGCAAGATACTGCCACCTCCACTGAAGAAAGAGATATCCAATAAAAATAAGGGGAATGAGATAGTTGTCAACGAAGATATCATCCCCAAGGATCCCAAGAAGAAAGATACTCCAGTCAAAGGGATAAATTATAATATCTTATCTCATCTGAGAAAGATCCCTGCCCAGCTCAGCATATACGATGCTCTAGTGATGTCTAAAGACCTTCGGGAGACTTTGATTCAGGCTCTAAAAGACCCCGAAAGATACGAGGAGTATTTTGCTGAGCGCAACATGACTGAGGTCCTACAAGCTCGTAGTGAACCGTTCATCACCTTCACTGAGGATGACACGATACTCGGGACTGCAGACCACAACTGACCTCTGTATGTTACCGCAAAGAGTGACAGTTTGATAATCAGTCGGATCCTGATCGATCCCGGATCCTCCATCAACTTTATAAGCCTGAAAGCACTAAGATCGTTGTGCCTCGACATAGAACACCTCGGGCCAGACAAGGTGATGGTGCATGGCTTCAATGAGAAGGGGCAGAGAACCCTGAGATCATTTATGCTCTTCCTCACATTTGGAGAACTGCATACATATGCCAAATTTCATGTGATTGACGTAGACACCTCATTCAAGGGGCTTCTAGGTCGCCCGTGGTTGCACGAGTATGGTATTGTCCTATCAACACTGCATTAGTGCATGAAGCATATTAGGGATAAGGAAGAATTCAGGATCTCTGGTGACATCCAACTCTTTGCAGTCCATGAAGTAACGATGTATGAAGATGCCAGATACTTCATGCCAAAGAAGCTGAAGCTGTCGAGCTCTTTTAAGGCTCAAGCATCAAATCTAGAGATTGCAAAGCAACCTAAACAAGAATGTGAGAAGAAGTAGGTGGGGAGAAAGAAGGTGTCACCGACTCATCCCAAAATAGATGCTACTCCTAAAAAAAGAAAACATTTACCTTACCTGGGGAGTGACACAAATGAAGATGATGTCACCCCTACAAAATCCTAGAGGGTATGCCACTCAACGGCTGAATGGAGTAGGGAGGTTGAATATTCAAATAACGATTATGACTACGACTATATCTATATGAATACCGTGCAAGATGTATTCTCCAGAAGAATAGATAGCCTGTCAATCTCAGATAGCGTGCTCGTAGTCACGCACATTCACCTACAATACTTTAAGGAAATCACTCCGCAAGAGGTGTATAAGGTCGAAGAACTCACAATCCATTATTTGCCTCTGCTTGAAAAGGGGATTGAGCCAGGAAACATATTATATTCCGTAGGAAAGTTCGAAGTGAATCGTGCCTGGTGTCATACGCTCATCAATTCTGAAGAATTACTACCTATGATGCTACCTATATTTAATACCAAAGGTATCCAAAGAATGTTACAAAGGCAAATCAATATTCTCACCTCTAAATGACAACTTCGTACATGTCTATGCCTTTGATATAGAAGGAAACCGCGTCCATTACGATAGAAGGATATGGATGCATGTAAAGGTATCAGATTCATCAAGCAGAAATACCTTCGAAAGGAGACCTGCCGAGCAATCACATGTAGAGAAATTGAATCCAATGACAATTCTGATGGGAAAATTTATGAAGATGACTATGAGGATCAGCCCGTAGAAGCCAAGCCTGCGCTTGAAGAGCTTGAAGATGGTGGACAAGTAGCTACTATGGATGAGTTAAAAGAAGTCAACTTGGGAACCGAGGATGACCCTCGCCCAACCTTCATTAGTTCACATCTGCCTGAAGAGCAAGTGGAAGAAATAAATGAACTCCTCTGTGAATTTAGGGATTGCTTTGCCTGGACATATGCTAAAATGCCTAGCTTATCCCCTAATGTAGCAGTTCACAGATTGACCATTAAACCAGATGCAGCACCAGTCAAACAAGCTCCAAGGAGAATGAGATTGGAGATTGAAGAACAGGTGATTGCAGAGACGAAGAAACTTATAGAAGCGGGCTTCATCCTAGAATAGAAATATGCCGATTGGATTGCCAATATCGTCCCCTTGAAGAAGAAGAATGGTCAAATCCGTATCTGTATTGACTTTCAGGACCTCAATAAGGCATGTCCAAAAGACGATTTTCCACTTCCTGTATCAGACCTTTTGGTTGACAACACGTCAAACTATGACATGTTCTTGTTTATGGATGGATCGTCAGGATACAATCAGATTAAGATGACGCCTGAAGATGAGAAGCATACACCATTCATAAAGCCCATCGACTTTTTCTGCTACACGGTCATGCCCTTTGGCTTGAAGAACGTTGGTGCCACCTACCAGCGGGCAATGACATGTATATTTGATGCGCTGATATATCAGAAGGTTGAGTATTATGTAGACGACCTGGTCATTAAGAGCATGGACCACATAGATCACTTAAGTGACCTGAGGATTGTATTTGAAAGAATCAGAAAGTTTGATCTAAAGATGAATCCTCTTAAATGTGCATTCGGGGTCTCCTCCGACAAGTTCTTGGGATATGTTCGTCTTTGAGGAATCGAGATCGACCCCAATAAGATCAAGGCGATCATTGAGATGCCGCCGCCCAGAAACTTCCGTCAACTTTATTCTTTACAAGGGTAGCTGGCTTGCATTCGACGATTCATATCGAATCTGTCGGGTAGGTGCCAGCCATTTTTAAAGCTAATGAAGAAAGATGTCCGCTTCAAATGGGATGCAAAATGCTAGGAAGCGTTTGACAGCATCAAAAGATATCTGTTAAATCCGCCCATTCTTGCAGCGCCAATTTCTGGAAAGCCTTTTATACTGTATACGACAGCATTAGAAGAGTCCCTCAGAGCATTATTGGCCCAACACAATGAAGAAGCAAAAGAAAATACGCTCTACTATATTAGTCGGAGGCTGATCAGAGCAGAGATACGTTATTCTCCTATCGAGAAATATTGTCTGGCATTAATTTTCGCAGCACAGAAGCTCCGCTATTACATGCTGTCTCATAAGATCACGTTGATATCAAAGATTGATCCGCTGAAGTTCTTGATGATAAGACCAGTGTTGACAGACCGCTTAGCCAGGTGGGCAGTAATATTATTGCAATTTGATATCGTGTACATGCCATATAAGGCGGTAAAGTGACAAGCTTTGGTAGATTTTCTCGCCGCACATCCAATTCCGGCAGACTCTCCGCTCAATGATGATTTTCCCGATGAACAAATCATGCAGGTCGAGGAAGAGGAGAAACTACAATTTTGAGAGATGTATTTTGATGGAGCATCGTCGATCAAATCTTCCAGACCTCCAAATCTTGCAAAGGCCCAAGCTGGCATCGGTCTCGTCTTTATAGAACCCGAGGAAGGTATCATGAGATTCTCGTTCAGTTTAACTGAACCTCGGACCAATAATGAAGCCCTAATAGCGGGACTAGAGATTGCAATCGGTGTTAGGATCACAAATTTCCAAATTTTTGACGATTCTAAACTAGTGATAAATCAAGTTCTGGGCATTTATAGGATTTGCAAACTTGAATTAGCCCACTACCACCAATGGACTCTCGAGCTCCTAAAACAAGTGTCAAATGTTAGGATAGCTCGAGTCCCCCGAGGATAGAACGCGAAAGCAAATTATTTGGCTAAATTGGCCAAGGAGCTGACAAATGAAGACAAAGGGTTACCCATATTTATTGCGGTTGAAAATCACCGAGTCTCAGGGCCGGCAATCTTGCAATTCCTGCGGGCAGAGGGAATACCAGATTCAAGCCAGCAAGATACAACCCCGGTTGGTCCTCAACCTCCCCGACAGAGCATTACTGACATTCAGCTAGAAGAATGCCATGTGGCCAAAAGGCATAGATCCAGCCGATATTCAGAGTCGTGGTTACATTGCCTAGATGTTGAAGTCGAAGATGACTGGAGGCAACCATTTGTCGACTACTTCAAAGAAAGTAAACTCCCGACGGACAAATCTTTGGCTACGCAAATTAGGAAAAGAGGGTTACAATATGCGTTTGTCAATGATACGCTATATCGACGAGCTTTTGATCAAATGTGGCTGAGATGCCTGGGGACCAAGGAAGCTGATAAAGTGGTACCATAAGTTCATGAAGGGCTCTGCGGAGCGCATCACTCAGGTCCCACGATGGCTGCTAAAATTAAAAGGATGGGTTATTATTGGCCTACAATGGTGACAGATTGTATTGACCACGCTAAGAGGTGCCACGAGTGTCAGATCCACGGTGATGTTATACATCAACTGCCAAATCAACTACACCAAACATTAGCCTCCTGACCATTTGAATGTTGGGGCACAAACATAATCGGGCCAATAGATCCGTCATCATCAGTCGGATATTATTTCATTCTAGCAGCAACAAACTACTTCTCTAAGTGGGTAGAAGTAGCCCCATTCAAAGAAGTCACGTCTGAGCACGTGATCAATTTCTTTACCCACAATGTTGTTTATAGATTCGGTGTACTGTGCTGCGTGATCTCAGATAACGCCACAATATTCAAAAGAACAAAAATTTATAAATTTGTCGACCGGCACAAGATCGTTTGGCGATATTCATTAATATACAACCCAAGAGCCAATGGTTTTGCGGAGGCCTTCAATAAGACGCTGGTGAAGCTATTGAAGAAGATCCTCAGCAAGAACAAAAGAGAATGGCATATGAAGATGGCAGAGGCGTTGTGGGCGTATCGTACAACTTATAAAACGTCAACTAAAGCCACTCCTTACTCATTAGTATTTGGAGTTGAAACAGTATTGCCACTAGAGATCGAATTACCGTTACTTCGAGTAGCGATTCAGCACGATCTCACTCAGGAGCAGAACACTCGCCTAAGATTGGAGGAACTCGACGTGCTCGATGAGACTAGATTGCAAGCTCAACAGAACTTGGAGATATATCGAGCGAGAATGATGAAATCATTTGATCGAATGGTGTGTCATCGATCATTTCAAGAAAGAGAATTGGTCCTGGTGCTGAAAAGGCCAATCATGCCACATCGAAAAATTGGTGGCAAGTTCGTATCCAATTGAGAATAGGGGTGTCAATTTCTGACACGACCCGAAAACCCGACCGGAACCCGACCCGAACCCGACTCGAAAAATTTGGGTTTGGGTCAACCCATTTGTGAAACGGGCCGGGTCCGGGTTCAGATTTCTGACTCGTTTGGAAAACGGGTCGGATTCGGGTTGACCCGACAACCCACGGGTCGACCCGTTTAACCCGGATCGCGTGACCTAACCCGGTTTTGCGGATTTTGTCGCGGGGTGCGAGCTCCTGCAGTCGGCAGTCCTGCCTAGCCATGTTTCCCGAAATTCAAATCCCGCCCTATCTCGCGTTGGAGCTTCGCCAGTCCGTCGTCTCGGGTCAACTGGTCAAGCGGTCAAGCCCTGCCTGAGCTGCCTCCCGACTCCCGAGTGTGACTGCGACCCATCCTCCACCGGCGATGACCCACGCCACCCACGTCCTACGGCAGGACCCGCCTCTGCCAGGCGCCAGTCGATCCGCCAGGCGCCCAAGACGCGTCGAAGCCCAGCCAAGTCACGCGTTCGCCCTCATTTCGCCACTCAGAACTGCGCCCGCGGGTTTGCGGGTCGGGTCGGGTCAACCCGACAACCCATGCGGGTCGAGTCCTGGTTAGGATTCCTGACCCATTTAGCTAAACAGGTTGGGTTCAGGTCAACCCGTTTATACCCGGGTCAAGTCAGGTTCGACCCGAACCTGACCTGTTGATCCGAATTGACACCCCTAATTGGGAAGGCCCCTTTGTCTTTGAGAAAATATACCAAGGAGGAGCTTATTAATTGATCGATCTAGACGGTCAGAGGCCTATGCCGCCGATCAACAGCCGATATTTAAAGAAGTATTATGCATGAAAATTTCATGTCCAATGTAAAATATACTGATCAAAATATTATGTGCATATCTGTCAATGTATGCTTATATTTATATTTTGAAATTCTCTTATGGCAAGAACGCATTTCAAAATCCCTCACAGGACTTGGGTCATTTTAAATATTTATTCGGATCGACATTACGCTGCATGCCGAAATTCCTGAATAAATATTTAAAATCTTGAAATACAGAGCCCATATAAAATCTCCTTGTAGGGAAAGGGGGCATTTTAAATATTTATTTGGGTCGACATCGTGCTACGCACCGAGATCTCCAAATAAATATTTAAAATCTCAAAATTTTAAATTTACTCTGTTATGAAATGTCCCTGCAAGACAGGAGGCATTTTAAATATTTATTCGGGTCGACATTGCGCTGCATGTCGAGATCCCCGAATAAATATTTAAAATCATTAATACAAATATTCTTTCATGCTGAAAAATACAACAAATTCTTTTTCAAAGCATATACAGGTGATCTTTCAAAGTTCGGGACACCACCTTCTCCAACGTACCAAAATTTAAAGGTAAAAAAAAAGACTTTTGTGATTACACACTCCAACAAATTGAGCCGGAGCAGCTTGAAGTTTTTTCCAACAGCCTGAAGCTTAAGGTTCGAATGGCTGTAAGAGGTCGGATCCAACAAGCCTAAATATGACCGGATCGCTGGCAGCTCTGTCTACTCAACACGCTATAAGAAAGGCCGTAGCAACGGAAGCCCCACTTCGTTAACCCGTCAGTAGGGACTGTAGGAAGTACGAAGGCCAATTTGACTCAATAAGTTTAAGTGATTGTAGTCCATTAAATTTTTTTATCGACTGGAGAATCAAAGTTCAGTGGGAAAGAGGAGTCCCGAACTAGCAGATGTCCATAGACTCTAAATCTTCAACCACAAAGGAAGACTTCAAATCTACAAACTTTTGTAAAATCAGCATTGGGAAGCACATTTCTTATTGCTCAAGTCTGAAGCCTGAATGGGTGTAAAAGGACGGATCCAACATGCCCAAATATGGCCAGATCGCTGGCATCTCCGTCTACTCAACACGCCATAAGAAAGGCCACAGTAGAGAAACCCCCATCTCAGCAACCAGAGGACAAAAAGTTATTAAATCCTAGCTCTCCTAATCTGATGAACTCAAGTGACTCAGATTAAAGTCTTCTCAAGTGGTTAAGGATCAAGATGCTACCCACATTTAGTACTATCAACTGAATCCGAAACCTGTAAATTCTTCAACAAATCCGTAAAGCATCAAGCGAGGATTGAAAGAATTTTTCTTCAACAAGTCCATCAAAACACAAAGCAAAGGACCGAAGAAATTATCTCAAAGTTCACATAAAGCTTAAGGCTGAACTAAGGGGATTCTGTCATCAACAAGTCTGCTATGCATAAAGCTCTGGACCGATGACTTTTCGCCACCGACCTAATACAAACCTAAAAGATTTAGGCCACTGGCATCTACTCCTTCATTAAAGCCTGCCAAAGCAAGAAGTATAGGACAGAAGGTACAAAAACCATCTGATAAATAATTAAGGACAAATCAGATAATTCTCCATCAATGTCCAAAGCATAAAGCAAAGGACCGAAGAAAATATCCTAAAGTTCACATAAAGTCTATGGCTGAACTAAGAGGATTCTGTCATCAACAAGTCCGTCATGCACAAAACTCGGGGCCAATGACTTTTTGCCACCGACCTAGTATAAACCTAACGGGTTTAGGTCGCCAGTATTTGCTCCTTTGTTAAGCCCGCCAAAGCAAAAAGCATAGGGCAGAAGGTATAAATATCATCTGACAAGTCAGTAAAGACAAATCAGGCAATTCTCCATCAATGTCCGCAGCATAAAAGATATGACAGAAGGAATCAAAATTTTAGGGCTCAAGCCAGAGCAGTGAAAAGAGTACTCTGAATGACACCTACAAATGTCCCTAAAGACGGGACATTTTAAATATTTATTTGGGTCGATATCGCGCTGCATGCCAAGATTTTCAAATAAATATTTAAAATTTCTTGCCAAAATACATTTAAAGGAGGAAAGAATAGAAGATCCTCCGTGAACTGAATGTGTCATCAACGAAAAGTATAATTTGAGCAAGATACAATCCATACTAGAGACATCAAAGTCCCACCAGCTGATAAATCTATAAGGTTTGGATAAATTTTGAACGATACAGGCGATTATATAGAAGAAATATCACATCCTTATATGATTGCGGCAAAGTAGAATGTTGAGCGTATACAAAAAAGCCGAAAGCTAAAGTGACAATGGTGGCAAAAGAAGAAAAGACGGTGGCAGTACTATTTACCAGCATCAATCAACAAGAATAATGCTCTAGGGTTCTAAGTATGAGGTGTTAAATCAGTGTCTTATGAATTCCTAATTAACTAAAGCCCACATGCATTTCGTATGGATGATTACAAGTGCATCTAAAGATCTACAAAGACACGGAGATATACCTTGGAGATCTACAAGATGAAAACCTTAGCATGACATCCAAATAGGTTCTTGGAGATTTACGAACTGAAAGCTCCCAATGTTACATCTAGAACAGATATCTAGATATCTATAAGGTCAATCAACATACAACCAACATGCTTCACTCTAGACGCGTACTATATTTGTTGGAGGACATTTGTTGACCTCTAAATCATAGCAAAAAAAAAAGATATAAAAATATAGCATGAATCATTACCTGTAGCAAATCCAGTGCCCATTCCCTGTTCTCTGCCGAAATCCTGCCTGTTATAGTCCTATCGGTAGTCTGTAACGGCGCTGAATGGTCCTATCGCCCGTGTGCGGATATCTCCTCGATCGCGCTTTCATTCAAGTCGTTAAATATGACACTAAATGAAGCCTTCTGTTCGCTCTTCCCACACGCAGAAATTCCGCGAGACTCCTTTCCGCAAACCTTTCATTCTCTGCTTTCCCACGCGAAAACCCACGACCCTGTCCAGATCGCAGAAGCCCCCTCCATTCAACCTCTTCCACTCGATACCAGCACACGACCAAACTATTGCAAGCTCTCTGATCCCCTCCCATACCCGAACCTCCAGCCGTCAGACCTCACAACCTCCTGCTCCGACCTCAGCTTGGCGAATCTCCCAGACCAAACCCACTATTCAAACAAGTTGCTCTTCCCTCTGTCTCTTCCGAACACCAAGCCGAAGAAGTCCGACCTTCCCACATCCAAACCCCATCTTCTGATCCATCCTTAGCCGCAAACCTCACGAAGCTTGCTCTTCCCCGATCCATCCAACTCTACCACACGACCTGCTCAACCAAAGTCTCCAAGCAGCAGGAAGTAGTCGACTTTGTCTCCTCTTGCCCTTGCTTTCTTCATCTCGTCGCCCCTACTGGTTTCGAACCCAACTAAGCCTGAAATCCACGGGCTTTGTCCGATCCCTATTCGCATAATCCCTGGCCTTGCCCGACCCCCTTGCTTCTTCGAACTAGAGAGAGAGAGAGAGAGAGAGAGAGAGAGAGAGAGAGAGAGGAGCTTTGCCCCTAACCTTTGCTTCCTCTGATCCCAAGCTTGTGCCCGACGCCTCTTCTTCTTGCGGCCGAATCCAGAGAGGGTAATACCTCTCTCATATATATATATATATATATATATATATATATATATATATATATATGTATTATTATTATTTCTATTAATGTTAGTTATTGCTAGTGTTATTATCAATATTAATGTTATATTATTATTTATAATAATATTACTTTATTATCATCATTAATGATATCATTAATGTTGTATAATAGTAATATTATAATAATATAATAGTAATATAGCTGTAATATTAATATTAACATTATTATTATTATTATTGTTGTTGTTATTTAAAAAAAAAGAAAAGGAGTTTCAAAGAAAAAAAGAGAGTTTAAAAAAAAAGAAAGAAAAAAAAGCTAAAAAAAAGAGACAAGAAAAGAGATTTCAAAAAAAAGGGAGGAGAACAAAAAAAAAAGAAATTCAGGAAAAGAGAGTTAAAAAAAAAAAGAAAAGAAAAGATAAGGACTTAAACTCAAAAGGACAACATGAGACTAAATGAATACACTTGAACTTGAACAAATGATCATGAATTGGACTCAAATGAATATTAAGTGATCACATCAAAATCAAACAAAGTTGGATATAAGAGAATAACACTAAACTAAATTTCATTTAAGAATGGAAATTGTAATCAAATGGCAAATGGTCAAATGATGAACTCATAAGGGACTTATGATATCCAAGCATCAAGTGCCAAACATAATTATTCAAGCAAGGATCAAATAAAATACTTATGAGCAACAATACATGGATCTTCAAATGAATACTAGATAGCCACTTTGATCATCTAAATGCATTCAAGTAGATATCATGCAAGCAAACAATGATTTATGTATAAATCAATCATAAACCTTAGCATGAAATTTTTGGATGACTATACTTGACTTGTAAGAGTCATGTTGATTGGAATGAAGACGTTGGTGATAATATTAAGTTCATTACACTTGTTGTAAATCACCTTCGAAGGCCAAGAACTTGCAAGTGGGGTTTGTTTGCAAATAATAAGAAGATTATGAAGTTATGATATGGGGGACATTAGAGCCTATGAGATCATTCTCAGCATCAAACATGATGTGTCCTCAAGTAGCAAACAATCAAAATTACAAGAGATGTGACAGCCTCACCTACAAATCACCATGTAATAGTCCTTGATGAATGTTATGGCTCACACGAGATAAAGAATTGTTTGTAAATGGCGACTAAAGATACACAAACACATGCATGAAGGAACTAGTAGTAAAATGCAATTCGACTAGTAGTCAATGACAAATCATAGATAAGCAAATCGACTTGCATGCATATGATATGGGAAGTATACTACATGTACGATGAGTCCCCTATGAATATAGATACTCATGCAGCGTGATATTTGCAAGCAAAGGTGAGGATCTGCAATACATACGGGCGCCTACAAACAAATGTAGAAGACTTTTCATGTATACAGTAGTCCACCTATGAATGACGACGAACAAAATACAGATGACCTTTAACAAGTGCAAGCTCCCATGAACCACTGTAGGAGGTTCCTCAATCACATAGTAACCCATCTATGGATGATAGCTAGAAACTTGCAACCAACCTCGATGCAACATCAATCAAATACAATGATCCTCGTGCAGGCAAAGACAACATGCCCTCAGCATATTCAAAATACCTACCAATCATTATAGCAAAAACACAATAGTACCTCCACGGTCAATAAATTATCCAATATCAGTCGAATACACTGGTTCCCTACAAGCAAGATCAAGTGATACGTAATGAAGTGTAAATATCTACGGGGTTGTAGGAGACTCGCCACATACAAGCAAGGGCATCTACAAACAAGCATAGAAGTCTATGATGAATGCCACAATATTTTATGATCAACGTCAATACATAAGCAAATGCAAATAATTGCAGGCCTTTGTAGAAGACCTACCACATACAATGCATATCATCTACGGGTAACTATCGAATCCCTACGACAAGTATAGGACTCGTACGAACTACTGAAGATCTTTAGACATCAAATGTACCATCCACAGGCAAATGCTTAAAAGAGTACAACAGAATGAATTTCTACTAGCTGTTGCAGAAGACTCGTTAAATGTCCAAAATACCCCCGCACATGCACCGTAATATGTATACTCATAAGTACATGAAAAGGGGTATACAATTACTAAACCCGCATGGGCCCCGACGAGTGTGTTATGGATACACACGTGACGCCTAGGGATATTGCGCGGGTCAAATAATAAACCAAAGTTCGAGTCCGATCCTTCTATGCGGGTAGATAGGAGTCGACACGGCTCGAACCGATTAAACAAATATATGGTCGCGGCACTGATTAGGATATTTTGTTTTATAGTACATATTAGGCCTTCAAGGTCTATTAAAGGAGAAATTACTCAACAAAAAATATAAAGCCCACGAAACCCGATCCTCCATCGACAGCTAGACAGACTCGATAGGGTTCAAAACACAAAAACAGGAATGACCCCATCACCCCGATGATGGCCGTGTTGAATGTAGATTTCAACCGGAGAGATTAATTCCATATTTCCAAAATTTCACTCAAATGCCTATCAAAACCCAAATTACCACACAATCCAAATCTCTAAAAATTCTAAAATTCAAAAATATTTAAAACTGAAATTCAACCTATCAAACCATTTAAAGAAAAATCCATCCACCCTTCGCAACAGTTTGCCGAGGTGGACAGATTGAAATTTACTTCAGCTCACATGGAGCTAATATCTGGCCGAAATTATCACTAGGATCCATTCTCAAACAATCTCCTGCCAGTAAGGGCGTGGTACGTGTCCTCTAACCGGTAGTTTCACTGCCAAATGACACTGTAGGATAAATGGTTATGACTCGGGGCCCTCTGAACCGAGTGGTTTTACCGCCAAATGGCACCATGAGATAGCGGTTATGGCCAGAGCCAATACGTTCCTTAGTGGCATCAAATCTTTGAGATATGAATCAATAGGATATGATTGATAGGGCACAAAGCCCTCTGTTAGTTAAGGTGGATTCAAATTTGTCCCCTTAGGCAAACATCCATCCCAGGTCTACAAGGTACCCTTGGACGAAGCAACCCATGGCTGCCGACAAGGATCCTTCTGTCAGGTTGGGTCGACTACCTCCTTTGACTAGGTAGACCAGGGACCACGATGGCCCGGGACGACAGAGCCATGGGATCTTGATCGGGTCTATCATCCATTCCCCCCACCATCCGCTTTAAGTGCACGATGGTGAAACTTCAAAATTTTAAATATCAATTTCCAACCAAATGCCCATGCTGTTATACTATATGCCAGATAACACGTATTTTCTACGTATCTGATTGACGACTAGCCTTAATCGAAAGTTCTCTCTCGTAATCGGGAGGGGTAATTAACTATAGGGGCTTGTGTCTATAGGAAACCAGAACTCAGATTATAAAGTCCTCGCAAAATGAGGGCGAAATCTCTGGGTAGTGTTTTATCTACAAGCCTATCTGCCTTCCCAAAATTTACCCCGGAACTTAATCCGTTAAAACTCCCCCGAAAAAGCAAAGACGGGGAGGCCGGGGCCAAATTTTCAGAGCCCACAACTTTGAAAAATCCGGAATTCTGAAATACAGTCATTCCAGCCACTATTTTTAACAAACTTTTCAAACCTACACCTCAAAACCATTTTGTTTTGAGACGTTTGCAAAAACATTCAAAACCTACAGTTTTTCTCCATCATTGAATAGCCATGCCTCAACTAATCAAGGCGTGGGTTTTGATTCCTAAAGTTTCAGAAGCCACTAAGACGTGGGTTTCAAATTGCAACCATTATAAGTTTTTAAAAATATTTTAGTCATATCTTTAATATAAATTTTTATGATATGGGCTACAAAATCAATAAAAATTAAAATAAAGCCTAAAAGACTTGTGTTTTTTTATTAAAAACCCTAAGAGGCTAAGAGTTTAAGTTCCCCATCTCCTATTCCTACTCAGCGAATGCAGAGCCTATGTAGAGTCGTAACTCTCAGGACTCTCCCTATTCACAAAATTGCTACCAACAATGATTCTAGCATTAGTTCGCCACCATTCATTTCCCTTCACTGGCCCTGTTGTGGACTCCGAAAATTCGGCCCGGCCTCCCCGCTGCTTTTCGGGAGAGTTTTAACGGATTAAGTTCCGGGGTAAATTTTGAGAAGGTAGATTAGGTTTGTGATTCTACCATTATGATCTGAGTTCTGGTTTCCTATAAGCGCAAACCCCTATAGTTAATTACCTCTCCCGATAACGAGAGAGAACTTTCGATTAAGGCTAGTCGTCAATCAGATATGTAACAATACGTGTTATCTGGCATATAGTAGCAGCATGGGCATGTTGTTTGTAAATTTGATATTTAAAATAAAAATTTTACCATCTTGTACTTAAAGCGGATGGTGGGGGAATGGATGATGGACCCGATCAAGATCCCATGGTTTCGTGGTCCCTAGTCTGCTTAGTCAAAAGAGGTAGTTGACCCAACCTGACAGAAGGATCCTTGTCGGCAGCTATGGGTTGCTTAGTCCAAGGGTACGTTGTAGACTTGGGGGGGGGGGGGGGGAATATTTGTCTAAGGGGGCAAGTTCGAATCCACCTTAGCTAACAGAGAGCTTTGTGCCCTATCGATTATATCCTATTGATTCATATCTCAAGAATTTTGATGCCATTGGGGAGCATACGGGCTCTAGCCATAATCGTAATGTAATGGTACCATTTGACGGCAAACCACCCGGTTCAGAGGGCCCCGATCATAATCGTTTACCTGCGGTGCCATTTGGTAGCAAAATCACCGGTTAGAGGACACGTGTCAAATCCTTACTGACCGGAGACTATTTGAAAATGAATCCTAATGATATTCTTGACTATACATTGGCTTTTTGTAAGCTGAAGTAGTTTTCAATTTGTCCACCTCAGCAAACTGTTACGGAGGATGGATGGACTTAACTTTATGTGTTTAATGGTTGAATTTCAATTTTAAATATTTTGGGTTTTGGTAATTTTTGGAGTTTTGAGTTTTGGGTTTTGGAAACTTTTGGAATTTTGAGTTTCACGGGCCTCTAGAAGGCATTTTGAATATTTGGAATTAATCCCTCCGGTTGAGCTCTGCATTCAACACGATCATCATCGGGGTAATTGGGGTCACTTGAAAATACTTGTATTTTGTGAGAATTTGAATTTTGTGGAAGTTTGAAGACATTTGAAATGGTTGGAGTTAACCCCTCTAGTTGAGATCTACATTCAACGTGGCCATCATTGGAGTGTATGGGGTCATTTGCATTTGTGGATTGAGCCTTATCGACTCTATCAACTTGTCGACAAAGGATTGGGTTTTTCGTAGGCTTTAAGCATTTGCTTCAAGAAATCATTTGGCTGTGACTAGGATAAACCTATTGATTTTTCATATATATATATATATATATATATATATATATATATATATATATATATATATATACATATATATGCATGTATATATGTATAATAAGAAATTAAAATATAGACACTTCATGTTAACTTCACGCAAAGATTATACTGATCCTTTAAGTGTAGATAATATGCCATTAGGTGATGAATGAGTGGCTAGATAGGAAATGAATAGTGCTATTGGATAAGATGATAATGAAGATAATGATATTTATTCTATGTTATAACACAAAGTTAGTGAATGTTCATAAAGATCCACCAAAAGCAAGCGAGGTCAAACATCAAAGACTTGAAAAGTGGGTACAGTATACTCATAAAGAAATATGAAATAATTTGTTATTTAAAGATTTCTAAATATTAGTATTTATTAAGTTGTTATAATAATCTTGATGCAGGAAAAAAGAAAACAAGGGTATTGGATGTGGAAGAAGATGAAAGAGATAGTATCGTTTAACTCAGTTTGTTATAATTTTTCAAGTATCATTTAATTTATGTGTAAAAATTTAAATACTATAACTGTTTACATTTTACATTAAATTTCAAAATAAACAAAGTTTTAAAAAAGTCCAATTTATCCCCCTTCTTGGGGTGCCATAGTCATCCCACCCTATTATGTTAGGATAGTTTTTTAATTATAAATTATCAACTAAAATAAGGAAAACAATAAATAATAATATAACTTTATCTATTTTAATAATTAATAATTAATAATTAATATTTATATGAAAAAAGTAAAATTTTACTATAGGATAATTCTATAGTAATTAATAAATTAATAATATAGTTATTAAATATAAATCATACTTATATGAAAATTTAATGAAAATAGTTAACAAATTATTAGTATAGTACACTGCCTAAATAAATAATCCAATAAATGTGTCGAATAAAAATGTAATTATAGTTAATGAAATAGATAAAATAATTGATTACTGAAATAACAATGGATGAAAAGAATCGTTTATGGCAGATTATTGATCCTACGTTGTCAGGTCATATGTAAAGGGACGCAGGCTAACAGTAACGTAATAGAATTACTTATGATTCATTAAGTAAATAAAAGACAAGGAATTTCCGATGCAGACATACTATAGCGCACCTTCGCATCACAGAGATTTCATGCATAATTGTAAGAAAATCCCCTTCATACTGACATTATTCCACTCAAGAAAGACCTAAGGAAAAGGAAAGATTCACATAATTTATTTCCAAAAGTTTAACTTTATAGGTTCTCAGTTATATGCAAGGCTGTGCTCATACCATAGTCCTGATGCCCCTTTTTCTCTGCTTCTGCTGCATTAAAGTCAAATCAAAGGATTTTACCAAGTGCTGAAAGAGCAGTCTTTCATGCAAGTGCCTTTTTTCTATAGCTAATGAAGTATAACTTCTTGCCCTCCTAAGTTGGCATACCTTATTTTTCCTTCAAATGCATCATTAATTTCGTCAATTGTTGGCCTTTGAGGAAATCTAGCTATACTAACATATGTTTCCTTTCCAGAAGGCTCATCAATCCTCTTAAACAGTTCGTAATCTTGTGAATAAGTCATCCTGAAATTAAGAAAACACGGCAGATGATTCTAGGGAAATATTAAATAAGTAAAGACATCTTTTAAAAAATTCATAAAACAGGGAAACAAAAGAAGAACGCCACATTACCTTTGATAAACTTTTCTCTTCCTAAAGTTTATGAAAGCTCTTTTAGGATGTCGACACTTTAAACATAGGGATTACCACCAGGTGTTTTAGAAATAAGGCTGAAACTTTCTCCTCTAATGCAGAAAATACCATTCATAAATTCTAATTTCTATATCAATGTCCTCTAACTCTAGATGAAAACAGCACATTCACATCAGAATTATTGATACTATCAGCATGTATGATTTAATGAATTTAGCTAACTGTGTTGGGATGCACGGGGAGCATTAAAAACTTCTAAGATGGCTAGCTAGGATTGCAAAGGAAAAAAAGTGTGATTTCTGCAACTTGAAGCATTCCAGATGATCTTAAATAAAATATACGAGTTCATATAATTTTTATAGCAAGTAAAGAAAATACCACATCACCTTAGAATATTAAGTAAATAAGAAAATATACGAGTTCATATAATTTTTATAGCAACTTGGAATATTAAATAAGTAAAGACATCTTTTTAAAAATTCATAAAACAGGGAAACAAAAGAAGAACGCCACATCACCTTTGATAAACTTTTCTCTTCCTAAAGTTTATGAAAGCTCTTTTAGGATGTCGACACTTTAAACATAGGGATTACCACCAGGTGTTTTAGAAATAAGTTTGATTTCTGCAACTTGAAGCACATGGGTAACTATAACAGGCTTAATCAGCCAACTATCCATTTTCTAGAGCTCAGTTAAAGCTCAGTCATACCATCACAAAATTGACAAAATGCCATCCACTAGTTTCCATGTGGTAGAGCAAAGAGAATGACCTTGTATGAAGCTCTTGTAGGTTATAGAGTTAAAAAAAAAAAAAATACAAGATACACGCATGCATTTCAGGTGAAAAAAAGATATCAAATATATATTTAGGTATTCTCAAGTAAGACACATGGAATTAAAAAAAAAAGGTTGAAAGTCTTTCAACATTTTTCACAGAGAATTTCGGTACTCACTCAAATTACAAATAGTACCAAATCAATAGTTCCACGTGCATTTGCTACAAAGGAATCATAAAGAACTCAAAATTTTATTTATTTAACTAAAAAATATTAATATTAAAATGTTCTTTAATAAAATTTTACAGATAAATTTAAACTTGATCGGGTTGTCAAGAGTGTGTTTATTTAAAATAATTAAGTTATTAATGTACAGATATATATCTATGAGTTCAGGAGTCAATTAGCTATACAGGAGTCAATTACACTTAACTATCTTTTACAACTTTCATGTATATCGCTGCTATGATATGAGTTCAGCTACTCAGACTTGATACTGAGTCAAAATTTCATATGGCACCGCCAATAATTGTACAAGAGTTAATTACACTCATCTGACTTGGGTGAGACTATCTCTTACGGCTTTCATGGAGCATGATATTAGAAGATATGAGTGTCATTTGAGATTACCGAGAGGCCCCTCAGGATCAAAGGCCTCAACGAAGCTTTGCCCCAACCTGTAGTAGTGGAAGTATGATGCAATCTAAAAAATCACTAGAATTGTCAACTAAAGATTTCCTTTCCTTAAAACATTGGCAAACACAGATAGAACAAAACAATATTATATACCACAATAGCTTAAACAAACACAACCACACCTTACAACTTCAAATAAAAGGACACAACAATACCATACGACTAATCAAAGCTTAGAGAAGAAAGATACAAGTGGAATGGGAACCGTGGAGAGAAGAAGAAGATAGAAGTCCGAGATGAAGTTTTAGAAGATAGGGATGTAGAGGAGAATAGCTCGAAAGCTATACAACCTGCAGGTTTCACTTTCCAAAAAATATTTACAATTCACTCTCCTCACAAAGAAAATCAGCACAAATTTATAGGAGAAATCAGAGGGAATAGCATTTAATAGATCACATAAATGTGCCCCCAAAACAGTCACTCAAAACCACCAAAACAACCCACATTTAAAGCCTGCATAGGAATCAACTATAAGGAAACCGATCAGGCACAGTGGGGAAAACGAGCAGACAACAGCAAGAAAACAACAGGAAAGCAGCATGGGGAAAAATAGCCAGCATGGGGAAAAATAGCCAGCATAGGGAAAGCCAGCAGCACTTAGGGAAGACCTAACAACACTTATGGAAGACAAACAACACTTAGGGATGTTGACCTCTGTTAAAAAAAAAGAAAGAATATATAAAAAAAAATATAAGCATGCTCATTACCTGCCGGCTGCCCATCCCACGTATCTTGCTACAGCCGAATCAGTCGCAGCTTGCTACAGTACTGCCCATATCCTATGCGAACGGCGCCGCTCATGTCGCTTCTCCCTCATGCGTAACTCACCTCGAGCGGGCCCCGAAGTCGTCGTTAAATACCGACCCCAAAGCCTTCGCAAACCCAACTCGATCCCTTTCTATCGCAAGACCTCCGAACTCCCTCTGCTCTCTGCGACCGAATCCCATAGTCGAAGCCAAAAACTCCCATCTCCGATCCCTCCTCCTCTTACCTAGCCCGATCGGAGCCCTACCTCTTGCCGAAGCCTCCTCTCCAGCCGCCCGATCCGTCCCCGGTCGCAAGCTTTCCGACCTCATCTCTACCTTCGGTCGATCCACAGAGAGAGAGAGAGAAAGAGAAAGAGAGAGGGAGAGATTTCTCTCTACCCTAGTCGCAAGAGGCATCTGCCCCCCTTTGTGGCTGCTCGACTTTGCACGTTCGACGCCATTCCCTTCCTACGGGATCGGAAGTTACGACATTTCGAACGGAAGTTACGACATTTTGACGGAAGCAACAAAGGGAGCTTGCAGCTGTGAAGGTAACTTCTCCCTTTCGCACGTTCTTCGGCCAAATCCCGTAAATCTGCCGAGCCAGAGAAGCCGAGGGAGGAGATTAATTGAAATTAGTTATAATTAATTTTAACTAATTTTAATTAATTATGATTATTATAATTAATTACAGTTAATTTTAATTAAATGATTTTAATTAATTTAATTAATTATAATTAATCTTAATTAAAGTTATTTATAATTAATGGTTTAATTACAATTAATTATTATTAATTAATTAATATGAAATAATATTAATTAATTATAATTAATTAAAGTTAAATATAATTAATTATAGTATTTATAATTAATTACTTTAACTAATTATAATTAACTATAGATAAGTATAATTAATTATAAATTCCTTATAATTACTTATTATTTGATATAATTAATTATGATCAATCACTATTAATCATAATTAATTATTATTATTAATAATTAATTATAGTCATTTATTATTAATTATAATCAATTAATTATCTATTATTAATTATATTTCATATAATTAATTATAGTTAATTAATTATGTATTATTATTAATTATGTTTAATGATGATTAATTATATTTAATTATAATTAATTATGATTAATTATTATTAGTTATTATTAATTAATTATTAATTATAATTTATAATAGTTAATCACTTTTAATTATAGTTAATTATAATCAATTATGATTGATTATAATTAATGATAAAAAGAAAGAGAAATGCAAAGAGGCTCTTTCCTCTTGCCTTAATCCACGTGCAAACATCACCTCCACCGTCGGACCGACGCTTACCAAGGTATAACCCTCCAACCCTAAGACTCCGAGAGCCTACTTCGTTGTTTGCAGCGGACCGAAAAATCGCCTATACACCCGTTTGTTCGCGTGGTGGGAAGGGACCCTGGTGCGGCGCCTACAACGAGGTGGGTAATCACCTAAAATCCTATCCTCGACGTTTGTGTCGAGCCGGCAAACCGCCTATACACGCGTTTATTCGCGTGGTGGGAAGGGAACCCGATGCGACACCTACGGCGAGGTGGGTAAGCCATATGCACGCTTTTCTTAGCGTGGTGGGGACAATTTTAAGTACCCGTATGCGGCTCTATACCTGCGGGGAAACAACTGCTCTTCTTTTGAATCAGGTACCGTCGAAGACCCCATACACGCTTTTATTAGCGTGGTGGGAATGAAGACACGGCCGCGGTGTCCTCGAAAGAGGGCACCTACCATACACGCTTTTATTAGCGTGGTGGGATGGCCCAGTTTCCCAAAATTTCCCCTAAACGGGAGAGACGTAGGGAGGCTGCCGAAATTTCAGGTGAAACTTGAGACTGTACCTGGACTTGTTTAAACTCAAAAATAACACATGAAAACTCTTGGACAACGAGAACAAGGACTTGGACCTATTCGAACTCAAATGAACTAAATAAAGAACTTTGAAACTCCATATTTAATAATAAATGACTTGGACTCAAGCTCAGATTTGGACTCAAATGTGACATGAGAACTCGAACGGAACTCAGACTTGAATCAATGTTGGACCGCAGGGAATTCATTCCAATTAAACCTGAAATGAATGTTGAACTTAAATTCGAGCAAAAATGATATAAGACTTGAACACAAATGAACCTGAATTCAAGTGGGACTTGATTTGAATATTAAGCATGACTTGAACATTTGAACTCAAGCGAAAACTTGAGTTGAACCACAAAGGACTTGAATCAAAATTCAATCAAAAGCAACTTGATTTCGACATTGAATTTGAACAAAAGCAAAGATTTGCAATCACTATCTACTTGAAAATAGTGATGACTTATAAGCAACATAATCAGACTTCTTGCTATGATGCCTTTAATGGATAGTAAACAAAGGAGACATGCAACAAGAGTTCAAATTGGAGTGCGACCTTCCCACAAGCCATACAAATCAACATGCAAGCATATGTAGAAGCATGTAGCAAATGCTAAAATACCTCTACAATCTATAATAGTTCTGTGATAAGTGCGTATAAACAACGTACAATGAATATTGAGGATATTCATACATCCAACAACAACTTAGTTGCAAGCAAACACATCTATCTTTTATAAGTGGAAAGACCCAACGTACAATAGATGCGACAATATTCTACGATTAAGACACCAACGAAAATATTCAAATTCGCAAGCAATGTAATAGATATAGTGATTTGCTAGTTATCATACACTATGAACACAGTAAGTCTACAAGCAAAGCAAGAGAAATGAGGAAGATATAACTCCCTTTCAATCGATGATGACTAATTTGCAAATGAATACACAGTATTCTATCTATAAGCAATCATGCCTGATGCAGTCTATTGGAAAATAGCAAACCACTGAATTGCTATGAATATGAAAGGTCACAAGCAAAACATAGAGGAGATTGTGACAAATGAAAGCATTTGCAAACTATGTAGCAAGGGGAAGTGAGTATGGTAGGATCCTACAGTTAATACTTGTCAAATCATTGATGAATGCATCAGTCTTCTACGATACGAGGCCAATGTACATCAAGTGTAATAGTGTTCTGCAGCTGGCTTCAAGGCACAAGGGGATACATCCCAAAAGCAGCAAAGTCAGAGTTGATGACACTCTTCGTAACAGTCATGCAAGAAGATGAAATAGTTCCTATTGCATTCACATGAGAATATTGGTGAAAGGGTTATAAATGCCTGAAGATACTACAACTTGCCCACAAATGAATGTAGAGAGATTATCATGCATCAATAGTCGAACACACTGATCCTCATGCAGGTAAAGACAGCGTGTCCACAGTATATTCGAGGTACCTACCAATTGTCGTAGTAAAGACACTATAGTACCTCCACGACAAACAATTATCCAACATCATCCGAATACACCGATCCCCAACAAGAAAAGGCAGGTGGGAGGCGACAAATGTAAGTACCTACGAGCTTCTGTGGGAAATCCGCTACATACTTAATATGCTGTCTACAAGAAGGATGTAAAAGGACTACAGTAGATAGCAACATCTACAATCAAAGCAGGAGATTCGTTAGTGCACTAAGATCCTCCTCCAGTAAGCAACTAGTGCACGACAGCCTGCCAGTACAAAGCGGCGAACAGCTCAATCCTCGAGCTACTGCAAAATGCCACCGGATCTGCAACATCCATACAAGCAGACAGAAGGCGTTTACAAATATTCTAAAAGTACCCCCGCACATGTGCACCTTAATTTGTATACACATACGAACACAAAAGGGGTAAATACAACCAAACACCCGCATGGGCCCCGGCGAGCGTGTTACTGGTACACACGTGACGTCTAGGGATGCTGCGCGGGTCAATAAGTGAATTCTAGTTCGAGCCCGATCCTCCTATACGGGTAGATAGGAGTCGACACGGCTCGAACCATTAAATAAATATGCGGTCGCGAGATCGACCGGGATATTTATTTTATAGTTCATATTAGGCCTTCAAGGCTTATAATCAAGAGAATTCACTAACAAAGGTCAAAAGCCTACGAAACCCGATCCTCTATCGACCAGTAGATAGTCGACAGGGTCCAATCAATAAAATATAAATGAGCTCATGCACCCCGATGATGGCCGTGTTGAATGAAAATATCAACCGGAGGGGTCCATTTCAAATACTTCAAAATACCACTAAAACTCCCACAAAATCCAAAACTCCACGAAAATTCTCAAACAATCCCAAAATCCAAAAATATTTAAAATTGAAATAAATCCATTAACCACTCAAAGAAAAATTCATCCATCCTCCGCAATAATTTGCCGAGGTGGACAAATCTGAAAATAACTGCAGCTCACAAAGAGCTAACGCCTGGTCGAAAATATCACTAGGATCCATTCTCAAACAATCTCCTGCCAGCAAGGACCTGGTACGAGTCCTCTAACCGACAGTTTCGCCGCCAAATGGCACTACAGGATAAACGGTTATGACTCGGGGCCCTCAGAACCAGGTGATCGCCGCCAAATGACACCATTATATTATGGTTATGGCTAGAGCCCATATGATCCCCAATGGCATTAAATCCTTGAGATATAAATCAATAAGATATGATCGATAGGGCACAAAGCCCTCTGTTAGCTAAGGTGGATTCAAATTTGTCCCCTTAGACAAACACTCCCCCCATGTCTATAAGGTACCCTTAGACGAAGCAACCTATGGCTGCTGACAAGGATCCTTCTATCAGGTTGGGTCGACTACCTCCTCTGACTAAGTAAACCAGTGACCATGATGGCCCGAGATGACGGAACCATGGGATCTTGATTAGGTCCATCATCCATTCCCCTACCATCCGCTTTAAGTGCGAGATTGTGAAAATTTCTAATTTTAAACATTAACCCTTTTCAATATCAACCCTCAAACATTTTCAACCCATTGCTGCTACTATATGCCAGATGCACGTATCCTTACGTATCTGATCGACGACTAGCCTTAATCGAAAGTTCTCTCTCATGACCGGGAGGGGTAATTAACTATAGGGGCTTGCGCCTATGGGAAACCAGAACTCATATCATAAAGTCCTCACAAAATGAGGGCGAAATCTCTGGGTAGTGTCTTATCTACAAACCCATCTGCCTTCCAAAATTTACCCCGGAACTTAATCCGTTAAAACTCCCCCGAAGAAAAGCAAAAACGGGCGGAGGCCGGAGCCCACAAGGGAAGACCAAACAGTACTCAGGGAAGACCAAACAACACTTACAACACTTAGGGAAGGCCAAACAATGACAGGTATACGAGAAGACAGCAAAGAAAATGAGTGGACAGCAGAAAAACTGAGAGATAGCTGGGAAACCAAGGGGCTAACAGGAAAACGAAGGGCCAATAGAAAAAAATTGAAAAATCACTGGAGAAACAAAGCTAGAAACAGAAGTAGAAAATAAAGAAAACATAAAATGGCAAATCATTACTGCATCAATTCTCCCCTAATGGAAGAATCTCACCTCCTAATGAGAAAGGTTCAGTAACACGCTGGTAGATAACAGGACGAAGAATCTTCAACTCTTTAGCTTCAATCGAAGAACAATCAGACAACGGTTGTCCCTTTCATTTAACTAAGAATCGTCTGTGCACACTTTGTCTTGTTTGGATAGTACGAATGTCCACAATATCTTCAACAAGATCATCAAGTGGTTCATCTTCATTTGTAACAAGATTAGCAACTTTGTGTAAAATAATCTTTTGAAATTTCTCTATAATCTTCATCTTTGTTGTAGGAAAATACTACCTCTCAGCATCCTTCAGTAGAATGTCATATTTCCTTCTTATCTTCTTTTTTTCTTGTTCAAATTCTGACCAAAGTAGCATATTCTTATTTTTATACTTCTCAGTACATAAATATTGTTGTCTTTGCACTCTGAGTTGTTAATTCTGTAGTGGATCAGTAGAACTTGCTTGAAGTGAAACCCATTCTATTATTGGGAAGTTATTCTCTAGAATCTGATGAATAGATGGCTGACTTTCACAAACTGCAAACTCAATTACATCTTGAATTGCAACTTTGGCTTTTTGATGGTTGTCCTTTTTCTTTTTAAAAGAAAAAGAAAGACTCACACGACAACCTAAAGCTCTAATACCAAATTGATGCAATCTAAAAAAACACTAGAATTGCAAACTAAAGACTTCCTTTCATTAAAACATAGACAAACACAAATAAAATAAAATAATACTATTATATCCCATAATAGCTTAAACAAACACAATCACACCTTACAACTTCAAATAAAATGACACAACAATACCATACAACTAATCAAAGCTTTGAGAAGAAAGATACAGGTGGAATGGGAATCATAGAGAGAAGAAGAAGATAGAAGTCTGAGACGAAGTTTTAGAAGATAGGGAGGTAGAGGAGAATAGCTCGCAAGCTATATAAACCCGCAAGTGTTACTTTACAAAAAATATTCACAATTCACTCTCCTCACAAAGAAAATCAGCACCAATTTATAGGAGAAATCAAAGGGAATAGCATTTAATAGATCACATAAATGTGCCGCCAAAACAACCTCTAAAAACCACCAAAACAGCCCACATTTGAAATCTCCTGCATAAGAATCAGCTATAAGGAAACTGATCAGCCACAGCAGGGAAAACGAGCAGAAAAACAGCAAGAAAGTAGCATGGGGAAAAACAACCAGCATAGGGAAAGCCAGCAGCACTTAGGGAAGACCTAACAACACTTATGGAAGACCAAACAACACTTAGGGAAGACTAAATAGTACTCAGGGACGACCAAACAACATTTACAACACTTAAGAAAGACCAAACAACAGTAGGTATACTACAAGACAACAGAGAAAATGAGTGGGCAGCAGGAAAACTGAGAGAGAGCTGGGAAACCGAGGGGCCAACAGGGAAAGCGAAGGGTCAACAGAAAAACCTGAAAAATCGTCAGAGAAACAAAGCTAGAAACACAAGTAGAAAATAACGAAAACATAAAATGACAACTCTTGACTGCATCAAAGTACCATCATTACTTTCTCTTGTGAGTAGTGAAACTTAACCTAGTGCTTTCTCAAGTTAAGATCTTTCCCTTTGATTTCTCCTTAACCTTTTGACCAATCAAAAAGTTCTCCTTCACCTAGACACTTGAACTCACCAAGTTGAATAGGATTAGAATTTGAATGCTCTTTTCATTTGACTAATGAAATAGGGACCCTCTTACTACGGCCTTTTTTTGCTTGTTGAGTAAGGAGAGCTATCAATGACCCAGTCAAATTTAGGCTAATTTTAGAACCTGCTCTAGCCATTAAATTGAGCTACAGGGGAACTTGTGCTTTACCAACTTGCAAATTGAGGTTCACAAACTTAGAAGTCTACTTTCTTAACTTTCAAGGTCTAAGTTTATATATTCAGGAATTTCCTGTTTGACTGCATAGATGCTTTATTAAATAGGGATCATCACTTTGACTTTACCTTGACCCATTTATCGGATGAGAGAGTCTTATAGACATGGGTCACTCAAACTCATTAACTTAGATAAGTTTCATCAACTTAGATAAGTTTGGAACTTGACAACCTTTATCATTAGACTAGTGAAGTGGCACTCTCTTACTACAACTATTCTCATGGCTTATTGAGTAAAGAAAGTTGTTAGCAGGCCATATTTAGACTTCTTGAGTCCAACCTTATACATCACCTTCAGCCTTACGCTCAAGTTTTTGGAACTTGTGTTTCTTTAATTTAGCATATTAAAGCTTGGAGACCTGGAGGTCTTCTCACTTGACCTTCAGGGTCTAGGTATGCCAAAAGGATGATGCCTTCGACTTTTGAGAACAACATTGCATATGCTTGTTAAGGGAGACAATGCCTTGCAGGGAATTTCAACAATCTCTAAATAGAAAAAAATTAAAAATAATGCCCTTGTAGAATAAGGGAATCCAAACAAACCTTTATCTATTAAAACTAAAAAGATACCCCTATCATGAGGGGGATTTTCATAATAGATTTAAAATGATTTCTTCTATTCAAATCGAACTTCGAGAAAAGTTCAAACATACAAGCTGAAATATAGAAACAAAAGTAACGTATAGCCTTACAGGGGATTTTAGGAGTTTAGACTTTAGTTGGTGTGTATTATACTTAGATTTGTATAGTATCAACATTGTTCTAAATTTTAATGCATTTTTTTAAATTTTGAATTAATTTTCATTAATTAATAAGATTATTAATTAAATAAAATTAAAGTTTAAATTTTAATTTAAAATTAACCGCTCTACTCGCCAATTAAAATTAACTATATTTTAAATTGATCAATTAATTAAGTTTTAATTAACTGGAGTTTTAATTTTATTTTAATTTAAATAATAAAGTTTAAATTCCATTTTTTATATTAATTAATTGGTTCAATTAATTGAATTTTAACTTTATTTTAAAATTAGTTAATTAGTTATATAATTAGGTTTATTTTAAATCAATGATTAAATAAATTAGAGGATTTACTTTTATGTTTAATTAATTAAATTAATTAGATTTCTCAATTAATTAATTATATGCTAAATTTTAATGAATTTTATTAAATTGGTAATTGAATTAAGTATTTTGATTATTAAATTTATTCAAATACTCTCCAAAGAATATTCAGCAATCTCCTGGCATAATTTCGATAGCCTCCCAGGCAATTTTGGCAGCCTCCAGCATCTCTTCCCCGCATTATAAGCTGATCTGCCTGCTTATTAAAAAATATTGATTTAGTTCAGTTAAAGCCTCAGAATATTATTATAATTCTATCATCGGGGTATTTATGCTTACAATTAATATAAAGAGCAGCACAAATATAAGACCATTTTCCAACATGCACAAATAATAAATACATCAATATGAAGATTTTGTCATGAAAATTCAGTCATACAACACAAAACTCCTCATAAACTCATTTCCTATGCAATGTTCACATACACTTGCCATTTCAAAGTCGCCTAGCCGGATAGAATTTGACGGTCGAGAACTTCGAGGGACAAATCAACTGCAAAATTGGTTTTTGAGTCCTCCAATTTGGCGGTTCTAGAAGAATTTTAAAATTTGGCGATTTCCCGAAATTTTGACAGTCTTTCGATGCCCCCTCCCCACGAGGGGTGGTTGGGGAAGGGAATTGCCCATTTAGGTCTGCTCGATCGAATCAAAATCGATGATCAAGGGCTTCGGGGGAAAGATCGACCCCAGAATTAGTCTTCGACTCCTCAATTTGGTGATTGCGGCATTCTTATTATCATTACTAATAATAATAATAATAATTAACAACAACATACAACTCTTCCTCACTCACTATTTCAAATCAATAAACAAGGGCTCAACGGGTTTGTTCAGGCTATTCGACCCGAGCTGAGAACAGGCAAGGGAGGATCGGAGCAAGCAGATCTGTGGTTCGATCGATTGGGGCTGGTTCATTCATGTGAGGGAGTTGGACGTAGGATTGAAAGTCTGCAGGTTTGTTCGCACCGAGCATCGGGAAGCTGGGGCTTGAGGTTTGATCGCAATCGGGTCAGGCACGACAGGTGGAGGTTGGGTCGTACGTGGAGCTCTATCGCGGCCGGCTGGGTTTGATTCCACGCAAGAGGTAAAGCCAGAGGGGTTGCATGCTCGATCCTTGGTCACAGATGAAATGACAGGCTGGTTCGGGAGTTCGTGCCAGAGTCGTGTGTAGAGGGGTGTCGCGATCAAACATGGGTCCGGGTTCGATGGGCCTGGAGTGACTGGGCGTAGGCAATGCGGTTCACACGGTCTGATTCTTGGATTGCGATCGTGGAAGACAGCGAACTCTTCTGTGTGTGAGGCCGACAGGGAAATGTAGCTGGGGGCTTCGTTCACGTACGAGGTGAGTGGAAGATCAACGAAAACAAGAAGATTGACCGGGCTTCCAACATCAACAAGCGTAAGTAAGCGTAACCCTTCTTCGTTCATTTCTCTGTAATTTTATAATCAAAGAGCAATTGTTTTTGCCACGACATCGACATGGGCAATTTGGTTTGGTTATTCCTCCCACTGTTGCCTTCGCTTTTTTTTTTTCAATTTTATTTGAACAATATGTGTAATAATTAGGGTTTTAGGTTTGCTATGCCTCCTTAAGTATTTTAGAACTCTAACAATTTAAGATCTATTTACGTGCTTTTCGAAATAAATTAGTGAAACTTTTTCTGAAAGAATATTTTTTATTCATCTTTTCCTTGAGAGACAGGAATGTTCAAACACTAGATTCCATTATTTATTTTAGACGCTTCCCTTCATCAAGGAAGAGTTAAAGACTTATTACCACCTCACAACACTAATTTTAACTAAGGATTGAAGTGGACTGGTTTTTTCTCATCATCTTTGTATACAAATTGTTTTTCCATATTGACGTTGTAGGCAACCTGCTTTCTCATATCAACCTTGAAAGAGGAAGTGGAGTGTAGTTCACTTCTCCGCATATCCAGAGCTTTATTTCTTTTAAATTTGTATGGATGGCTTTGAGACTTAGACAAATTTAATTTCTTAAAATTTGTCACTCTATCCACTTGCTCCTAGAATATAGTAATGGATGCCATACAAAAAAATGATAGCATCTCATCATCCATGTTTCTTAATAACAATTGAACATTATGCTCTTCTTCTTGTTGTTGTTTACATTTCATGCCCATATTATGCCAGTGTGTAATGTATTTAGTCATCAACTCATTCTTATTCGCTTCTATAGGGCGAGATTGACAATACTGATCTTTTCAGTTGTAATGATGAATCTTTTCATAAATATAGTTTCTAGTTTCGTAAAAGTCTTCAAGGAATCAGGGGGGAGTTTAGCATATCATTCAAAAGCAATACATGCCCGACTACTAACAAATTAGCAAAAGATTAGAACATCAACACCTCCAGTATTACTGTAGGTTGCTTTAAATTATAGTAGGCTTTGCCTCAGATTGTCATTGCTATTGAATTATTAAAATTTGACACAGAATAGCCCTTAGGGTAGACACTTGATCATACTTTGCTGAGAATGAGCGACCTATTTTCACTAACTTCTCTGCTTACTCTAAAGCTATGACAACTTCAATTACTCCATCGATAATTGTTTCAAGTTGGGAAGCGGTCACAAGCTCAAATGTACTTGGGGCACTTAATTTGAGGAGTGGGTTGGAATGCTACTGAACTTTTTTTATTTCTTTCTTCAATAATATTTCGCACTCCATCACCTTGGGGTACTGGATTAGTAGGTAGAATAATTGGGGTGTTGTTGATTATGTGTTGATTGATTAGAGGAATAGGAGCAAGACTTGCAGTGACATTCCTTTGCATTATTATATTCATCTATGCCATGATTTCAGTCATTATTGCCACCTTACAAATTCATTGGCCATCCTATTATAATTAATTATAAGGTTAATTTTTAGTAACTGACTTTGTATATTTCCTATTAAAAGCTCTCATAGGACTATATAAATTCTACACAAATGATGAAATAAAACCAACTAATTCTCTCCAATTCTTTTTAGAAAGATTTCATGATATACAATTTTAATGGATGTCAAATTAATAAAGACGATCAATAATTTTGGATGATTAAATGATAGAAAGATCTAATAGGTTAAGTAACTTAATTCCATATAAAAAAGTAAGAACTTGCAAGTTACAGTTGAGTAGTAAAATCGATATTGCCCTGAGAGCATAGTGTGACATGAGAATACTAAAATTAAAATAATAAAACAGGTTGTAAAACCAACTATGTTGTGTAGATCTTAAGTGTTCAGTGACAAGAAAACAATAGCAACCAAGTTACTTTTAATGAAGGTCACAAAGGATACAGTGCAGAACTCAACTAGAGTTAACCCAAATCAAAGCTTCACAGAAACAAATAAAGGATATGCCAAGATGACACAAAATTGTTTGATCAAAACTAACTATGATGATCTAGAGAAAGCAAATCAAGGGATTTAACAAAGGAGAGAGGTTTCAATAAATCACATATCTGCACCTGCCACACTTCATATGCTAGCATAATCACAAAACATCACAATAAATATTGCAGTTCAAGAGAAGTCATCAGTCTTTATAAGCTCACCTTATTGCCCCCATAATCGGATACTGGGTGCCTGCATAGTACAGAAGCCGAAAGAAGTAGCAATTGCTAAATGATGAAGCATACTCCAGTCTCTTATCCCTTCCCATAATCTTCACAATTCATGAGTTCAGTTGGAAATTATGCTGCCACAAGCAAGCAGACAAGGAAATCATACAACAGCAAATAGTAACTTAACATGTGCATTTACCTGCATTACGCCACTGGAACCGGGTAAATCCTGAGAAAAAATAACAGATGGACGCCTAAGATAATGCTTTTCAATTTACAACTGAGGGAAAAATTAATTAATACATTCAGTAACTGAACAATATAATTGGTGATTTAAAGCAATAAAAAGGATTAGAATTTAACTAGTTTTTTTTTCTAAATTGATTTAGTTTTAGATTTTATTATTGTTAGGTGTCTTACAACAAGAGTAAAATGACATTATTTTTCATGCCATCAAAGTTCTAAGATTAGTTAATACTTTTTTTTCTTGTAATATACCTAAGAATGAATAACAGATGGTGTAAATGCACCAAAAAGAACGTGAATATTAGCACTGTACTCAAAATTAAGATATTATGCCTATTAAGTAAGGATATGAGGCCTGTCAAACATAAATAATTCTAAATGATGTTGCATCTACATGCAATACTTTTCGGATGCTCGATTTTGAATGTTCAAATGCTTCAATGGTCCATGGGTATAGCATCGAATATGCCTAACGCTTTTAAGTTCCAAAAAGTAAAGTGCCCGACATCATATGCTCTTTAAATTTCCAAACGAAAAGTAGGATAGTCTACCTGTCTCGTATTTCAAAGATCCACAGTAAGATAAAGATCAAATTAATGATAAAAACGAACAAAATTGGGTCGATACAAAGTTTCAATATGAGGTAAAGATTAACAGCCATGACTTCAATTTTGGGAAAGAGCTTAAAGTTCAAAATATGATGACGATGAAAATGAATAGAAAAGTTGCATTGCTATTGATATGATTAGCTCCTTATTACATTATATGTATGTACATATATATAAGATGACCCAGCCTCTAAAGCAACATGAAGAATGGCCAGGAGCAAAAAACTAAAACTGGAAGCTTGGCTCGTCCTCTATGATTGGGATCATTGGAAAGCAAGACAGGTCTCCCTAATATTTTTAACCATTGCATGCATATAAAGAGTACAGCATACTTGTAGAACAAGTCATCGTAAAATTATTATCATCTTGAGCATAAAAAAACATATATGTGGAATAGATAAAAATAATTAATAAAGCTAAACACTTGGATAATGCAGAGATGTGTTAAAAGAATGTTACGATTGGTGCAAGCTTAAGAAAACAATCAGCAGAGAAGATAAGAGGTTGAAACAGGATGAATATAGTAGTAAATGTAGCTGAGATGATACAAGGTGTGAGCGTGTTTAGAGAATTAAGCTACCCAAGTCTAACTAGTGACATCAGACAAGATGATTTAAACTACAACTTCAGGCTAGTAGCAGAATATAGCGCTGCAACCACTTCAAAAGATTGTTGACAAATTATTCCAGGTCAAAATTGAACCAAATCATATTTGACAGAATTCTAAATGTAAAAGAAACTAGGACTAATTTTTAAACAAGGTGTAATATCCAATTTTACAGGTACACAATTTAATTCTTTTAAAGTTAAATAAGTTTTAAAAACTCTTAAATAAATTAATAATTGCTTAATAGTTAATTACTGTTAAGAGAATTTAGTATTATTATTAAGTAAAGTTAATTCCTTATATAATTAATTCTGAACCAGTGCTTCCAAAGGGTTGGAATATGATGAGAATACAGTTACGATGGGGCCTCATTCCCGTATCTTGCCATATACAATAAAATAAAAGAAGTGTGTGCTGTTGTGTGGATAAGAAAGGTAAGAAACAACAGTGTTACGTTAAGCCAAATGGATAAAATCAGTTATTTGAGAAGGGGTGAACCTCTCAGTTTGTTATTGGGCTAGATATTCTCTGAAAACCCCCAAGACAACAGAGGGAATTTGGGAGAGGAATTACTGCAATTCAAGGTACCTTTCAGTGCACTAGAAAGGGCATGATTTAGTAAAGTGCGTTGCTAGAGAATGAAACGGCATAGTGTGTTGCTGCGTGCAACATAGTGCCAAAAACACTGTAGCAGAATTCGCTACAGTAAATTCTGGATGAAATTATGCTTGCTGAGTTCCTGGTTCGGCATATTACAGAGAAATTGCTGGCTGGATTGACCGTCATTAAGAGTGAAAATCTTTGAAGAAATTTCAGTTAAAAGAGATCAGTAGAGTATTGAAGGGAGGAACGATTTGAGGTAATAAATCCTATTTATTTTATATTTGTTATGATTGTCTTATAAATTACTAAGTAATAATAAAAGTCTAAAGAAGTGAATATCAATCACAAGGTTAGGATTCATCAGATACATACATGCAAAGAGAAAGTTTCGGGATGACTTACAATCGTAGAAGAGTACGTAGTAGGGAATTGGAGGAAACGACTCAGCAAAGAGGTAAGTAATGTATTTATATTCAAATATAAGAACTTTCATCTATAGGCATGAAGGTTGATTTTGAATGCATTAAAGAAAAAGGTTATTAAATTTGTTTAATGTATAGAAATGATTTTTAATTTAAGTTTCCAGGTATGAACAACCAGATACCTAATTTAATTAGGTAAGTGTAAAAGAAGGTTTAGTATGCTAATCCAAATATTTTCCTAGTAGATAATATTTTGGAAAGATGTCAATTTTCTTGCATATTTTTATGCATATTAATTGTATATAAGTTATCATTGAAATGATTTCGAAAGCATGCAGCAACACAAATATGATCTATGATTATGGAAAGTTATGTAAATATCAATTAAAAAGTAAAATTTGGCTATAAATGATGTATAACTATAATTACAGGTGTGACAAAAGAGACCCCAGGGGCACAAGGGACCTCAGATAATATACCTGTATTACAGGAGGGGCTAAAGGGACCCCAAAGAATATAATACCTGCATAGCATGTGGGGAAAAAGGGACCCCAAAGAGGCAAAATGGACCTCTATGTAATTCAATGGCGATAATGCCAGGTTTACCTGGACTCCATTGAATATTGTTATGAAAGTATAGTCAAATCTTTTACAGACTAAAATTGATATTCAGTGCAAACTTCAAAAGAAGTAAAGATTAATGTTAATGATGATTTATGATATCTTATAAGTAAGGGTAATGTAGTCAAAGATGATTTTAATATTCTTGATTTATTGCAATTATTGTATTTTAATTGTTAATTAACTTGCAAAGCTTATTGAGCCTCATAGCTCACCAGTATTTTCATACTGACTGTTGTTACAGGAAAGGGCAAGGAGAAGATTATTGCAGATTAATTTATGCAAGTTATTTCTTCTTTTTTATGTTAAAGCTATCTTTGTTAGTAAGTCATCTGGTAAGGTATGAAAACATTTCGAAAATGGATTTTATTTGGATTTCTTTAGTGACTCTATAAGTATAGTTATTGAGGTTTTAATTTCGAAGTTGCTTCCATTGATGTATAAATAAAATTATGGTTGGATGTTTTTTATGAACTTCTAAAAGAGAAGTTGTATTAAATGTTTTGAAATGATAAATGTTTATGTTATGCATGTTACACTCCATAGTACTATTTAGGGGTACTATGGGGTGTTACACAAGGTATTTTTCAAACTTTAATTATGTAATTAACATTAAAAAATAAAATAAAAGTACGCAAAGTCGCCCATCTAACGGGTGACTGGTGATACATCTTGGAAGTAAAAATAGCTAAGTAAACAAGTAGAAACTGCAGGAATACGATGATAGGAGCTGATTTTTTATTATCTCTTTAATAAGAAAGAAAGATATAGGTGATCTACTATTCGAGAGATAGATCCGCTCTCCCATAAACCCTAGACACTGTTAAGAACAACTCCTAAACAAAACTACAACAAACACAATCACATAATGAACATAAAATAACCTAATTACCCTTAAATAAACCATCATATTTCCCTCCCAAATATGAATTCAAATCAGCCCTCTTTCCCTTAACAAAATCTTCTTAATTCCCTCCCAAATCCGAATTAAAATCAGCCCCCAAATCTAAATTCAAATTAGCCCTCTTTCCTTAATTAAATCTTTCCTAATTTCCTCCCCAATCTAAATTCAAATCAGTTTCCTTTCCCTAAATAATTTTCTCTCAATTTTAATTAAGAATTTCCCAAACAACTCCCCCTTAATTCCTTCTCCTCACATAGTGAATATTTACTCCCCTAGGCCCCACAAGGTGAGCCCCTTGACGTATCAATACTCCCCCAAAAAAACACACATTGTCCTCAGGGTAAAAGGATCGGAACTGTCTAGTATTGGCGATCATATCCAAATAATTTGGATAACCACTTCTGATGCTCATCAGTGACCATCCTCTGCTCCAACAGAAACTTCAGACTGCGCCGGTCTATCCTGACGATAAAGTGTCGCCCTAACAAATAGGGTCGCCACTTTTTGATAGCTAAGACAATCGCCATTAACTTCCGCTCCTATACGGACTTGAGCTTCACCTTGGTTGTGAGCACCTGGTTGAAATAAGCAATGGGTCGATGATATTGCATGAGTATTGCCCCTAGGACGTATCCTAATGCATCCGTCTCCACCCGGTACACTCACCCATGGGCATTGTCCTCTTCAAATATCGGCATCTTCAACTTTCTCACCCTAGCATCTTCACTCCAACTTGCTCTCTCTCCAATGGTTCTCCCCGTGCATCGTGGGCGGGACTCTCGCCTTTCTTCCATCCTCCTTGCATGACCCGATCCCCACGACTCGACTCGACCCCCTCTATCTCCAGTCGCCCACTCCCGTAGCCCGAAATACCTCCCATTGTAGTTGGCCACCCCACCACCTCCACCACAAAATTTTCTCCTAGCTGTCCCCTATCCAGAAACCCTAATCCGCCCCTTATCACAACCCTAAGAGATGAATCTTGATGAAAGAAACTCTCCTTATAGAACTCCTCCCGTCTGATCTCATTTCCCTTAGATTCGGCTAAGGGAAGCCTGGTCAAATCTTTGTTAAGGTTAGCAATCAGAACCACCAGTAGAGTTTTGGATTGCATCTTCATGAGCTTCCTCATCACCACCTTTAACCTTCTAAATTGACTCCACATCCGATTCTCCATGGCTGAAAATCTTCCTTCAAGGGTTGAGAATTTCTCCTCCACGCCGGATTTGATTTACTCCATCTCACTTTCCAACGCCTTGACCTTCTTTGCTGTCATAGGTACCAAAAAAGAGCTCTAACACCAATTTGATACATCTTGGAAGTAAAAATAGTGTAACAAGTAGAAACTGCATGAATACGAAAATAGGGGCTGATTTTTTATTAACACTTCAATAAGAAAGAAAGATACAAGTGACTATTCAAGAGGTAAATCAGCTCTCCCACAAACCCTAGACTCCTTTAGGAACAAGTCCTAAGAAAAATTATAACAAACACAATCACATAATGAAAATAAAACAACTCAATTACCCTTAAATAAAACATCATATTTCCCTCCCAAATCGGAATTCAAATTAGCCCTCTTTCCCTTAATAAAACCCTTCTAATTTCCTTCCAAATCTGAATTAAAATCAGCCTTTCACTAAATAAAATCTTTCTAATTCCCTCCCAAATTTGAATTCAAATTAGCATTCTTTTCTTAAATAAATCTTTCCTAATTTCCTCCCCAATCTAAATTCAAATCAACCTCCTTTCCCTAAATAATTCACTCCTAATTTTAATTAAAGCTGACATAAACAACTCCCCCTTGATACCTCCTTACATAGTGAATATTAACTCTCCTGGGCCCCACAAAGTGGGCCCCTTGACGTATCAATATTGATGGACCGGCCAATTTGATTGGGAAGGAATTAGGAATTTTACTAATCAAGAGAGAGTTGTTAAGGAAAGTTCTTAATCAAATGGGATTAATTACGAGATGTTTCCTAACTAAAGAGACAGATTTGAGGGCAGATTTGTAAGGGATTAATTAGGAAATATTTTCAAATTGAAGAAAATAGATTTAAGGGCTGATTTGGGGGCTAATTTGGAGAGAATTAATTAGGAAATATTTTCTAATTGAAGATGGCTGATTTGGAGGCTGATTTGAGGCCTGATTTGGGAGGAAAAAAATTAAGGAAATATGGTAGATTTGGGAGGGAATTGGGAGAGGGTTGTTTGGGTATTTGTTGTTTATTGTTTGCTTTAAGTAGTTGATTTACCCTAGGGTTAGGGTTATGCTTTTGTATGTAGAATTTTGTGAGTGTTTGTTGTCCATTATTTTTGTGAGGGATTCTAACAGTGTCTAGAATTTGGGAGAGAAGGTCCTCCTCTCGAAAGAGGACCATTATATCTTGTTTGTTCGTATTTCTTTTCTTATCAATAAAATCTATTGATTTGTTGAATTTTACTATTTGTTCGCTGATTTTTGGTGCTCAAGTCTTATCAATTGGCTGCTGACTCAGATTTATTGAGGCACGTGCCAGTCGCCTAACTAAAGGGTGACTTGTTTCAAAAAAAGGTTATCGTTGAAAGTCGCTCGTTAAATGGATGACTTACTACAATAAATTTCACAGTTTAAATTCCTGGCTGAGCTTCTCTTCCCTGCATTTGCAGTTGCTTCTGCTCCTTCAGTCATGAGCTTGCAAATCAAACATTTTTGGAAAGATACAAATTATTTATACATTTTTATTGGTAAAAAATGATTAAAATAGATTAATCTATCAAAAAATTATGTATAGTATTAATTAATAAAATTAAATTTAGTATGAGTTCATATCATCCATTGAAGGTTTAGTTTTATTTATAAGAGTATATTATTATCAAATTTTTATCAATAATATTGAGCAAAAAATTCATAATTTTTATCAAAAGAATTTAGTGTCAGTTCTTAGCATCTTACTCCTTACATTTAATAATTAAATAATATAATATTTATCATAATAATATTTTTAATAACATAAATATGTTAATTAATCAACCTAGAAATATATTCTAAATTAATGCTAGCATTCTATTTATCATTTTTAATCACAAAAATATATTAATAGCATAACAAACAAATTATTAAATTAAGATTCTAAATTTGCACATATTTAAAAATAATAAGATACATTTTAATATTCCTTAATTAACATACCTAAGCATATTTAGGATGAAAAAAATAACTACATTTACTCATTTAAACAATTAATTTCGGTTTTCTGTTAATTACATAACTAAATCATCAAATATTTCTAATATTTATCATACCTATCACAAACAAGATTTATCCTAATAATTTATCATGAAATCCTAAAAAAAATACTAGACTACTATTTGCTCAGTAAGCATAATTAAATGAAAAAAATAGGAAAAAAAAAACAAAGATTAACATTAAAATCCCTAAATAGCACATTTCTATGCATTAAAATAGGTAAAATTTAAATGAATTGAGGAATACATGACATGCTAAATAACACAACTTCTAGCGAAATCTTTCAAAAACGCTTGATTTGCGAGCTCATGGTCGAAGGAACGGAAGCAGCTGCAAATGAAGGGAGGGGAAGCTCGGCCAGTAATTTAACTCATGAAATTTACAGTAGCAAGTCGCCCGTTTAATGGGCGACTTTGAGAAGAAAGTGCTTGCTTCTCTTTGAAATTTTACTGCCACCAGCTCTCTTAGTGATATTGTGTCTCCTTTGCATGCCATGAAATTGAAGTGACAAGGGCCTCTGCTTCCTGATATCATGATTGGTGGCAAGGAGGGGAGTTGATGGGGCAGCCAAAAAAAGTGAACAAGAACAAGATGAAAAACGAAGAGGAGAATAAGAATAGAACTCTGACAAAATGAGGAAAATAATCACCATGTTTGAGAGCTAAAATGTGAATAGGAGATCCTAAACCCTTTGTATTTATGAATCGGTTAGTGGAGCTTTAAAGATTGCATCCAAACATTAAAGTGAATGTTCGAAGTGCATGTGGATCAGCACGATGAAGCAACGCTCATAGAACTATGACACTCATGCTCCACCGTGTATTGCAGTAGATCGATGGCTTCGTATGCAAGTCATGAAGCTACTTTGCTCAAAGGCCCTCTTCAAGGTGCACTTTAGAGCACACTAATGCAACGTATTACTAAAGAAATTTGCAAGGAAAATTAGCAAGAATGTGCAGAACGTAATCACAGTATGCAAAGCTACACTTCAGATTATTCTAGGACCTTTTTTTTTTTCTTTTGTAAGACTAAATTTTGTCCTACGGTACATCAAATGAGTCTATCATTTATCAAAAAATATATTGTTGGAATAAAACTTGCGCTTGAAAATCCTGCAATATACTAAGTTGAAGGAACTCCTGTATTTATTGCAGTTATGAACCTTAACACATTAATATCAGTACTCATCAAAGGTAAACACACTAAATTCAATGTATCTTGAATTCTCCGTTGTATGGATAAAATGAAGGATCATATACCAACCTTAAGGCGGGGATTTATAAGAATCACTGGGCGCTGACCTGCTGCATCTGTCATTGCCTGTAAATCCTACACATTCAGAACCAACGTCAACAACATCAGTGCAAGAACAAGTATAGATATATGTGAAATTTCTGATTTTTATCAGTTCTTACATTAATAATACAGTTACCAACAGCATTTTGTGGAGCGACAAGTATGAATATATCATCTTGCTCATCCACCTCTTTGGCGCCTGTCATAGGAAACCAACAAAATTCAGTAATGACATAAATAAAATATATAATAGGGGATGTACGACGTACATTAATTTATCATTCAAACTTTAAGGGAAAAAATGAACATTTTTTCTTTGGTTAGAAATATTTATAAATTGGTCTTGACTAGATAATTCAGGTACTCAAAACCTCAATTGACTACGAAACGTAGATAGAAAAGATTGAATGGAGCATCAATTTAACATAGAGCCTGAATGAGGATAAATCTTCTCAGAAAATTAAGCTGCAAAAACCCTCGTAATTTAAAAGAAGCCACGGATGCAAACATGCAAGAAACTTTGATGATGGCAAAATAATGTAAAGGTTGCCACGAGCCCAAGTAATCATTCTTATATTCTCGTATATGGGGGTAGTTTCTTTTTATCATTAGAAAAGGAGAGAATAATTAAGAGCAATAGCAACAGAGACGATATGCCACCATTCAAGTATTGTTATATATTGATAAGAGGACACAGGTCTTATCTTCAAAACATATGATGATGGAAGGCACCATTAGTGCTGTGGGATTCTATCTGAACTTTTGTAAGATATTTGTTCATTCAAGGTTTTGCTACATCTAATTATCCTTCCGATAAAAAGCCCATAATTGCAATATCTGGAACCTTTTCAACTCAACAAATCTCAACACATGAAACCAGAGCTCAGCCATAATTTAGTGAAACTAACAATTGGTGATACATGAGCATAGTCGCAAGAGACCATTATGAAAGACTAAGGGCATAAATTATACACCCCTCAACATGAATAGAAAAGGAATATAGGAATTTATAATCTGTATGTTAGCTTGTATGCCTCTAAATTCCAGAAGGCAGTTTGTTCATGATGAGGACATCAGATTAAGGAAGGTTTATCAGAGACGTGGCCGACGATTTACGGCCACGATCGAGTCAATCTACTTTTAAGTATTCATATGTATTTATTTTATTTATCTGCTTTATATATTTATTTTAGTAGCATTTCCTGTTTTGCCCTTACTTAAAGGTTTTGTCATATGTAAGCCCTAGGGGCATTGTCGTTCTTTAGTTTCCTTTCATTGTAGGAGGCTTTATAAAAGCCCCCATATGTTTCTTTTGAATGATGATGATAATGAAAAGAAATTCCTGCATAGTGTTCTCTTGATGTGAGAGTTTGAGAGTTTTGAGAAATCCCTAAGGAGAGACGCCGGATCGCCCACCAACCTTGGAAGAGTCCGGGTTCGTGGTTATTTTCTTCCCGATTCCCTTTTCTTCTTCTCCCTTCCTCCCCTTCCAAAAAAACCCACCGGCCACCTTCAAAGCCCCACCGCCAGCAACCTTCAAAACTCCACCGTCGGCCAACCCAAAGGCCCACCATCCCCACCGTCGGCTAACCTCAACCCCACCACCACCACTCCAAGCCGCCGGTTCAACCCCACTCACCCAAGTCGCCGGCCACACCCCATGCCTCTTCCCACCGCCTCCCAAACCTCCCCTTTCCTAAAATAGACTAGCCTTAGTTTGGAAATTATTTGATTTTCAAATTTCAAAAGGATTTGAAAAGTCAAACTTTCATAATTAAAATTGTCTAATTTTGGAAAGCTCCATTAATTAGTAATCAATCCCAAATCTGAGATTGATTATTTAATTAATTCAAATCCCGCACATACATTGCATCTAGACACCTTACCCTCCCTCTCTCTCTCTTGGCCGAAATTCCCAAGGCCCCACCTCCTTTATTTCTTTCCAAAATTAAGTCTCTTCCTTTGGAATTAAATCCAAATCCTGCCCTATCCTACCCGACCCCTCCCTTACCCCCATATTCTATTGAAATTATTTCCAAACCTAGAGACTTTGATTTGGAAATTAATTCAAGCTTTTCCCTCCAAAGTCCTCTCCCAAATTTAACCCTAACTCCACCAAATTCTGAACCAATTCTCCCCAAACCCTTCCCCCTTGGCCGGCCACCCTCTTCCCCTCTTCTACTTGGATTCTTGAGAGAAACTTCTTTCTCTCAAGGGGAACCATCAAGGACAGCAAGGAAGTCTTCCACAACACTTCAACACTACGAAATCCATGCACGGCCAATCCTGAACTCGACTCCGGCTTTGTCTACAACGAATAAGGCTCCGTCGACATCCTCCAATCACCTTTCTTTGACATCAATCTAGAGGTAGACAATTCTGTTGAGGGATACTTGGAGCATATCATATTCACCCTGTCAGAAGCCATTGAAGAACAACTCTCCACCGTGCAATGGCAAATCACCACTACAACAAAGCAAAGGTGAACTCTTTCCACCCTTCAATTTCCTTTTTGAATCTTCTTCAATTGTTGGTTGTGAATCAAGCTTCAGGAAGAGTGCAATGCTATCTGCCAAAGCTTAGTAAATATAGGGAATGAGTAATGGACTTCTTTGCATCTAATCTCGTTGTTAACCGAGAGATGTTAGTTGAAACCCTCTACATTTGCTTATCTTGAGAATTTTAATTGTTTTAGGATCCAAGCTCTATTTGTGTAATTTGGCCTAAACTAAGGCACCCCTCTCTTATTTTATGTTTTCGTTATGTGGTTAATGTTGTAACTTTATTGCTCTTAATTGAAAGCGTGCAACTTCTTATATTAATTATTCTAAGCATACTTTGTTCTACATCAGTTCAGCAGCTTGCAAATTTCCTTTTCTAATATAATATGGGCTCCGAAAATTCCCACCCCACCCTCTCCACATTTAGAAGGTTTTTAATAGATATGCTCTGAGCTAAATTTTCAAAAGGAAAATTAGTTTTAAGATAAGAAACTACCCATAGATTTCATCCTAATTTTGCAAGAACTTTGTGATATGGTTTCAGGTTTCCTATAGGCATGAGCCCTATCCCTATTGTTTAATTATTCCTATTAAGTACCAAGCATATAGTAGTAAAAAGTTTAAAATGAGATTTGAAATTTATCACCTTGCACTTAAGAAAAATGGTGGGCAGAATGATGATGAACTCAATTAAGGTCTCATGGTTCCGTCGTGCAAGGTTGTTATGATTCCTAGATTACCTAATCAGAGGAGATAATCGACCTAATTTAACCGAATGATCATTGTCAATAGCCATGATTGCATCATCCAAGAGTATCTTGTAAACCTGAGGTGAATATTTTTCTAAGGAGGGAATTTGAGTCAACCTTAGCTAATAGAGGGTTTCATGATCTATCAAGTATACCCTATGATTCATTACTTAGAAGTTTTAACTATTAGAAAACATACAGACTTTGACAGTAACTATGATTTAATAGTATTTTTCTACAAGAAGACCACCCGGTCAAAAGGCCCTAGTCACAACCAATTACTTATTGTGCCAATTGACAATGAAATCACCAGTAAGAAGACACATGCCACATTCTTACTAGTGAGAGATTATTTGAGAATGAATCTGAGCTTAAGTTATTCTCGAATTTATCATCATCGACAAACAATTGAAGAGGCTGGATAGATTTTTTACTTTAAGTTTTAAAGGCATATATTTCGCTTGAAATAATTTGAATTTTGATAATTATTAATTTAACTTATTTTATTGGAATTTAAATCTTGAGTGATTAACTTTGGAATTTAGAGGCATTTTGAAAATCATATAATTACCTCGGATTAAATTTTTTTGTCAACATGGCCATCAATAGGGTTTTACATAACTTTACTTTGTTATTTGAACCATGTTAACTCTGCTTGTTTACTAATAGAAGATCAAGTTCAAATATTAATTTTATAAATCATTATACAAGAGTTGAACTCAAGAGCAAGCATTTTATAATTTTTTTTAAAAGATGCTGAAAGCCTAATGTGAACGTAAAATCAAATATCATCGTGAGTTTCATGGACATATTTTACTCATTAAGTTCAAGTCCTGTTAACTCCAATCATTTCAAGAATGATGATCAGAGTTAAAATTTTAAGTCCATTTTAATTTTAACCGACACAATATTCTCATATCGTAGATTCGAGAGTTTGACACATTAGTTGGAGAAAATGCAGATATTTTGCATTTAAAAAGGGATACCAATTTTAAATAAAAGAGCAATTAAACATTTTTTTTAATTTAGATCATTTTATTTTTAACTAACACAACATTCTCGAACCACAAAATTAGAAGTTTGATGTATTGGTCGGAGCACATGGAGTATTTTAATTTTAATTTAAAAAAAGAAGAAATTATGGTTTAACTTATTATTTAACCCAGCATAGCATTCACAGGTGATAAATTTAAGCACTTCAAATGCTCGTTGGAGCACATGCGAGAAATTTGGACTTAATGGTTCAATGTCTATCTCACACTTTTTTATGCACTTGCACCGCAAATTAGCATGTTTCACAGTGCATTCGTGTAATACACTTGTATATTTTATAGTACTCTTGCATGATACACTGGCACGTATCTTGATGCACTTATGTGATGCTTTTATACACTTTCATAATCTTTAGTGTCTTTAGATAGTGCGCTTGCACAATCAAAAGTATGCTTACACATTCATTCATACACTTGTACATCGCATTAACATGTTTTCAGTACATTTGTAATGAACATTTAGGGGACACGTAGATAAGATCTTTTTCAATGATTTAATGTGTTCCAAGCACTCTGTTGAAATAGTCATGCAACCTATGATATGCAACAATGCACTGTTTTGTCTTATTTAAAAAATATTTGTTCACGGGGTGCACTATTTATTTACAGGGTGTACGACTTATTCACAGGATGTGTATGAGCTCCTCTTTTTTTAGTAATTAGCGAGCATTTTACTTAGGCACTTGTATACCTATGACAAGCAATAAATTTGTCCATTTCATTTTTATTTAGAAATATTCATATAAACACAACTGTTGGAGATGTGTAAGGGTCGGACGTGACAGTTGTTAACATGAATGCAATATCCTTGAAATGCTTTCGTGACTTAACACTTTGATTCTATTATTACTTGCATTCAGTCCATTTATGCACATATTACATATTCAATTGCAAGCGTCATGAATAAGAATCTTAGAACATTTTTAACATCAATCCTTTTTTTTTGCTTTATATAATTGGATTTTAGTTAGGTGGGCCCCCACATGGAATCAATTTTTGTGTTATAAATATATAAGCCCCCTGACTCATTTTCATCTCAAAATCAATCCATCAGTTATATTCTAGATAACTTTGAGTGTTCAGACGAGTTCTAAGAGCAAAAGAGAAAGCCTAATCGTGCTCCCAAGTCTCTTATAAGTCCAATATAGTTCTCATTTTTACTAATTTTAACTCATTTTATAATTTAATATTTTAAATTTAAAATAAAATCATATTTTATTTTTAATTTACATTTAGAAAATTCTTTTTATTTTATTCTATATGGCTCCTTTATCAATCTAAATTTTGACAGCATACCAACGTCTCCCCTGTATAAAGAGCATAATTGGGTATACTAGGTCATCCCACCACACCAAGAAAGATATGCATTATCAATATCATAAGACACCGCAACCAGAGTCTTCTATCCCACCAGCCAAGAAAAGTATACATAGGCCTTCGAGTACTTTTTTAAAACTTGTAATATTTTTTTCATCGTGTCGAGAAAGATAGGTATTTAAATTTACCCTTTCGTGTTAAAAAACATGTATAAGACTTACCTGTTGCTTTACGAACATCGCTCATGAGTTTCACCTATCACCTAAGAAAAGCATGCACAGGTTCTGCTAATCTACCAATGTGTCACATTCGGGATTTTAGAGATTTTAAAAAGTTGAGCTTTATACCTTTGTGTACACGTAGTGGTGATGATGACAACAGAGATGAAGCAACAAGGTGACACCCAAAATTTTCTATTTTTCTTCCTTTTTTATTTTCTCTTTTTTTTTCGCTTCTTTTCTCACAGAGAGAGAATGTGGAGAGAATGAGTGAAGAGAAAGATAGAGAGGGAAGCAGCGTGTATGGAGAGAAAATGAAGTTACTCTCGACATTTAGAGAGAGAGAGGGTAAGTGAGAAAATTATTTTCTCTCTATGTAGAGAGACAAAGAGACTGCGAGAGAATGAGAGTTGGGGAGGGAGATGTGCACAGAGCTAGAGAGGGAGTGTGAGAAGAGAGATCTTTCTCTTTGTTTAGAGAGAGAAAGAGAAGAAGAAGAAGAAGAAGAAGAAGAGAAAAAAGGAAGAAGAGGAAGAAGAAAAAAGAAGGGTGAGGAAGGAGAAAGAGGAAGGAGAAAGAAGAAGAAGAAGAAGAAAGAAGGAAGAGGGAAGAGGAAGGAAGAAAGACAAAGAAAGAGAAGAAGGAGAAAGAAGAAAAAGAAGAAAGAAAGAAAGAAAGAGAAAAAAGAACAAGAAGAAGAAAGAGAAGAAAGATAACACGATGAAGGAGAAATATGAAGGAAGCAAAAGAAGAAGAAGAAGCAAGATGGGTGCAAGGGCGCGGGCTTGCAGTTGGCAGTTGGCGGGGCGCAACATAGAGGCTTACAACCCACAGGGAGCTACCTAGGCAGGGGCAGAACCAGCCTTATTTTTTATAATGGAAAAACTTATTAAAAAAATAAAAATATATATAAGACAAAACGTAAAACAAATTCTTGCATTGCGTTATAATTGTTAAATTAAAAAAAAATTTACAAGTTTTGCATTCTATTTTGTATTTTTTAATAATATTGCATTACGACTTTATTTGGAATCAAGTCAAATTCTTCTTTCTCAATATATGGTATTATGCAGTCGTTAAGCCAATCATCACTCATTTTTCTACGTAATCAATATTTTTCAATTTTCATTACAGAAAACACTCTCTTCATTGTAGCAATGATAACTAACAAAGTTAATATCAAGATAATAAGTCTATAAATTAAGGGATATACAGTATCTTTCTTGACCTTAATAATTATTTTGCAAGATCAGTAATGCTACCCAAGATAAGAACTACTTTTTGTACGTATATCAATAATGTAAGTAGATAGCTGGTGTTCAAGAGCCACAAGTTCAACTGTAGAAAAATCAGCTGAATAATTGTGCAAGCCAAATTAATTTTCCCTTATCATAAATAAAAAATAAATTACTTGGATTTTTATATGAAATAAAAAGAAACAACTTAGTACATGATTCAAAGAATCAATTATTCAATTCTTGAAATTGTATATCAATAACAGTGTAAAAGAAATCAATACGATAATGATGCAAATTTATTTTTTCCTTATTTCTTAGTAATAACCATCAACGAGCTTCGAATGTAGAATTCATACTATGAACATAAATTTCAAAACATTGCAAAAACGTTATACTTCGTACAGTAAAAAATCTCACCTATTCTGCTTCATCATCTGTAATCATTGCTCGAAAACTTACACTAATTTTATTGCATTCACGATATCTTGATTTCTACTGTAAAGTTTGTAATAATTCATTTGTAATAGCTGAAATGTCAATCATTAAGTGCATTGAAAGAATAAAATCAAAGATTCTATAACATCTATCAAAATACCAACTTCAATTGATTGTTATATGCCCCATCTTTATTAATTTCAAGTACTTCAATTACTAAAGCATACATTTTCATCAAATTAATTAAGTTATGAAAATGCGCACCCTAATAGGTGTCACCAGCTGGTTGCAAAGTTGTCACTTGGTTTAAATCTCAACCATTGCTCAACTCTCCATTGGTCAGATGAAAAATTATTTTATCATCTTGAATGACTCTAAGAGCATCATTCCTCTTACATAAAGCTCTCACAATATTGACAATTCTTAAAATGATCTCAAAAAGATGCTTCACATATTAATGATTTTTTATTATAGCCACTAAGCACAGTTGGAGCTGATGAGCAAATCAATGAACATAGAATGCATGAGAGTTATTATTAAGTATTAGTGTTTTCAAATCATGAAACTCCACTCGTATATTAAATGCCCCATCATATTCTTGACCACGTATCTTATGTATTATCAACGAATGTTTCGCAAGTATGTTTAATACCTATAAATCTTTTAATAATTTGCTCCAACTTATCTACATATATGACTACAACAACTAATTGTTCCTTCATAAAAACATTGCGGGATTCATCAATTATAATTGAAAAGTAGGAGTCATCAATATCTTTCATGATAGAAATTAATGTTTCAGCAGCTGCAGCACAAAAAATTTCTTTCTGGACATTTGGTGAAGTTAAATTTAAATTTGAGCTTGCATAACTAGATGTAACTTTCTTAATATCTTCATTATGATTAGTAAGGAAATCGAATAACTCCAAATAATTTTCTCGATTATCCAATCCAGATGACTCGTCATGCCCACGGAATGACAATCCTTAACGTAAGAGAAATCGAACGCTATCAACTACTGCAATCAACATAATTCTATAATCTTTTCTGTTCTTCTCATCTTTGCTGAACTATAAAGCAGGAAGAATATCTCCTTGAAGTCAAAAATCTTCCAGTTGATTGGATCCCTAACAACACAACAACTTTATAAAATATCTCCCAAACAGTTGAAATCGAGCTCTGCATTTTCTAAACTCTGCTTTAGGTTTCCTAATCAAAGTAGACACTTATTCTAAACTTCTAAACAGCTAGAAATTTTCCAAATCTGTTCTAAATGGATTTAAAATGACAACCTACATCATTTCAATTATTCCTCTTAATTCTCAATGGACTAAACCAGCATCTTCTTCTGAAGTTTCTCTTCTATGTAAAATCTTGCTCTTGGAAAATCATTTGGGAGAAAACGTTGTCATTCAAGCAATAAAGCTATTTGCAGCTTTTCTCTCCTCCAAGAGCACTACCACAACTTCAAAATTCTGATTTTCTCAATCAATTAACTTGCAACATTTCTGTGGAGCCAAACAAAAGCCCTTATTGCAAAACTTCCAAAATCTTTCAAAGGAAATTGAAAGATCACATAGATAGTTTCCATTCCAAAGGTTTTTTATTTGGATTTGCTTACACCATCTTTATAAAAATTTGAGTTCACAAGTTTTGTTTCCTCTTCCCTGAAGCCCTTCAAGCTACATTCTTCGGTATTCAAATTGGAAGCAAACAACTCATTTCTTTCTAAATATTGTAAGCAAAAACGAGAAGTAACCTTACAAAACATACCTTACAACCGGATGTCAATCGCCGGCCGTCGGAGGCCCAGAGGTTGCTCAGAGGAGAGAAAGGGGCCGAGAAGGACAAACTACGAGCCTGAAGCATGTGGCAAGCCTAAAGCATGAGCGAGATTAACTGTGTGAACAAAGGACGAGGTCATGAGAACCGTAATCAGGAGTAGCTTCGAGCCTTCGCTTGCCACCTGCATGTCAGATGCATGAAGAGATGGTAAATGACGAACAGCGAACTGGAGGGAGTGAGCATATGGCTTAGATTAGGGCAAAAAAAAAATTAGGGGGCAAAATTTTAAAATTATCTCCTCCACATTTATTTTTACGTTTTGAGGGAGTGTTGCGTTTGTCCACTGCTACACCCAGGGGTGCGGCATTGGCTGCCAAGTCATATGCGTGCAATGGAGGAGAAAGCATAAGTGTTCCTTGGGTTGAGTGAATTGGGTGTGGGGGGGTATGTTCAGGTTCATTTTACTTTTTTCCTTTTCTTTTCTTTTTTTCTATTTGACGTTTTTATCTGATAAGCTCTCTTTTGATAGCTAAAAAAAAGCTAGTACATGTACTAAAAAGCCCCAGCTTTTTATTGATTGATTGATTTTTTTATATTAATTTATATATATATATATATATATATATATATATATAATTTTAATTAAATTTTAAATTTTAATAATAATAACAATTATTTATTTATTTTAATCGTGCTTCAATCTACTCGCTAAATTTTCGTCGCTCACATGCATCGAGTTAGTCACAATTTTTTTTATTTTTGTCGCTCGAAGATGCCGACCAATATACGTGTCAATCTTAGCTTCTTCAGCTGACCTGAACACATCAGCACTATCTGTTTCATGATTTTGACTTTCTGATCACCGTGTTTTGGACAACTTCTCAATGTCACATCTTTCGCTCGCCTTTCATCATGTTTGGTTGGTTCGACCTTTGAGCGGCTATCAAGGTCAACATACAACAATTGAGCTATTGATCTAAAGATTAAAGGGAGATTGTTATGTGTGGAATCGGATTGTGCTGATCAATCTGGTTATTCTGTTGTTTCGGACCTCAAAGTTTGTCGTGTTCGTTGGGGGGTTTATCCCCTGCTTGGGTTCTGGTGCAACGCCCTTATTGCAAAACTCCCAAAAAAAATTTCTATATAATGCCCCGGAGCTGCGTACCTGAGTGCCCTGGCGTTATGTTCCTGAGCGCCTTGGTGCTATGTTCCCGAGTGCCCCGGCAATGAACAACAGAGAGCAGAGCACTGCAGCGACCTAAATATGGCATCGCAACAGTACAAGACAGAGGCTTGAGCGTTGCAGCGCTCAAACTGGCATCGCAGCGCTGCGAGACAGACTGAACGGTTTCTTTCTCATTTTCCGGAAGGATTATGTTCCTTGGGGTTATTTTACTTAGCTTTCTCTTGTATTTTGAGTAGTTAGATGCATGTGAGAAGAGAAGCAATGAGAGTGAGAGAGAAGATATATATGTACTTATTTCTCCCAATTTTCATAGTGGATTTCTTGGTGTGGTGTGGCTCTATGATTTTTTTCCCTATTTTGGGTTTTTCCATGTTAAATCCTGGTGTCCTTTACTTCTCCGCTGCTTTTCCTTTCTTGCTTGTTTCGTCACTGTGGTGTTTACTCCTCCTCATCTCACCCCCAATAGAGATTAAAAATTAAGTTCTTCAATGAAGCATTAAAGAGTTACCATGACATTCCTAATGGCTACATTGCTACTTAAAAGATAGCTTTTTCACAATGTAAAATAACTTGATGGATGTTGATATGCATGATTAAAAAACTGAAACTAATACCACAAACATCACTTTGGTTTCTTAGATGCAGACCTATGGAACCAATTTTAATAAACGTGTCTTTAGCACCATACTCGCCCCAGTCCATATATTCAAGAATTCTTCTGCTTCCAGCAAGCTGCAGTGGCATCCCAGCAAGCGCACCTTCTCCCATAGATCCTTGAACACAGACCTAGCAAAAGTGGCAAAAATGGTAAACCTGGAGTTACCAGCAGAATATGCCCTTATCCACATTTCTAAAACAGAATGGCATACCTTTACACGCTTTCCATCATCAGCAAATGAAAGAGCAAGAGTTCGTACAAGTTCCATTAGGGTGCCAATCCGATAGACATCCTGAATATGGAAGACTGTATGAGATCCATAATATATAAAAATTTTCAATAGGTCTTTTTTTTCTTCTTTTCTAGGGAATATAGTGGCAGAAACAGGAGTGAAAACCTTACCATTTCAGGGTTAAGCTCAGGAATGTTGATCTCCACCTGCAGGTACATTAATTTAGCTAAAGTAATTTAGACATACTACCAAATAACATTTTATTTATCAAAATGTAACGGACAACATAAAAAACTTTAAGAATCTCTGCAATAAAGCTGTATGCAAATGAGCCACACTTCTAAAGTATGAAGTTGGGAATAGGGAGTTGTGTGCGTGTGTGTGTGAGAGAGAGAGTATAGAGTGTGTCATATCTTTACGCTAAATAGTATGGGAAAAAGAAGAGAGAAACTCACAAGTAAAAAGTATATGGCATGAGATTCCATTTCATAATAGGTTTTCTTCATATTTTATTTCTTTTATAATTTTAGTATAACTGAAAGAGGAGGAAAGAGAAACAAAAGGTAAAAAATAGATAGGATGAGTCAAATCATACCTGTCTAATTCACCTCATCTCTATTCTAACACTATCTATTTGTGTAGATATTATATATTAAGTCAAAAAAGAGAGAGAGAACTCATTTGAAGTATTTCAAATCCACAAGTAATGAGAGGATCCATTTCAAAATTAACTATTCACCAAGATTTTTAAGATTTATAATTCCTTTAATGGAGGAAGAAAGCATTCTTCATTTAAAAGTTATCATGAAAAGGTAGTTCAATCAGATCTATAAAACCTATTTAATAACAAATGAAATCTGTATATCAAGTACTATTTCTTAGTTAATTAATATACATAATGAATTTGATAATCACTTTTGTTCTCTAATTATTAAAGTATTTAATTTATTTTAAATTTAACCTTAAATATTTAATAGACCAAAATAATAATGTCTTTCATATTTAAAATCTAACATAAGGTGAAAATTCAATTTCAGAAAATGAGACTCAAATATAAATTGTAATTTATATATTAGTCCTTAAGTAAAAATTCAAAATAGTCCCCCACCTATTAATAAATGTCAATTTAGTCTCAGAGTTTCACATTGTCCTATTTTAATCACTCAACTATTAAAAATTGTCCAATTTGGTCTCTTGATTAAATTTGCCGTTTAAATTAACGAAAAAAAAGCCGCAAGCATTTGCTTCTTTTGTGAGTATTTTAGGAAAAAGACTTCTTTATATTACTCAATCCCTTGCCTTCCAACTATAATTCACTGGAGACAGAATTGTGCAAGCAAGAAGACCTGTTGTTGTGAGCAATGCGACGTGCTATGAGCGTGAACCGATATAATTCCATAGGAGATGGAACGCTATGCTACTGCGAGTGAGATGAAATGCTTCAATTCATCAAGCTTTGACGCGCTATGAGCGAGGCAACTAGTTATTGATTCAGTATAATCCCGTGGAGACAAACATTGGGAGGCGACAAGCTACTGCGAGCGACCACGATACATTGATCCATCGCAAGCAAGGGAGGATGACATGCAGCAAGTGCAGGCACCCATGAGCTATTGGAGGAGACCCATTATGCATTCAACTTGTTATTTGCGAGCGAATGTGAAAAAAACTGCAATAGATGCAAGCACATACAACCAAAAGCAGGAGATTCGTTGGTGCACTACAATCTACCTACATAAAGCAACAAGTAGTGCACGACAGTCTACCTGTACAAAATAATGGGCAACCGCAACGCCACGCCACCGGATCTGCAACATCCATGCAAGCAGACAGAAGGCGTACAAATCTCCAAACGAAACCCCAGCGCCACGCCACCGGATCTGCAACATCCATACAAGCAGACAGAAGGCGTACAAATCTCCAAACGAAACCCCAGCGCCACGCCACCGAATCTGCAACACTCGTACAAGCAGACAGAAGGCGTCTACGAGCTTCCAAAATAGAATGTTGCATTCAAACGACAGTCCCCCGTATGATTGAAATATTTCAAAAATACCCCCAAACACCCGCATGGGCCCCGGCGAGCGTGTTATTGGTACACACGTAACGCCTAGGGATGCTGCACGGGTCAATAAATTTGAACTCGATCCTCCTAAAGCAGGTAAATAGGAGTTGATAAGGTTCGACAAATAACTTTAAAATACCCTCAAATACCCGCATGGGCCCCGACAAGCGTGTTATTGGTACACATGTGACGTCTAGGGATGCTGCGCGGGTCAATAAGTGAATTCAAGTTCGAGCCCGATCCTTCTATTCAAGTAGAAAGGAGTTGACACGGCTCAAACTATTAAATAAATATACGATCATGAGGACGATCGAGATATTTATTTTATACGTTCATATTAGGCCTTCAAGGCCTATAATCAAGAGAATTCACTAACAAGGGCATAAAGCCTGCGAAACCCGATCCTCTATCGACAACTCGATAGAGTCGACAAGGTTCAATCCATAAATGTGAATGACCCCAAATACCCCGATGATGGCCGTGTTAAATGTAAATCTCAACCGGAGGGGTCCACACAGATCATTTCAAATACCACCCAAATTTCAAACTCCAAATTCCAAAAATCCTAAATTTCAAAATATTTAAAAATTGAAACTCATCCATCAAATCATTTAAAGCAAAACCTATCCACCCTCCGCAATAGTTTGCCGAGGTGGATAAATTAAAATTTACTTCAGCTCACATAGAGCTAATGCCTGGTCGATAATATCACTAGGATCCATTCTCAAACAATCTCCTGCCAGTAAGGACGTGGCACGAGTCCTCTAACCGGCAGTTTCGCCGCCAAATGGCACTGCAGGATAAACGGTTATGACTCGGGGCCCTCTGAACCAGGTGGTCGCCGCCAAATGGCACCATCATATTATGGTTATGGCCAGAGCCCGTATGCTCCCCAATGGCATCAAATCCTTGAGATATGAATCAATAGGATATGATCGATAGGGCACAAAGCCCTCTGTTAGCTAAGGTGGATTCAAATTTGTCCCCTTAGGCAAATACCCATCCCAGGTCTACAAGGTACCCTTGGACGAAGCAACCCATGGCTGCCGACAAGGATCCTTCTGTCAGGTTGGGTCGACTACCTCCTCTAACTAAGTAGACCAGGGACCACGATGGCCCGGGACGACGGAACCATGGGATCTTGATCGGGTCTATCATCCATTCCCCCACCATCCGCTTTAAGTGCAAGATGGTGAAAATTTCTACTTTAAATATCAAATCCCTCATTTTTCCAATATCCTGAACCCATTGCTGCTACTATATGCCAGATCCACGTATCTCTACGTATCTGATCGACGACTAGCCTTAATCGAAAGTTCTCTCTCGTTATCGGGAGGAGTAATTAACTATAGGGGCTTGCGCCTATAGGAAACCAGAACTCAGATCATAAAGTTCTCACAAAATGAGGGCGAAATCTCTGGGTAGTGTCTTATCTACAAACCCATCTGCCTTCCAAAATTTACCCCGGAACTTAATTTCGTTAAAACTCCCCCCTCGAAGAAAAGCATAAAAGTCTGGCGGAGGCCGAGGCCAAATTTTCGGAGCCCACAGATTTCTGGCGACTCCGCTGGAGATTGGTTTCTCTTTCCATCTTTGGCTTGTCGTATATTTAAGCTATAGTAGCAGCAAAATATAATGAGTTAGGATTTAAAGATCATTCGTAAAATGTCTTTCTTAATTGAACTCATTAAAAATTCTCTAAATGGTATTTTGAAACTATACAAATTATATGTTTATCATTTCGTTCTGTTGAGTCCCTGCGCTTTGAAAGTATGGAGTAATATATCAGATCCTGATTACTAATCCTCATATTTCATTTTGTGCAGAATGGACCTCCGGAACACTCCTTTCACTGTCCAGCTGGGACGTGGTGCCAACATTCAATTGGCAAATGCTATCATTAACACGGGAAACTCTGGAGCCACCATTCAATTTGGTGGGCTACAATTCTCCGCAGCTACTGCAAGCGCTGCTGCTGTTCCAGTATACGGCATGGATACTGAAGAGCCTACTAGAAGGCCTTATGCTGCTGATGTTGCTGCTCATCGCATGCATCCACCACCACGGCGACCACAACCAGCTCAAGTTGTTACTGCCAATGAGTTCACCCAGAAGAGGGTTTCAGTCTTCAAAAGGCTGTCAAATTTTGAAACCCTGGCAACAAGAAGGGTCGTGGCCGGGAAACAAATTTCTGTGATGCTTGCTACTACCACCCCTCTACCGACTGGGTTATCTGTGCCTGGAAGAAATGACGCTGAGGCCTCCTCATCTGGAGGAAGGCCATCAAGAAGGCAAAGGAGAAGGATGAATGCCGAGCTGCGAGCTCAGCAGTTGCTACAAGTCCACCCATCTACGCTACCGGCCCAAGAACCAGAAGCGAGTGTTCCTACCCAGAATAAGTTCACAAATTTGAAATGGATAAAACGGAACAGCTCTACTGGTGAGCTTAAACAATCATTCTAGGAGCAGCAGCCCCAAGCCCAGACTCCTCAGAAGAAGAAAGAGCCTGAGACTCTATCCGCCAAAGTGCACAGGGTTCTGAAAACAGTCAAAGAAAAGGGGTTGATGAAAAAGAAGTACCAAAGGCCACTAGTGATCGAGACCAGAAGAACCCCACCAAGAGAGTTTCCACCTTTGGCGACTCGAGGAAAATTTAAGTCAACTTCGCAGGAAGCACATCGGGGCGTGACACTTGGACCACGTGTCAAAGAATCCGCCGTCGAAAGGGCCCAGCGAAAAGACAAACAAGTTTGGAGGCCAAGACCGCATGAAAGAAGAGCACTTGATAAACAAACAAATACGGGCGTGACATCTGGTGCAACCTCCCAGAGATCCGGCCCCACTAACAGAGGTCATCAAAAATGGGTCCCCAAGAAGGTCCCAATTGATAATCCTTCTGATGGTCGACACCCTGGAAAATCCTCCAGGGGATCCCATTATTTGCCAACTACATCATCCCAAGAAGAAACTAACTTCGATCGCAGCCCAAGGATCAAAGAGTTTTTTGTGCCAAGTAATGAACCGGAGATTCAGTGGAGACGCCGCTCGGAGATTCGTACACAAGAAGAAGATGATGAAGACGACGAAGAGACCATGGGAGTTGAAGTGGTCTATATGGTGGAGCATGATGATGAGCGACCACCTTTGCGAGTATACCAGCGATAATATGGGGCTGGATCCACCGCCGGTAGAGAGGTTGACTCATCAGAGAATGAAGAGGAGGAATATGAAGAGAATGCCCTATTTGCTGATGCTACTACACTAGCAGAAGCACAAAGGCAGATGCATCGTCAGATGAAGGTGAAGGATAAAGAAATAGCTCAGTTAAATGCCAAAATGACTGAGATGATGACGCAAATGACCATGATGATGCAAATGATGAAGAGAAGCGTCACTGCTAATCCTACACATGTTCAGCAAACCAATCATCAAGCGGCAAATAGTGATATCGCTAATCCGCCAGCTCATCCTATACCCCAAGTGTCGGGAGTACGAGGTTCACATTAAGGAGGTATTGAGAATGATCGTTTGGCGCGCCAACCTACTCCTCAAAATGTGGCGAGCACATCAGAACCTGTGACAGTGGCACAGTTGGAGACAATCATCAATGAGAAGATTAAGGCTGTCATAGCTTCGGATCAGGCAGAAAAACTAGTGAGCAAAGGCCGTTCATATCCTGCTGAATTTGACCAGGTGTCGTACCCAAAGGGGTATTCTGTCCCGAAGTTTAACACATTCAGTGGTAATAGTAATCCCAAACAACACTTGGCCCAATTCAAGGCCACTTGTGGCAATACAGGAGGTGTTGATGCTCTACTCTTCAGGCAATTCGTCAGTAGTTTAACATCGACTGCTTTCGAATGGTATGCTGAATTGCCGAATGACTCCGTGAGGACATTTGCAGAGTTAGAAGCTATGTTCGTGAAGAGGTTCGCCAGCGCGACTGAAAAGATTACAATCGCTGACCTTGCCTTAGATAAACGGAGAAGGGACGAGTCAGTGACAATATATAACTCGTTGGCGTAATCTAAGCATGAAATGTGAACAACAGTTGGAGGAAGAGCATGCTGTGCAATTGTTAATGGGAAACATCGATGATAAGATGCAACCATTCTTATGCATGGCCACCATCACCACATTTCAGGATTTGCTGGACAGAGTGGCGAAGTTTGAAAAACTGAATTTATCAACAACAACAACAATAACAAGCCTTTGTCCCACTACGTGGGGTCGGCAACATGAATCCTTTTTCTCCATTGTGTCCGGTGCAAAGTCAAATTCTCGTTTAAATCTAATAGAGAAAGATCATTTCTAATATTTTCTAACCAAGTCTTTTTAGGTCTACCTCTACCTTTCTTAACATAAGTCAAATCTAATACCTCTACTTTCCTAACTGGGTCATCGGAAGGCCGTCATTTTATGTGACCAAACCATCTAAGGCGACTCTCTCTAATCTTATCCTCCACTGGAGCTACTCCAACCTTTTCACGTATATGCTCATTTCGTATTCTGTCTCTAAGAGTAAATCCACTCATCCACCTAAGCATCCTCATCTCCGCAACACATAACTTAGTATTATGCTTCTCTTTTAATGGCCAAAATTCCGCACCATAAAGCATTGCAGGTCTCACCACCATCTTATAGAATTTTCCCTTAAGTTTAAGGGGGACTTTTCTATCACACAACAAGCCCGATGCATTCCTCCACTTCAACCATCCAACTTGAATTCTACTGATAACATCCCCATCTATTTCACCATCACTCTGAACAATAGATCCAAGATATCTAAAACGTGTACTCTTATTAATGACTTGATCGCCCAAAGTCACAATCCCCTCACTAGGTCTATTACTGCTAAAATTACACTCCATATATTTAGTTTTAGATCTACTCAAGCGAAAACTTTTAGACTCTAAGGTTGATCTCCAGACTTCAAGTTTACCTTCAACTCCCTCTTTAGTCTTGTCAACAAGAAGAATATCATCAGCAAAAAGCATACACCAGGGTACATCCTCTTGTAAATGTCTAGTGAGAACATCCATGACTAACGCGAAAAGATATGGGCTTAAAGCTGATCCTTGATGTAATCCAACCGAAATAGGGAAATACTTGGTCAAACCACCTTGTGTTTGAACACAAGTAGTAGCTCCTTCATACATATCTTTAATGATTTGAATATAAGCATTATTAACTCCTTTCTTTTCAAAAACTCTCCATAGCACTTCTCTTGGAACTTTATCATATGCTTTCTCTAAATCAATAAATATCATATGTAGATCCTCCTTATTCTCCCTATATTTCTCCATCAAACCTCTCAATAAATGTATGGCTTCCATAGTAGACCTACCAGGCATGAATCCAAATTGATTTTGAGAAACATTAGTATCACGCCGCAGCCTACGCTCCATAACTCGCTCCCATAGTTTTAAAGTGTGACACATTAACTTAATTCCTCTATAATTCGCACAATCTTGTGCATCACCTTTATTCTTATAAATAGGAATCAATACACTCATTCTCCACGGATCTGGCATCTTTTTAGTCTTCAAAATATTATTAAAAAGTTTAGTTAGCCAAGAAATTCCTTCATCTCCTAAGCATTTCCACATCTCTATTGGGATATCATCAGGTCCAACCGCTTTTCCACACTTCATTTTCTTTAAAGCCTCTCTAACTTCGGTTTTACTAATACGCCGATAAAAACAGAAATCTTTATTTTCATTTAGGATGCTAAGGTCACTAAAGTCAATTGTATTCCTACAATCTTCATTAAAAAGTTTATCAAAATATCTCATCCACCTTTGTTGAATATCATCTTCTAAGAAAAGTACTTTTTGATCTTCATCCTTAATACACTTCACTTGAATTAAATCCTTACTACTCCTATCTCTTTGTTTGGCTAGCTTATACATATATCTTTCTCCCTCCTTAGTATCTAATCTATTATATAAATCATTAAAAGCTAAGATCTTTGCATCACATATTGCTTTCTTAGAATCCTTACATGCCTCTTTATATCTTTCCCAATTATCAAAATTTTTACATCTAAACCAATTTTTATAACAAATCTTCTTATTTTTTATCTTTTCTTGCACAATTGGATTCCACCACCAGCTATTTTTACTATTAGGGGCTTTTCCCTTTCACAATTGAAAAACTGAATTTATCAAAATCAAAAAATCACTCTGATAAACTCAAGAAGGCCAAAGCCTCGGGTGCCAGAAGAGGAGAGGCCGACTCTACGTTTTTCTCCAGAGCTGATAAGGGGAAACAAGTGGTTTACAATGTAGACAAAGGCAAGCAGCCGATACAGTATGAAGATAAACCAAAGCAGGCCTACAACCCAAACCCCCAACCGAAGCTGATGCTCGGGGGAAATGACAAGCCGCAAATTTTTCAGGGTGGAGGAGAACGCCCGAGGCAAACAACGGGAACTGGTGATCGAACGTTCCCATTCCTCAATGACAGAATGAATAAAGAATATTCATTTAAGAGGGAGAGTGTCGCCAAGTTATTCCGACAAGCGTTGAAAGCAGGCCTAGAACTGCCGGAGTGCAAGAGGCCCGAAGAATCGAAGCATACTGGTGACCCGAATTATTGCCCATATCATCGGGTACTCAGCGATCCTATTGAAGATTGCTACATCTTCAAGGATTGGTTGGAAAGGAAATATCAAAAGGGGGAACTCACATTGTCGGACAATGTATTGGCTCATCCCAGAAAAGAGTCGACTCGGGTGGTTACGTCCTCTTCTGTACCCCCGACTGAAGAAAGAAGAAACAAAAAAGAGCCAACCCAAGATGAGTAGTGGGAGACTGCAATCTCCAAGAAGACTGTAAAAATGTTGAAACAGCTCGAAGGAGTTCTAGGTGTGAAATGGAAATCTCCTACTGAGCCGATGCTAGATTTGAAGGGGCTGCCTGCAGCACAAGCATCTACTTCTAAGCATCACCTCAACCAAGCTGATTCTTCAAAATCTGGTAAAGCAAAGTCTTCCAAGAGAAAGACCAAATTGAAGAAGCCCAAGGAGAAAAAGACAGCAACTCAAAGGGTCATCGACAGTTTGGATGAATATTACCAGACTGTAAGACGTCCCATCAAGCTCGCTGACTTTATGTCGGAGCTTAAGGTGGCTGAAGTAGAAGAGGCTGGTGAAGATTCTCTTCCTGTGAAAATTTGCCAGGTCATTTCGATAACCTCAATGACTCCAACAAAAGAAACATATGTCAAAGAAACAGCTTCTGAAGCTTGTCTGGTGGCGTCATCAATGGACTATAGTTCGGAAGAGGATCTGTACTTCCCAAATGAGAACGAGTCCGATCATAATATAGCGTCACAGATGGGGCATGTGAGACTGGAGGGTGATTCTGAACCTAAAAATGAGTCTCTGGATGCTATGATGGCCGACTCTGAGGAGGATGCTCCATCAAACGAATCTGCGCCAGATGAGATAGCACAAGTGCAATTAAGAAGCGGTAAAGTGCTGCCACCTCCACCAAAGAAGGGAGTCTCCAATAAAGATAAGGGGAAGGAGATAGTCGTTAATGAAGATATCATCCCCAAAAATCCCAAGAAGAAGAATACTTCAGCCACGGGAATAGATTATAATGTCTTATCCCATTTGAGGAAAATCCCGGCGCAGCTCAGCATATACGATGCTTTGATAATGTCTAAGGACCTTCGGGAGACTTTGATTCAGGCTCTCAAAGATCCCGAAAGATATGAAGCGTATTTTGCTGAGCGTAACATGACTGAGATCTTACAAGCCCGTAACGAGCCGTTCATCACCTTCACTGAAGACGACATGATGCTCGGAACGGCAGATCATAAACGCCCTCTGTATGTTACTGCAGAGAGCGACGGGATGATAATCAGCCGAATTTTGATCGATCCCGGGTCCTCCATCAACCTCATAAGCTTAAAAGCGCTAAGATCATTATGCCTCGACTTGCAACACCTTGGGCCAGATAAGCTGATGGTACACGGCTTTAATGAGAAGGGGCAGAAAACTCTGGGATCATTTATGCTCCCCCTCACATTTGGAGAATTCCATACAGAAGCTAAATTTCATGTGATTGATGCAGATACCTCATTCAAGGCGCTTCTAGGCCGCCCATGGTTGCATGAGTACAGTATCGTCCCATCGACACTACACCAATGCATAAAGTATCTCAGCGATGGAGAAGAATTCAGGATCTCTGGTGATATCCAGCCCTTTGCAGTCCATGAAGCAACAGTATATGAAGACGCACAATACTTCATTCCAAAGAAGCCAAAGCTGTCGAGATCCCTTGAGGCTAAAGTATCAAACTCAAAAGATGCAAAGCAGCCCAGACAAGAAGGTGAGAAGAAACAGATAGGGAGAAGGAAGGCAACGCCAACTCTTCCCAAAGCACCGACCATTCTTAAAGAAAGAAAATACATACCTCACCTAGGGAGTGACACAGATGAAGAGGACGTCACCACTATAAGATTTCAAAGAGTACACCAGCCAACATCCAAAGAAAAGAAGGCTGAATATTCAGATTCTGATTGTAACTACGAGTCCACCTACATGAACAATGTGCAGTGTGTATTCTCAAGAAGAATGGGTAGTCTGTCAATCTCAGACAGTGTATTCGTGGTCACGCGCATCCCCCTGCAACACTTCAGGGAAATTATTTCCCGAGAGGTGCATAATGTCGAAGAGCTCGTAACGTTCTATGTGCCTCCTCACAGAAAAAAGGGCGGGCCAGGGACCTTATTCTATAAATGTGGAGAGCGTGAAGAAGAAGCGAACCGCGACTGGTTTTGTAGGCTCTTTAATTCTGGAGAGTTAATACCTACGAGGTTGCCTAGGTATAATACCAAAAATATAAAAAGGATGTTGCGAAATCAAGCCAGCATTCATACCTCCAAACAACAGTTCCGTCTCTGTCTGAGCCTCTGGTATCGAAGAAATCCTCATTCATTACGAAGAAAGGATATTCTTGCAAAGAGAGGTCTTGGATTCATCGTGCAAAAATATTCCCAAAAGGAGACTTGCCGAGCAATCACTTGCAGAGAAATCAAATCCGATGACAGCGGCAATGAGGAAATATACGAAGTTGACACTTATGATGATCAACCCGTAGAAGCCAAACCTACACCAGAAGAACTCGAAGATGGAGGACAGGCGGCTACTATGGATGAGTTAAAAGAAGTCAACTTGGGAACCAAGGAGGGCCCTCGCCCAACCTTCATTAGTTCCCTTCTGCCAGAAGACCAAGTGGAAGAGATAAAAGAACTCCTCTGTGAATTCAGGGATTGCTTTGCCTGGACATATGTTGAAATGCCTGGCTTATCCCCTGATGTAGCAGTGCACAAACTGGCAATCAAACCAGATTCGGCACCCGTCAAGCAAGCTCCAAGGAGAATGAGATTGGAAATTGAAGAGCAGGTGATTGCGGAGACGAAAAAGCTCATAGAAGCAGGCTTCATTCGAGAAGAAAAGTATGCCGACTGGATTGCCAATATCGTCCCTGTCAAGAAGAAGAATGGACAGATTCGTATCTGTATTAACTTTCGGGACCTCAACAAAGCGTGTCCAAAAGATGACTTTCCACTTCCCGTATCCGAACTCCTGGTAGACAACACGTCAAACTATGACATGTTCTCGTTTATGGATGGATCGTCAGGATACAACCAGATCAAGATGGCTCCTGAGGATGAAAAGCATACATCATTCAGAATACCCATCGGTATTTTCTGTTACACGGTTATGCCCTTCAGCTTGAAGAACGCTGGTGCCACCTACCAACGGGCGATGACCCATATTTTTGATGAATTAATACATCAGAAGGTCGAGTGCTATGTAGATGACCTTGTCGTCAAGAGCATGGACCGAAGAGACCACTTAAGTGACCTGAGGATTGTATTTGAAAGAATCAGAAAGTTTGACCTGAAGATGAATCCTCTCAAATGTGCTTTCGGGGTCTCTTCCAGCAAATTCTTGGGGTATGTTGTTCGTCACCGAGGCATAGAAGTTGATCCCAATAAAATCAAGGCGATTATAGAAATGCCGCCGCCAAGAAGTCTCCGTCAACTCCGCTCCCTGCAAGGGCAATTGGCTTTCATTCGGCGATTTATATCGAATCTGTCGGGTAGGTGCCAACCATTTTCAAAGCTGATGAAGAAGGATGTCCGCTTCAAATGGGATACAGAATGCCAGGAAGCGTTTGACAGCATCAAAAGATATCTGTTAAATCCGCCCATTCTCGCAGCGCCAATTCCGGGGAAGCCTCTTATACTGTATACGGCAGCACTAGAAGAGTCCCTCGGAGCATTGCTGGCCCAACACAATGAAGAAGGAAAAGAGAATGCACTCTACTACATCAGTCGGAGAATGATCAGAGCAGAAGTACGTTATTCTCCCATCGAGAAACACTGTTTGGCGTTGATTTTTGCAGTCCAGAAGCTACGCCACTATATGCTCTCCCACAGAATCACCTTGATATCAAAGATCGATCCGCTGAAGTTCTTGATGGCAAGACCAGCATTGACAGGTCGCTTAGCGAGGTGGGCAGAGCTATTACTGCAATTTGATATAGTGTACATGCCACAAAAGGCAGTAAAGGGGCAAGCTCTGGCAGATTTGCTCGCTGCACATCCGATTCCTGCAGATTACCCGCTCAATGATGATTTGCCAGATGAACAAATCATGCAGGTTGATGAAGAAGAAAAGCTACCATTTTGGGAGATGTACTTTGATGGGGCATCGTCTATCAAGTCTCCCAAACCTCCAAATCTTGCAAAGGCCCAAGCTGGCATCGGTCTTGTCTTCATAGAACCCGAGGGAGGTATAATGAGATTCTCGTTCAGTTTAACTGAACCTCGGACTAATAATGAAGCTGAATACGAAGCTCTAATAGCGGGACTGGCGATCGCAATTGGTGTCCAAATCACAGATCTTCAAATTTTCGGTGATTCTCAACTCGTGATAAACCAAGTCCGGGGCATTTACAAGATTTGCAAACTTGAATTGGCCCACTACCACCGACGAGCTCTCGAGCTTCTAAAACAAATACCGAATGTCAGGATAACTCAAGTTCCTCGAGGACAGAATGCAAAAGCAGATTGTCTAGCCAAACTGGCCAAGGAGCTTGCAAATGAAGACAAAAGGCCACCTATATTCATTGCGATTGAAAATCGCCGGGTCTTAGAGCCAGCAATCTTACAATTCCCGCAGGCAGAGGGAATACCAGGTTCGAGCCAACAGGATGTAACCCCGGTTGATCCTCAACCTCCCCAACAAATTACTACTAAAAATCAACCAGGGGAACGTCAGGTAGTAAAGAGACGAAGAACCGGTAGATTCTCAGAGTCGTGGTTAGATTGCTTAGATGTTGAAGTCGAAGACGATTGGAGGCAACCATTCGTCGACTACTTCAAAAAAAGCAAACTCCCAACAGATAAATCTCTGGCTGCACAAATTATAAAAAGAGCATTGCGATACGCATTTGTCAATGATACGCTATATCGACGGGCTTTTGACCAGATGTGGCTACGATGCCTAGGGACCAAGGAAGCTGATAAAGTGGTAGCAAAAGTTCATGAAGGACTCTGTGGAGCGCATCAGTCAGGTCCCAAGATGGCTGCTAAAATTAAAAGAATGGGTTATTATTAGCCTACGATGGTGAGAGATTGTATCAACCACGCTAAGAAGTGTCACGAGTGTCAGATTCACGGTGATGTTATTCATCAACCGCCAAATCCACTGCATCCAACGATAGCGTCTTGGCCGTTCGAATGTTGGGGCACTGATATAATCGGGCCGATAGACCCGCCGTCATCAGCCGGACACCGCTTCATACTGGCAGCAACAGATTATTTTTCAAAATGTGCAGAAGCAACTCCGTTCAAAGAAGTCACGTCTGAGCACGTGATCAATTTCTTCACCCACAATGTTGTCTATAGATTTGGTGCACCACGCCGCGTGATCTCGGACAATGGCACAGCATTCAAAAGCACCAAAATTTATAAATTTGTTGATCGCCATAAGATTGATTGGCGGTACTCATCAATATATAACCCGAAAGCAAATGGCTTGGCAGAGGCCTTCAACAAAACGCTGGTAAAGTTATTGAAGAAGATCCTCACCAAGAATAAAAGAGAATGACATACAAAGATGACAGAAGCACTGTGGGCATATCGTACAACCTATAAAACACCGACCAAAGCCACTCCTTATTCACTAGTATTTGGAGCTGAAGCAGTGTTGCCGTTAGAGATTGAACTACCGTCACTCAGAGTAGCGATTCAACACGATCTAACTCAAGAGCAGAATGCTCACCTAAGAATAGAGGAGCTCGATGCACTTGATGAAATTAGACTGCAAGCCCAACAAAACCTGGAAATCTACCGAGAAAGAATGGCGAAATCATTTGATCGGATGGTGCGTCCTCGGGCATTTCAAGAAGGGGAATTGGTTCTGGTACTAAGAAGGCCAATCATCCCACACCGAAAAATTAGTAGTAAATTCATATCCAATTGGGAAGGCCCCTTCGTCATCGAGAAAGTGTATCAAGGAGGAGCTTATCAGTTGATCGATCTGGATGGTCAGAGACCTATGCCGCCAATTAACGGTCGATACTTGAAGAAATACTATGCATAAAATGATTGTATTAAACCATCATGTACTTCATATGTATTCTCTCACATAAGTACATCTATATTTTGAAATTCTCTTATGTAGTAAGAACGCATTTCAAAAAAATCTCTCATAAGACTGGAGGCATTTTAAATATTTATTCGGGTCGACATCAAGCCGCATGCCGAGATCCCCGAATAAATATTTAAAATTATCAATGCAAATATTCCTTAAAAAAAAACCTTTTTAAAGTATTTGCAGGTGATCTTTCGAGAGTTCGGGGTACCGCCTTCTCCAAAGTACCGAGATTTCAAAGGTCAAGAAAAGGGACTTTTGTAATTGCACACTCCAATGAGTCAAGTCGGAAAACTTGAAGTCTTTCAACAGCCTGAAGCTTAAGGTTCGAATGGGTGTAAGAGGCCGGATTCAACACGCCCAAATATGGCCGGATCGCTGGCAACTTCGTCTACTCAACACGCCAGAAGAAAGGCCGTAGTAGCGGAACCCCCACTTCGTCAACCCGTTAGTAAGGCCTGTAGGAAGAACAAATGTTAATTTGACTCGACGGGTTCAAGTAGTCATAGTCTACTAAATTCTTCTAATTGACCGGAGAATCAAAGTTCTAGTGGAAAGAAGGAATCGCGAGCAACTACCGAATGTCTGTAGACTCCAAATCTGCAACCACAAAAGAGGACTCCAAATCTGTAAACTTCAATAAAATCAGCATTGGGAAGTGCATTTCCCATAGCTCAAGTCTGAAGCCTGAATGGGTGTAAAAGGTCGGATCCAACACGCCCAAATATGGCCGGATCGCTGGCAATTCCGTCTACTCAACACGCCATAAGAAAGGCCGCAGTAGAGGAATTCCTATTTCAGAAACTAGAGGACTAAGAGCTATCAAATTCCAGCTCATCCAATCTGATGAACTTAAGTGACTCAGATTAAAGTCTTCTCAACTGGTTAAGGATTAAGATGATACCCATATTCGGTACTATCAATCAGATCCAAAACTTGCAAATCCTTCAACAAGTCCACCAAAGCACAAAGCAAAGGACCGAAGAAGTCATCCCAAAGTTCGCATAAAGCCTAAGGCTGAACTATGAGGATTCCGTCATCAACAAGTCCGCTATGCACAAAGCTCTGGACCGATGACTTCTCGCCACTGACCTAAAACAAACCTAAAAGGTTTAGGTCACCGGCATGCGCTCCTTCATCAAGCCCGCCAAAATAGAAAGCAAAGGGCAGAATGTAAGCAAATTTCCTGACAAGTCAATGAAGACAAATCAGGTACTCCTTCATCAAGTCCGCCGTACAAAGCACATGACAGAAGGAGTCAAATTTCCAAATGTTAAATTAGATTCGTCATCATCAAGTCCACTAGTATAAAGCTTTGGACTGATGACAATCCCAACTGGTTCAACATGCTATTATAGCCGAACCAGAGGCAATGGCAAATTAGACACTTGGGTTAGAGACTCAAGTGTATGTTTGCTCACAATTTCAGTTGTCGAACTTCCAAGAAAGAAAGTGCTCCAAGAAAAAAAAAAGTAAGAAAGATTGCTGAAATGAAAATTCTCATAAAAATAGGCAAAGAGAGTACAAGAAGGAGAACAAAGACACATAAAGAAGATTACAAAATCTCAAATGAAGAGCGATATGAAATTACGATCAGAGTAATCGACTCTGTAGATCTTGAAGCTGCGACATCACTTCAACAAGCGTCTGATGTTCGGTCTCAGCAACATGCAACTCTTCTGCGGCCCGAGTAAGTGCAGCTTCAGCATCTTACTTAGCGTGGTGGCAAATTTGATAACGATTACGCTCCCTCTCGATCATTCGTGCCTGCACGTCTTGTTTTGCTTGAAGATCAACCTTGTAGGACATTGAATCTTTGATCTCCCTCCAGAAACTCTTTATCTTTGAAGAGAGTTTGTCTACTTCAGCTGAAATGTCGAAGGAACTCTGATCATGTCGCCTCATAGCATCAGCACTCTTTGTGAATTTATCATGGGCAGCATCAGCAGCTTCTCGGCAGATTCTAACCTTCTCGCGAAGATCGGATAACGAGACCCTGGTTCGTATGATTGACAAAGACTTCAATCGTCGAACATGAAACTCAGCCTCACGGCACAGCCTTTCCCAGTACATCATATCATCCGCTTCTAATCCAATCTGTGCTAAAACACCTAAGGTGGCGTTGGTCGTGTTCATAAATTGATCCAATGATTCAGGCGAGCCTGGGTTCAGCCTGGCAATCACGTCACGTAGGAACTGCATGCTTTGATCACGCATGTCTGTATTCCTTGCATCAGGAAATCGTGGAATGTGACAGAATATTTCTGATTGATAATCAGCTCCTTCCGGCACTATAAAAGAAGGATAAAAAAAAAGGGAGATAAAAAAATGAGGCAAACAAAAGACGATAAGATAAGAAAATAGATGAGTTCGTACATGTGCTCGATTCCACAAACTGTGCTGGCGGGTCGTCGATGAAAGGGACCTCAACCACTGGAGCTAGTTCGAAAAAGGCTGGGGTATATTCTGGCACACTAAACCCTTCAGCAGCTGGTGACTCCCTTGCCATAGATGTTTCTCCTGGCCAATACGACGAGAAGGGTTCTGTTGGAAAAAGCGTCTCCACGAAAGAAGACCCCGCTTCAGGTATGGGAGAGGGTATGCGCATGCTGGAAAAGCCCCCTTCGTAAAGGAACATGCCTCGTATCCACAGACATTCGGTAGGAGTCAAAAGGTACTTCATCATGGGGTAGCAACTGTTGTGGTAACGGGCTCGCTGTCCAATCTGCTGAAGCTCGCAGAGGTTCCATAGGGCGAGAGCGTACGCGACGGCGTCCAGATGTCGGAACATTGGCATAGCTCGGAGAGGGTTCCCTTGCTCGCACTCGTGACGGGGAAGATATGATCTCCTCACATGCATTCAAATTATGAAAGGAAATACATGTATAAAAAAAGAAAAAGAAAGAAGAACAAAAATGACAAAACATATATATATATACCTTCACGGGTTCCCTCCTGCGCCGAGCCCCTTCGAGGCCTTTGGCCTCGAGAGGCCCCTAATGACCGCACCCGTCGTTCGTACTTACGGGCTCCGTGCTCCATAAAGGGTGCATATGACAATTTAACCCAAGTCAGTCGGGTGTAGCTGACTCCGGTAAGGCTGCCGGGGGGTGTTATACGAAATCTGCTGCCTGTGCCAAGCCTAAGCAAATGAATCCACATCAGTGAGGCAACGTACAGGCGGGTTTCCACAGGTACTGTATTCAACCCGCTAACATCCGTGACACCTGGAAGGAGCGGTAGACCCTCATACGCGGTAGCTTGCGAAAGACCAAATTGTCTGGCAGCCCTATTGGGTTGATACCTTTCCAAGATCACCGATTGCCCGTAGCGATAGCACAACCATCCGGGTCGCATGCTAATAAAATACTCAGCAACCTGTAAAGAGCGACCTTTAAAAAGTAAGGTATACCTGCCATGACGATCGGTATCATCGAGGATATCTTCCTCCATCAAATTGCTTGGTAGACCGCCAATCTCAGGTTGATGCACTAGACGGAAATGGTCAGCGACAAGGTGTGGTGCGAAGAAGAATAGTCGCACACGCTCCTGCTCCAATGTGGATGAAGCCCTTAAAAGCTGCATGACAATTGGATATCCCTTATTTGAGAAGTAAGAGGGATATTCCAAACAGCTAAATGCCCCCTGGATGTGAATATGAACCCAAGCGTAAACATAATGCCAAGGGAGGGTTATATCATGCCCGTCGAGTGTATGGTCCTCTGAGACAGCTCTGAATGTTCTAAAAATTTTATTGAGAACTACGGGGGCAAGAGAAAGACGCTCTCCATATGATAAAAGAATGGCTGCTAACAAAGCATTGCATCGAATAGCTCCTCGTTTAGCAGGGAGGACAAATGTACACAACCAGCAAACTAAAAATCCAACGAGGAATAACTCTTCGCTCATACCTGAATGGGCGGGAGACATGTATCCTACATCAGTGGAGGGTTCGGCTAGGTCTTCCGATAGATCATTAGCGTACTCCACACCTAGCTCAAAAGGATCTTGTAGAGGGACTGTGGTTTGATTGAGCTCCTCCTCCCGAATGAAACTGCGAATCCATATGTCTAAAGGGATGGTGGCCCGAGAACGCCTTGATAGCCTAGCCTCTTTACAAACCTGCCGATAATGGCTCAATGCAGCCGGAAGGACTGTTGGCAAAATAAATTCTCCCCTCCTACTCCTGCCGGGGGAAAGTCGCCTACGGAATAGCTCCTCATCTAGAGGGATACATTCTTCATATCGACGTCCAAAGATCGGCAGACCAGAGACAGCCTGTAGCTCCCGCAACGTTATTGTCAGCTCCTCGGAGCCCATCCAGCATGTGTTCGTTATTGGGTCCTAGAACTCTATCACACCCTTTATCCAAGAGTGGGGGATATTGTCGAAGCTGAACATCGAAGCATATATGGCTTCGTATATACCTGCTCTTTTTAGAATATTTTTATGAGTTCTCAAGATGTACCTTGCCCAAGATACATACCCACGTGCAGGTCTAGAAAGCTGCCCCACTGGAGAATCCCTGGGCCACTCGGTTGTAACTGATTGTAATTGCCGGTGACTCAGTAACCTCGAATGTCCAACCTGTTCAATGACATCGGTGGCTGGCTCCAAGATATCGCACATACCTGAGCTCACCTGAGCAATGGAACTCTCCAAGGGGTTATAGTCCCCACATTGCAACCTGACAGTAGTCACCCACTTTGCGGGATCTTGGTATGCTGAGGGGTCGAGCTCAGAGCGTGGCAGTAGAGGTAACCGTGTGAAGAAGTCACCATAGAGGCAGCGGCCTCTCAACATCTTCTCATGTTGCTCCAGCCTATCAACCACATCAGCAGTCCCGTGAGGATCATACCTGTCAGTCATTTCCCAAATGGCCTCCTCACTAGGCTCACTTTGCGGCATCCCCGCTGGCCTGCACCAGTTGAACATCTCCCTGGCAAAAGGAAATATGAAATCATAAGAAGATATACAGGCCAATAAAAAGGGGATAAAAAAAATTATATGCTTCGCTCTTATCTTGTGTCGACATCCAAAAAAAAAAATCAGAAAGAAATTCTTGGAGGTCCACAACGTCAACTGTTTGCAACAAACATGGTCCGCTTTAGGCGCTCACCATATTTGTTGGGGGGCATTTGTTGACCCTCATACTAGTGTCGGGTTTGAGTCGACCGCGCAAGGTGAAGGGCTCGAAACCCCATGTAATTCACCCGACGTGTATCGACCCAAAACCCAAGATCGCCGAGATGGCCTCCGTATGCGAAACGGACAGCGCCGATGCGTCCGGAGCAACGAAAATAGCTAAGATTGACACCCATATTGATTGGGGTCGCCGATCGGCGAAAATTTTAAATTTCGCACGCAAATCGAGGCGACATACACGAACGACGATGACGTGGCGACCAACTCGATGCACGATTTAAAAAAAAAAAAGAAAACATTTATGCCATTTAATTATAAAAATCATTTAGAGAGAGGGGGAGAAAGAGAGGTTTTAAAAGATTTTTATTTTTATTTTTTAAAAAAAATACCCAAAATACCCCTCACTTAATTCTTAAACCCTCAGATTCTCCCCATCCGCCCCCCCCTCTCATTCTCACGATCAAACTCACGCCCCCCTCTCCCCATTCGGCTCTCTTGCGATCCCAACCGGCGGCCACCACTCCAAGCTCCCTCCAAGCAAGGTAAACTCCCTTCTTCTTCTTCTTCTTCTTCTTCTTCTTCTTCCTCCATTCTTCCTCCTTCATCTTCTTCTTCTTCCTTCCCTCCTCTTCCTCCTTCCCATTTTTTTCTTTCTCATTCTTCTTCCCTCCATTTTCCCTATCAATTTTTTTCCACTTTTCTCCTCTCCTCACCTCTCCTTCCTCTCCTTCATCTTCTTCTTCTTCCTCCAAGCTCTCTTTCTCCAAACCTACAACTAACCCTAACCCTAATTTTTCATTTTTTCCAAATCCATCACTCAAACCATCAATGCCCCTTCACAAAAAACACTTCCCTACACTTCTTACACACTCCCAATCAAAAAGCCCCATCATCAACCACTTTCTCTCTCTAGCCTAGAGAGAAAATTTCTCTCTCTAGAAATTCTTTCATAAATATCTTCCTCTTCATCCCAAACATCTCCCTTCACCATTGTTTCCTCATAATTCCCCTTCTAGTGAGAGATAAAAATCCTTCTCCCTCTCTTTCTCTCTCCAAAATTGGAGAGAGAGGGATTTTCTCTCTCTAAATTTCACCCCTCATTTTCTTACACCTCCTAAACCTCTCTCCATGCAAATTTCCATCTTTCCCTCTCTTTCTCTCTCTAGAAAGAGAGTTCACTCTCTCTTTCTCTCTCTAAAATTGGAGAGAGAGGGAATTTTCTCTCTCTAGCTTTACCCCTAAACTCTCCTACGCATTCTAAGCCTTTTCCACCAAAAATCCTTTCTTTCCCTCTCTTTCTCTCTCTAGAAAGAGAGCTCATCTCTCTCTTTTCTCTCTTGCCCATATTTTAAATAAAAAAAAATATATTATGTGATTAATTATATGGCATAAATGATAAAAAAAATATTAAATTGTGCATTGCAGGTTTCACTTCGTCGTCATTGTTCGCCTTCGTCGCCTCGATCATCGCGTACCCAAGGTAAAAGCCCGACACTAGTATTTTAAATTTCAATGCATGAAATAAGTACTCGTGACCGCTTTTATTAGCGAGCGAGGAAATATAAGTACCCGTGACCGCTTTTATTAGCGAGCGGAGAAATTCGTATGCATGAAAACATAAGTACCCGTGACCGCTTTTATTAGCGAGCGGGGAAATCTGATAAAAAAATTTATTAAGTACCCGTCACTTTTTTTAGGCGAGGAAATGCTGTATTTCAAACACATATTTGAACACCCCGTGACCGCTTTTATTAGCAAGCGGGGAATGAGACTACAGCCGCGGTGTCACTTGACACCTACCGTGACTGCCTTTCTTGGCAGGCGGGAAGGCTTTACACTTCCGATGTAGCCCCCTACACGGGGACGACGCCGGAGTGCTGCCGAAACTTTCAAAAAAAAAACTCAAGACTTAGAAAATTTTAAGAAAATTAAAATCCACCTAAAAGTTCTAAGTTAACAAAAAAATAAAATACATTACATCCTAGGCTCCCAACACTGAAAACAAACAAGAAGGAAAATCTGGATCATAATATGATACAACTTACACTAGACTCGTAGAAGAAATTGGTAGTTCATCAACAGGGGAGAACCAAATTTCCTTCCCCCCCAGCTCTTGGCCTACGCACACCTAAATCCTTCACCAAAACTCCTTATAGAAGAGAGGTGTGAAGAAATAAACCAAGTCCCCCCTCCTATTTATAATAAGGAATTCAAATTATTTGCGGGCCCCACCACCTTGGATCCCTTTGCTAAATAACAGGGAAGGTACACCTATGGGCCCCTCCAGCCTAGGATCCCTTTGCTAAAGGACAAGGAAGGTACACCTGCGGGCCCCATCAGATTAGGATCCTAAGATGCTGTTTCGAGGCTCCAGCTTTAGATTTCTTGAGTATTTACCAACAGATGAAATAAGAGTATAAATACACCTGAATACGGGCGGTAATTTCTTAAAAGGGGAAAAGTAAAAAAAAAATTTATTTACCTTTCATACAAAACACATTTACATTAATTGTAAACATGTAAGAACCCCTGCATATCCCCGGTAATTTTTCGGTTAAACCCTTCGTGATAGGGTGATAACGTCAATCACACTGCAAGTCACGGGTGCACAAGTGCTTTAGGTAGCGTGCACGCCAACTGTTGAAGTTAGGCGGCTCGTACATCCCATGAACATATGTCTTTAAAAAGAAATAAAATGACACACCATTATGTGTCACGGGTTGTACGACCCCTAATTAAAGTATGCACATCGCGCCAAATCACTGAAAGAGGGTGTCGCCCACGAGCATAAGACCGATATGCAATGAATATGACCATTCCCCTACGATCAACTACCATTCAAGTGGTCAGCAAATACATTGATCCATCGCAAGCAAGGGAGGATGACATGCAACAAGTGCAGGCACCTATGAGCTATTGGAGGAGACCCATTATGCATTCAACTTGTTATTTGCGAGCGAATGTGAAAGAAACTGCAATAGATGCAAGCACATACAACCAAAAGCAGGAGATTCGTTGGTGCACTACAATCTACCTACATAAAACAACAAGTAGTGCACGACAGTCTACCTGTACAAAATAATGGGCAACCGCAACGCCACGCCACCAGATCTGCAACATCCATGCAAGCAGACAGAAGGCGTACAAATCTCCAAACGAAACCCCAGCGCCATGCCACCGGATCTGCAACATCCATGCAAGCAGACAGAAGGCGTACAAATCTCCAAACGAAACCCCAGCGCCACGCCACCGGATCTGCAACACTCGTACAAGCAGACAGAAGGCGTCTACGAGCTTCCAAAATAGAATGCTGCATTCAAACGACAGTCCCCCGTATGATTGAAATATTTCAAAAATACCCCCAAACACCCGCATGGGCCCCGGCGAGCGTGTTATTGGTACACACGTGACGCCTAGGGATGCTGCACGGGTCAATAAATTTGAACTCGATCCTCCTAAAGCAGGTAAATAGGAGTTGATAAGGTTCGACAAATAACTTTAAAATACCCTCAAATACCCGCATGGGCCCCGACAAGCGTGTTATTGGTACACATGTGACGTCTAGGGATGCTGCGCGGGTCAATAAGTGAATTCAAGTTCGAGCCTGATCCTTCTATTCAAGTAGAAAGGAGTTGACACGGCTCAAACTATTAAATAAATATACGATCATGAGGACGATCGAGATATTTATTTTATACGTTCATATTAGGCCTTCAAGGCCTATAATCAAGAGAATTCACTAACAAGGGCATAAAGCCTGCGAAACCCGATCCTCTATCGACAGCCCGATAGAGTCGACAATGTTCAATCCATAAATGTGAATGATCCCAAATACCCCGATGATGGCCGTGTTGAATGTAAATCTCAACCGGAGGGGTCCACACAGATCATTTCAAATACCACCCAAATTTCAAACTCCAAATTCCAAAAATCCTAAATTTCAAAATATTTAAAAATTGAAACTCATCCATCAAATCATTTAAAGCAAAACCTATCCACCCTCCGCAATAGTTTGCCGAGGTGGACAAATTAAAATTTACTTCAGCTCACATAGAGCTAATGCCTGGTCGATAATATCACTAGGATCCATTCTCAAACAATCTCCTGCCAGTAAGAACGTGGCACGAGTCCTCTAACCGGCAGTTTCGCCGCCAAATGGCACTGCAGGATAAACGGTTATGACTCGGGGCCCTCTGAACCAGGTGGTCGCCGCCAAATGGCACCATCATATTATGGTTATGGCCAGAGCCCGTATGCTCCCCAATGGCATCAAATCCTTGAGATATGAATCAATAGGATATGATCGATAGGGCACAAAGCTCTCTGTTAGCTAAGGTGGATTCAAATTTGTCCCCTTAGGCAAATACCCATCCCAGGTCTACAAGGTACCCTTGGACGAAGCAACCCATGGCTGCCGACAAGGATCCTTCTGTCAGGTTGGGTCGACTACCTCCTCTGACTAAGTAGACCAGGGACCACGATGGCCCGGGACGACGGAACCATGGGATCTTGATCGGGTCTATCATCCATTCCTCCACCATCCGCTTTAAGTGCAAGATGGTGAAAATTTCTACTTTAAATATCAAATCCCTCATTTTTCCAATATCCTGAACCCATTGCTGCTACTATATGCCAGATCCACGTATCTCTACGTATCTGATCGACAACTAGCCTTAATCGAAAGTTCTCTCTCGTTATCGGGAGGGGTAATTAACTATAGGGGCTTGCGCCTATAGGAAACCAGAACTCAGATCATAAAGTCCTCACAAAATGAGGGCGAAATCTCTGGGTAGTGTCTTATCTACAAACCCATCTGCCTTCCAAAATTTACCCCGGAACTTAATTTCGTTAAAACTCCCCCCTCGAAGAAAAGCATAAAAGTCGGGCGGAGGCCGGGGCCGAATTTTTGGAGCCCACAAAATATCATTTCTATTTTTTTGTCTAATTTATGCTAGCCATTTCTTTTCCTAATTTCTATCACACTCGGGAGTTCTCATAAATAGAAAGATAGAATTTCTTGCAATTCTTTGAAAGGATATTGATCTTTGAACAAAACTACTCATAAAATTTTACAAGCATTTCATAGATTCATAGATTCATAGATTGTTAGTTTATAACCAAGATCAGACTTTACCGATTATTGTATAATTTATCAACGAACACTAAACCTCAAATCTAAATTCTGTAGAGAGCAATAGATGTGGGTAACATTTTCTGTCATTAATCAACTTTAAACCACAGGCAAAAGTGTATGCTTTCGCATGCAACCTTAGTTACTGACTCATTTATGATTTATACAACATGAGAACCAAGCAACAACATCTTACCTTTAATCGGGTTCTTTTACCTTCTACAGCCTTCTGTGTAGCTTGTAGCACATCATAATAAAAGTACTCCCGTATTTCCTTGGAATGAGGAATGTTATTCAGTCTAGTAGGGATCCCACGCCACTTTTCCTGTGAATAGAATGTTCAGCAAGAAAGTGCATTATTCAAGTACTTCCATTAATTTATTCTTTTGAACAAATAATCACCCCATTGATTTGGAAAGGTCAAATAAAAATTGACATCCTCAGAGTCACCTGGCTCGAAAATGAAACGGTGGATCCCCCAACTTCAACTGGATGTCCTATGGGCAAGTGGAAAGTTGAAAATTACAAAAATGTCGAAACTTCAATAACCATGGGCGGAATTCAGAAAATGTTAGTACCAACAAATATAAAGCGTATACAGAATTAAAACAATGATTCGGGGAAAGTTAAGGACAAAGAGGGCCACTTTTCCAAAAGTTTCGCAAGCATATTCCAACTTACACTCCAAGAATTGAACAACAGCCGCATGGTACAATGAAAATTAATGTAAAAAAGAAAATGTTAATGTAGCACAAGAAATAATACATGGGCCAAATCAGATTCTGAGGCATGCTATTTTATGCAGGCCAGCGGCCGAGTCCCTATGTTGGGCATCATTTGTATTTCTTAGGTTATTTCAAAAATTGCACATTACAGTCCCTGCTATTTGGATGAATCATGCGGAGCACACTATAAAGACCAATCATAAAAGAAGGCAAAATAGTAGGACAGGTTAAATTTTGTGTGCCCATTAATGATCCAATATATCATGGAAAGAACTACAGCTGTTCGAAGAACGCAGAGATTTTATAAAATGTTATAATAGTAACAAGATTAAAACATCTGTAGTTGTAATACAGGAGACTCCAACATCAAACTGGTCCAATCAAATCAGTCCAATCATATTGCAAGCCCAATTCATGCCCAAATCAAACCTAGGTCTGGCCTAAAAGGAGGATTGGCCTATCGAGTACAAGAGGGTACATGAAGCCAACACGTGGTCTTCAAATTAAATCAAGGTCTCATTTCAAATGCCAAACCACTCTTCCTCAATGATGAGGGCCCACAAAATTAAATGAAGGGCAGAGAAAAGATGGTTGCCAATTCAAATTCAAGAGGAAGAATTTAAGAAAATTCAAGACTCTATCTTCACAACTCATTCCCATCATGCTTAAACCAGCAACTTATGAAGGAAAAGAGAATAATCACTTTCCATGAATTTATTTAGATTTTAAAGCTTATGTCAATATTCCCTTATCTGTCCTAGACTTTTATCTACTATAAATACCAGAAAGTGCTGAGACAAATTCATTCCAATTCAATGAAGGAATTTATGGCATGTCGGGTCTCTCTCTCTCTATATCTCTAGCTGGCCAAAGGCCACCTCCCCTTGCAAGTTTTGTCAACATAGACCTCTCTCACTTGTCAACATAGGCCTCTCTCTCATTTGTCAATAGCACAGATTTAACTATTATAACCCAAAATGACTAATATACATTAAGTTTCATAATATAAATCATTTTTCTAATGCCTTTCCCATCCATTTGGCCTTTGAATTCACAGGTTTTCAGAGAAAGGAATGTATAATTGTAGGGTTTTTTGTTAAGTTATCATATATCATATCATTCTCTTCCTCAAACAAGCTAGAAATACTTGATACCTCAGTCATAATTCAGTGAATATTTTTCTTTCTTGCGAGGCTCTTATTATGCTTTGGATAGCATTAGTAACTTGATTAATACAATTGGTCATCATAACAATATACTCACAAAGAGTTTGATCAATAGCAAATACCTAATTCTTGTTTCTAATGACACCTTTGGAAGATGAATACAATGCTCTATTTGCCGTTTCTATGGAATATTCTTTAATTTCCACATCAACTCAATCACTAACTTGTGATGCATCTACACCAGCATCTATAAATCCTGAGGGCTTATCATCTTCTATCTATATTTGTTAAGTCCCAAGTGGAGTTCGATAATTTTCAGATTTAGCCCATTTTTTAGTAGCATATCCTTCACCACATAACTTCTCTACTTTTTAGTTTTGTCCCAATATACCACAAATTTTTTTTTAACTCCTGAATATAAATCCATAGAGTTCATTGAAGCCAAATTTGATTCTTACATTGCTCACATGTGAACTTTATTAATAAGTTTTCTTTCAATTTTTGGGCGGTATCTTGATACTTAGCATCTTTAAAGCCTTGGGGCACTTTTTATATTTGTAGCAACATATTCAATTATAATTTATAATAATTCAGCTATTCACTCCAATTTCATGCTCTATAAGACAATTTTCTTAGTTTTAGAACCAAATGCAACATTTATCTGTGATGATCCATTATCCCTAAACATAACAAATATCATTTAGAAAAAACAAGTAACATACACATTTTTTGTTGAAAGAGTTCAGGTAATAACAAAAAAAAAAATCAATACACATATGAAAGTGAATAAACAAATATCATTTATATCAAACCATTCTTCAAGAAACCATTCTTATCAAACCGAATATACAATGTTGTTTGCCCCTAAAAAGTTAAGAGAAGAGGGTCATCTACAAAAAAAAGATACTAATAACCATCATTTTGTATGTGATTCCACATGGAAAGTGCAATTTTATCTCCTTTATCCAATCATTCTCATAAATCATCTATAATCATTTGAGCTCTCCTTCTATAGTGACTTCTTAGCCATTCATCCTTGAAGAAAATTAAATCATTACCTTCTATAACTATACAATTATGCAATATTCAACAACTGCGAACAATGTCAACTTAGGTTTATAAAATAAAGTAAGGTTCACACTGTATGATTGTAAGATGATTTTTTAAAGAACCAAAGGCATGCTCAACGGTCGTGCGTAATGAAAAATGTTGAAGATTAAAAAGTTCAATTTGCAGGTCAAACAAAACTAAACTCCTTCAAGTAGTATCTTGTCGCAAGATATGGAGCCATAAACGTTTTCGGGTGAAGTAGTTATTGTCAACTATATAATATTAATCTATAATATTTTTAGTTGGAAAGTATCAAAGATAATTATGGAAGTAAAATAAGATTTAGCCTTTATACCTTTTGGAACACCTAAATCATCTAGTCTTTCTAATGCATTTTTAAGGATTACTGCATCATGTGATGAATCTTCCCAACCAGCGAGAACATATATGAACCTCAAATCAAAGTCAACTATTGTTAACATATTTTGTGTTGAGTATAGTTTTCTTCCTCTAAATGCAAATTCATTCTCCTTAGGTACTCTAATTTTGATGTGTGTCCCATCTACAGTGCCAACACAGTCTTATTTTTTGTATAACTTATTAAAAAAAAGAACACTACAATACATGTAACTTTCACACATGTGAAAAGATTATATCTGGAAAAAAAACATGAACCTATTGTTCAATTGCATCTTACATGGAATTTGGAGAAGTGGAGGCTTAATAAATTCATGGCATAGCTCCCTACAGCATATAATACAGCCCTAAAATACCTACTAACAGTTTCCCCAGAGTGTTGAATGTTAAATTGAATAACTTGATTACAAATACTATGCCCGAGTGTATGCAATGGCATAGCAACTTGTTCGTTAGTCCGTACACTGAATGCATCTACCAATTATCTTATCGTGCGCATTAAGTTACATAATTTGAAGAAAGGCTCTCTCCTCATTCGTACTATGTCAATAAAATCAGAATCACACCCATAGTATAACCTAGAAAGGTATGTTTGACTTTTATATTTCATTCAGGATTATACTTTTTTCTTTATCTGCCTATCACATATAATAACGCGAATATAACACTCAATGCAACAATAATCACTACATGAATAGCTAAATGATTTTGAGTTTCATCTAGTCATGGGACATCCCAATACTAATTCAAATTGGATGATCGATCTTCGTTATAGTACAAACATTCATCCATCTTTATAGTATGTAGCTTTAACACATCATCTACAAAAATTAACAGTACTTTAAGCTAACAAGAGAGCCAATCTAGCACAGATGATAAAATATGAAATGGGATACAAACAAGAATAAATGTCGAAATTCAAGGATTTTGACATTGCATAAAAAAATTTATTATCGTCAAATGAAAGAAAATATAAATTGCAAACATTTCATTAGGTAGTCAACCAAATAATGAATTTATATATAGTAGTGACTTTAGTCAATTACTAAATTCAATTGCAAATCATTAATATGGAATATCTAAAAACTAAGAAGCTGACTAGAAAAAAATGAGTAAAAAACCACAAGTGCTAAATCTTCTAGGCTGGAGGGTTTAGTCAGTGAAATCCTCACAAATTACTGTTGTGATGTGCGAAGCTCAGCTACCTCGCGAAATGCTAAAAGGTGAAAAATAGAGAATCCCATAAAAAAGATTATTGTTTAATCCCTAATTTTGCTACCAACCAAAAAGGCGATTTGTTGAAATGTTAATGCTTTTCTTACATTTTTAATAGCAGTTGATCAGTAATTTGGCCTCTCAAAGAGGGTGATGATTTATCTTAATTCCTTTCTCTTCTTTGTTGCTTCAAGAAGCGAAATGATGAGTTGTGAATTGTGAAATCGTGAACGACCTACGAAATGGCGAACAATCTAGGTCATTGAAACATCACTGGAGGCATCTTGTGATTTCGCTGTAAGTGACGAGTCAAAGCTAAGGGGGGTGAATTGGCTTATTTAAAAAAAAATTCAAAAATTAACAATGATATTTTGCAGTGAAAATAAATTAAATGATTAATTTTGAATGCCTGATTTTAGATCTTTGATAACTACGCACTTGAGATCAAACAAATTAAACAAAATAGACTCAAAGATAAATTTAATTTGAGCACAACCATTTTAAAAGCAAAACTTTTTTTTTTTTTTTTTTTTACTTTGAGATGAATAATACTTGCAATAAAATCAAATCTAAGAATAAAGATAAAATATGCAAGAAGTAAAATAACAAAGAAAAGAAAAGAAAAAACAAACCATAATTTTTATAGTGGTCAACTTGACCTGTGTCCACTCCCCGGAGTCCTCTCTCCAAGTATTCCACTAACCACTCCTACTCCTAGTAAGGCGGAGAAGTCTTTCTCCTTCACAAGGACTGGAAAACACCCTTAAACCCTTCTCTTCTAGAAATGACACCATTCTTTTGCACTCTACACAGCAAAGATGCCACCACTAGCCTCCTGCTAGCATGAGAGTCTTCTCACAAGACTCTCGATAACTCTTACACCCAAGAGCCCTTACTCTTTTACAACTGAGGAAGAAAGGACACAGATTAGGAAGAACAATCTAGTGGATACCGATTTCTTGAATACCCTCTCAAGGGATCCCTCACAAACCTCCTCTCTCTCCCTCTCCTTCTTTGCCTCACACAATAGAGTAAAACCTCTCAAAAGATCTCTCACAACCTCCTTGGCCTCTCACAAGAAAGTGTGAGACATTCTTTGTCTTCAAAAGAACATAAAAGAGTATATATATTAACCTACTATTCAAACCCTAAAAATTCTGATTTAGTAAATTTGACGGGCAAATTATACAGTATGATCCAAGAATGTACAGTACAATCTGGAAAACTATGCCAACTAACGAAACCAGATCATCCCGTCCGAATAAAGTTCATCCAAAAAGCTCTCTATTTGTTTAGATTGTATGATATATATCATACAATACGATCTTCACAAGGATAGTGACTAGGGGCATTGGATCGGCATGTCCAACCAGATTTCAGCCGGACATGTTTTTTGTTCATTTGTATTGGACGACAGGGATCGTACAGTACAAAATCAACTCTAATTAGTACCCTTGATTTCAGGATCCTCAATAGCTTATTCATTATACAAGGTGTTAATATTCGTACTGTATGAACAGGTTCGTCCAGTACAAACTGTTCAAATTTTTAATTAAACTATTTTCAAAAATTTAGGATTTGAACGATCTAAATTTGAATAGCTGATCGTCCAATATGATATCCATCGCACAGTAAGATTAATTAAGCAAAGTTTTCAAATTTCAATTTACGTTAATTAATCCCATCTGATTTTTGAAATTTTCAAAATTGTCACACATATCGTACAGTACGATCTACTTAGAAAATAAAATGCTTTAAATAGCATTGTTTTAATTTTAAATTATCCCTTGTGTGTGTGTGGTTGCTCAACAAACTCTATGCCTAAACATACAAAAGACTCATGAAAAGAAAAAGTTACAATTACAAAATAACACACGCACTGCTTCTTAGTCTTCACAGGGCTAAAGGATTTCATTTGCTTTTAATCTTTAGCCTTAGCAAGACCTTTGGTTTGAATCTGTCGCATGTGTGCTTCCTACAGTTGTTAGAAAAAGGCAATTCCTGAACACACCACTTGATTAGTAGTTAGTGTGACCAATAATATTTATAATCATCAAAATTCCTAATGTACACCTGTCTCATGGGGTTCAACATTCGCAAGAGAGGATTGACGAGCATGTTAACGAACTACTAAGGCCTTACAGGAGAAGTGCAATTTCGCACCTATTTGTCATGAGAGAGGAATGAAAACTAACCCTGCAGGAATCACACGAGAGAGACGATGTCCAAATGATGCATTCATGTTTTGGCTTATTTCTTTTGTTTTGATGTAATTTGAATATTAGTTATTTTTTATGTTTTTTTATGCTATCCAATGATGGAGATCATCCAATGATCATGGTAGGATGTGCTTGGGTTTGGCAAGTCTTGGGTTTGCTAGCTTTTGGGTCCTTTTTGTTCTCTGGGCTGTTTGCTGGCTTTTCCGTTTCTTCCCCTGGCTGCTTTCCCGTAGCTGCCTCTACCCGGTTCCTATGCTATCTTTTTGGGTGCAGTTTTGTGGCCTGCTGGTCTTCCTGTTCCCCTTACCTGATTGGTTCGGTTGGAGGTGGAAATTAGCTATTTGGCTCCCCTTTTTCTCCTATCTTGACTTTTCTCTTTAGTTTGCCTACATCAAGTTTGGTATCATAGTAAGTTAGCATATCTTTGGGTGGTGAGAGTCTCTTTCTTAAATGATCAAAAATGGCTAATAATCAAGGGGATTGGCAACAAGTGATGCAACAGTTAACGAATTTGCAAAATCAAATAAATGACATGGCTAATACTATTGCAAATTTAAATTTCAACAATCATAATGTTCAAACTTCTGAGAGTGAGGAGAAAGTCCCTGTAAACCAAAATAGGCAACAAAGAAATTGGGATTATGGGATAAAAATTGATATCTATAACTTTGAGGGAAAGATATAACCCGACCAATTCCTCAAGTGGGTAGAAAAGATAGATCAATTTTTTGAATGGAAGGAAATTCTTGACAATAGGAAGGTTAGATTTGCAAGCCTAAACTCACTGGTCATGCATTAACATGGTGGAAGAACCTACAAAATAATAGACTAAGGCGAGGTAAAGAAAAAATCTAAAACTGGGATAGGATGAAAGAAAAAATGAGAGGGAAATTCCTGCCATCAGATCATGCTCGAACAATCTTTCAAGAATTTAATAACTTGCGACAAGGAAATCAATTTGTTGAATAGTACACTGAAATGTTTTACAAATTTCAATCTAGAAATGATTTAGATGAATCTGAAGAAAAGATTGTCTCAAGGTATATCAATGATTTAAAGTGGACAATCCAAGATCAACTGAATTTGCATCATGTAATTAAAACTAACGAGGCTTATCGTATGGCATTAAAAATTGAAAAGCAACATCAAAGGGGTCACAATAAAATAACTGAAACATATAAGCAAAGACAAACTAGCGGGGTTAAAATTCAATCTTCTCAAACTTCTGTGAGAACATCAGGTGTGAAATCAAATCTTTTGAAACTCAAAATGTGGATAAGGGTAAAGGAATAATGGGGCCTAAACCTACTGAACAACCAAGAATAATTGGACCATGTTATAAATGTGGGCTTTATGGTCATCTCTCTGTGGCTTGTAGAAAAAACAACCCACCAAGAAACAATTATATTGAAAATGATGAAGAGATAGAAAAAGAGAAAGAAAACGAATCCGAACCTGAAAATGACAGTGAATTGGAAAATATTGATGTTGAGAGAGATGAAGGTGAGCAACTTTTGGTAATCCGACAAATTTTGACAACTAAAAGTGAAAATGGGGATAGGTGGCTTAGGAGAAACATTTTCAAAACCACTTGCACAGTTGAGAAAAAAATTTGCACTCTTATGATTGATAGGGGAAGTTCGGGAAATTTTGTTTCACAAATAATGATTGATAAACTCAAACTAAAAACAAAACCACTTGCCAAATCTTATAAAAATATCTTGGTTCAAGGAAGGGAGTGAAGTTCCCATAACAAAACAATGTTCTGTTAATTTAACAATTAAGAGTTCTTTCAAACATCAAGTTGTTTGCGATGTCGTACCTCTTGAAGTCTGTCATATTTTATTGGGTCGTCCTTGGCAATTTGATCACAAAACTATTCACAATGGAGAAAAGAACACTTATACTTTGATTTAAAATAATAAAGAATTCACTCTATATCTTCAAAAACATGTGCCTGATTCGCCTGCCAAAAATAACAAGGTTATCAAAATAAACACTCCTGAACTGCTTCTGAACACAAATGATTTGAAACATTCTAAAGTAGCTTATTTGGTTTTGGGAAAAGAAACTGAAACAACTCTTCAAATTCCTACTAAAATTCAACCTTTAATTGATGAGTTTTCTGATATAATACTTGAAGAATTGCCAAATTTTGAAAAAGTTTTTGAAGTTGATTATAATGCTTCTCATGTTGGTATTGGTGCTGTGCTTAGTCAGGAAGGAAAACCTATTGCTTATTTTAGTGAAAAGTTGAATGATGCTCGATCCAAATATTCTGCTTATGACTTGGAATTTTATGCTATTGTTCAAGCCTTGAAATTCTGGAGATGTTATTTGATCCAAAAGGAATTTGTTTTAAATACTGATCATGAAGCTTTGCGATTTTTGGGCTCTCAAAAAAATCTGAACAAAAGGCATGTCAAATGGGTTTTTTTTTTTTGCAAGAATACACTTTTCACATTAAATATAAAACTGGAGTGCTAAACAAAGTAGCTGATGCTTTAAGCAGGAGGTCTCATTTGTTGGTAACTGTGTACCCAACCATCACTTCTTTCGATTTTTTAAAAGACACTTATGAAAATGATCCTGATTTTGAGGGAATTCTTGTCTTACTTTTGGAACTGATCCTTCTGCTCAATTTGTTATTCAACAAGGGTTTTTGTTTAAGGATTCTAGACTTTGTATAACAAAAAATTCTTTGAGAGAGCAACTTGTACAAGAACTTCACAGTGGGGGTTTGGGTGAACATTTTGGGCAAGAAAAAACTGTTGCTTTGGTTGAGGAAAAATATTTATAGCCTCATATGAGAAAGCAAATTGCTAAGCTGGTGAAACAATGTAAAATCTGTCAAGCTTTTAAGGGAACTTCTCAAAACATTGGTTTATATACTCCTCTTCCTATTCCAAATAAACCTTGAGAGGATATCTCTATAGATTTTATTTTGGGGTTACCGGTTACTGCTAGAAAAAATGATTCTGTTTTTGTTGTCGTGGATCGGTTTAGCAAAATGGCACATTTTATTCCATGCAAGAAAACTTCTGATGCTTCATATATTGCTGACTTATTTTTTAAAGAAATTATTCGTCTTCATGGCATTCCTCGAACATTCACTTCTAATAGGGATACTAGATTTTTGAGTCACTTTTGGAGAACACTCTTGGGCAAAATTAAGAACTACTCTTCAGTTTAGTAGTGCATATCATCCACAAACCGATGGGCAAACTGAAGTTGTCAATCGAAGCTTAGGAAATTTACTGAGATGCCTTGCTGGAGAAAAATCATCCTAATGGGATTTGATATTATCCCAAGCTGAATTTGCATACAATAATTCTATTAATCGCTCCACTGGTAAAACTACATTTTAGATTATTTATGGTCAGCCTATACCTCACATTTTAGATAGAAATTATCTGTCTTTGCCTAATAAAGTTAGTGCTGAAGCTACTAAAACTTTTGACCATATCAAAACTGTCCAATAGCAAGTCCTTGAAAAACTCCGAATGGCTAATGTTAAATACAAATCTGCTGCTGACAAACATCAGAGGGAAGTTAATTTTAAGGAGAGAGATTTAGTTATGGCTTACTTTCGTCGCCAACGATTTCCTATTGGTACTTTTGAAAAATTAAACAGGAAGAAATTTGAGCCTTTTCGTATTCTACGAAAGTTGGGCACAAATGCCTATCTCTTGGATCTTCCTATTACTATTGGCACTTCTCCTGTATTAATGTTGCTGACCTTTCTTTGTATGAAGGAAATTCTAATGATTCTGTGAAAATTGAAACTTTGCCACTCTCCACAATAATTCCAAACAACGATGAACAGATTGAAGATATTATTGATGTCAAGATTATTAAAACTAGACATGGCGAACACAAGAGGTTTTTGGCAAAATGGAAGAATTGTCCCTTGACAAACTGTACTTGGATGGATGCTAATGAGTTGAAAAATTGTCATCCGGATCTTTATCAGAAAATTGTGGAAGCCTTCTCATCAGGAGATGAGATTCTCCCACTAGGGGGGAATTGATGCATTCATGTTTTGGCTTATTTCTTTTTTTTTTATGTAATTTGAATATTAGTTATTTTTTATGTTTTTTTTACGCTATCCAATGATCATAGTAGGATGTGCTTGAGCTTGGCAAGTCTTGGGTTTGCTAGCTTTTTGGGTCCTTTTTTGTTTCTGGGATGTTTGCTGGCTTTTCGATTTCTTCCCCTGGCTGCTTTCCCGTGGCTGCCTCTACCCGGTTCCTATGCTGTCTTTTTGGGTGCAGTTTTGTGGCCTGCTGGTCTTCCTCTTCCCCTTACCTGATTGGTTTGGTTGGAGGTGGAAATTGGCTGTTTGGCTCCCCTTTTTCTCCTATCTTGACTTTTCTCTTTAGTTTGCCTACATCAGCAAACCTGTAGGACTTGGGGCAAGACACAAAGAGCTTGCAGGACTTCGCACGAGAGACGAAGAGCTTGCTCAATTTCATGCTACCTTTCCGTGCATGAGAGATAAAGAGCTTGACATTTAGAACTCGCCCGATTTCAATGGGTTTTAAATACACCACAAATACACTATCCAGTGAGTTTCAAAAACTTTACAATTTTACTTTGCATTTACTTTACATCAAACCAAACATAAACAAACTCAAAACCCCTTTATTTACTTTACAGTACACTATAAATATAGGCAACCAAACAACCCCTTACGGCTGAAGATGGAGGAATGTCTTTAATGATCAAGAGAATGAAGATATCAATAATAAAATTAAAATAACTCTTGAATTAGTAAGAGCTTCTACTTCACAATCATCTAAAAGAAAAAGCAAAGTAGGATTGGAGCTTCAAAAAAATTAAATGATGATTTAAATACAATGGATATGTTTGTTGTGTTATTAATTTGTTCCTTTATTTTATATTATATTGAATGCAATGTTAATTGATATAGGAAGTAAAAAAATTTGTAATTGAAAAAGGTTTTGAAGATGACAATGAGACAAAATCCAATGATGATATAATTGTTACATACGAGATATATTCTCAAGAATATGAAAGTGAGGATGAAGCCGCCATGGATCTTGCTCCTCATAGCGTATTTAAGTTTTAAGTGAGTATTTACCTTAAATCTCATTTCAAACTTTCATTTTATAATAACATTTAATATTGAGATTTACAATTTATATTTTTATTATAAGCAAGCAAGTAAATATGTTGATGACTTATTTTATTTGTCATTTTTATGGATTATTGATAATTTTATGAGTTCTTTATTGTTCGTTTTTGAGGCTCACGCCTCGCTAACTAAAAAAATCTCGATTCCCAATTTGTCCCTTTTTAACCTTGCAAATTTCCACATAAAAATATCCAGAAAACTTGTGTCTGAATTCCTAGCCCACTCCAAGGAAACATTCTAGGTCCTTACCAGTAGATTATTTTAATATCCAATTCATCTCAAGGGAACTCTCATTAACTCATCCCATTTTGGAATTCTAGTCTTAACCTTAAGCTAGGTTAGATAATAGGTGATCTTAGAATGACTATAGAATGCCCATTAGATATATATGTATTGCAAGGAGAACCCCTATATCATTTATACCTAATAAGCTTGCCTTATATCCATCTTATAACATAATCAACCTTGGTTAATCTTTGTAAACTTGATCAGTGGTATGAGCATTCAAATCACCTTCTCATTCAGCCAACCACAAATGTGAATCATGATAAGAATCATTCCTTGGGTTTATGAGTATTTATTTGACTTTTATCAATGTCCATATAGGATACCCGTATAAGTCCTAAGTCCCCATGAGAACATTCATAGTTCTTAAGATAAATGGTCTTAAAACTCAATCAAATTACTTCTAGAAGGTTTAGATCACAAAATCATAGAGACCTCTGGATGAGCCCAATTAAATAATTGGGAATATAGGTCCTAAAGTGACCATATCATTTGATAGAATAGAACCAATTTGAAGTAATGGACCAATTTAATCAACTTGGACCCATTGACTCAAATTTAGATTATTAAAGTATGTCCTATAATGATTCATACACAATTGGACCCATAGGACATTTTGATTTAATCATATGATTAACCAGTTTAATCATAAAAGACCAAAGCCTAGCCCTTATCGTCACAAATGAACCCATACAGGCTTAGGACCTTCACTCGAACCCCACGGGATGCTAAGACTCCAAGAAGACTCACTTGAATGATTAGAAGTTCTTAGGTCCCAATTGGCCCCATGGTTTTGCCAATGGGTCAACAAAAACAAGGTTTAACTAAAATAAACTCTTAAAGAGCCAATTTGGTCAAATCATCTTTAACCTTCAAACTGGCCAACCTGATTAGATCATAGACTCATAATAGGATGTCTATAGATAGAATACATTCTCACATAACCAGTTGACCTATCAATTGGACCAATAGGGATTATCTGACCCAATTTGATCTGTTTGAACCCAAATGAGTCAATTGAGCCAAATTGACCTTCAACATCAAATTGGCTTAATCAATTGGATATAGAGCTTCCCTAGAATGATTGTAATATGATTCAATCTTGATTAACTCCTTTCGATAACTAGTTTGACCAAAATTGGTTAAACAAGTCAAAATCTCCCATATAGGAGGATCCCACTTTCATGCTAGATTAAGCTACCAAATAGCAAAATCAATTCAAATCCTTGGAAGTCGTTCTATAAGAGAATGTCAAGAAGAGAAGTCTTGTTGAGACAAATCCAAGTTAACATCTTCAAATCAATCAATTTGTTGAAATGACCCAACATATCTCGTTGAAATCCAAATAGAGACATCCACCTTCCTAAATGTATTAGCCCAACTAATTGGCCAAATCAAACCAAATCCTTGGAAGTAATTTTTGAAGGATATTAGGAATATAATCCTGGTTCATAATAATTCATTTTAATCAATTTAGGTAGGTCAATTTAATCAAATGAATTAATATAATCAATTTGAGAAGTGGGATTAAGGTAAAATTAAACCCACTTAATGGTTGAACCACTTGACCAATCTAATTCCAATTAACATCTCTAATTCCAATTAATACCTAGTACATATGAATAGTTCCCCCAGCTAGAATTTACTTCAATTAAAGCAATAAACATAAAATTTACCACAGTTAAACTATGCTGAATAAGAATAAGTACAAGTATACTCATCCAATAAATTTTTTTTCAAGTATCCCTTATCCCTTAAGTATAACTTAAGTATCTGTTGCATAGCCATCTAGCTAAGCTGAAAATCCTCCAGGTGTTAAGCTACAAATAGATAAAAGTTTTGGATTGGGTTAACATCACCCAAACTATGGTCCATCCATGACGACCATATAGTTCCTTGCTTATATAAGATGTTGCAGACGGACTCTGGCCATCGCAAATAAGGTTTTAATCATATTCTTAAGCTAAATCTCCTTTAACCTAACAAACCAGACTTTTAAGGGTTAAATTGAGACAGTATTTTTCTTCTCTTGCCTTATAAAATATGAGGCATCCAAATTTTCTTTTTATTCTCAAAGTTTTCTATAACAAACTCAGTAGTCAATTACAATTATAATATAGTAGAAAAACATGCATATAAATAATCAAATTGATTTATGAGTTTTTTTCATTTAACGTACATATGAATATTTAATATGAATTTATATATTATAATTTCTTGATTGATAAAATATTTTTTTGAGATCTCTAATTCTTTAAAGTTTTACTCTTATAACAAATCATTTATTATAGGAGCATTGTCAACATTTTATACTAATGAAGCTACAACTATTTTCATTTTCATTTTCATTTTTATTTCCTTTTCTATTTAACATGCACGAGTATATTGCATCCACAGCTAATATCACAAGGGAGTGAATTTCTATATTTGCATGCATATACCTTTTCATTTTAATAGTTTATCACATGTTATGATTCATTTGATTTATTTATTTTTTCTTTTATGCATAGATATCAATCAGTATAAGCAGTTTTCACATTTATATATATCATATGATAACTAAGATTATTAGTTTTCTTTAATTTAATGTATGGTAATTCCTTTAGAATTTCATATATCTATATACATGACACAATATATGATAATTGCATTGAAACAAAATTAAAAAATATAACTGCTATAAAATAAATGTAATCACACATTTCGCTACTTTTTGTGTTCAAATTCCTTCAATTTTTAAGTGGCCCTCTTATGCAATACCTAAAATCACGTACATAATTACATTAATCTGTACTGCTATTTTAAAACTATATCTTCATTAACTTCAAATTAATTCACCATATACAAATAAAATTCTTACTTATACTTTTCCTGAGAACTTTTTTTGGCTTCTGTATTTTGTCCCAACTCAATGATTTACTTCTGTCATTCTTTCAAAATAATATTTGTTTGAAAAAATGACCAAAATGGTCCATTGACTATTTATGAAGAATCAAAATGATCATCAATTATATTAAAGGAGTATTTTAGTCCCTCAAGTCTTAAAACAGAAATCAAAATAGTCTCATGGTAGGACTATTTTGATTCCTCTTTAGAGAGTTGAGGGCCCAAAATGATCCTTTAATATAGTTGTAAACTATTTTAACCTTTCATAAAGAGTCAAGGGACTATTTTAGTCATTTTCTTATATTATTTGTATTAAATATTATTAGACTAAATTCTAAAGAAGTCAAACAGTCAAAATAACGTCGAATGAACTTGACTTTATTAAGAACAACTTCGAGTGCAATGAATGTCATTTAAATAACATTATATGTTTTTTAAAATTATCACACCATAATTATAATTACATTATCTACTTTAAATATCTAAAATGATTGAAATTAAATATCTTTAAATGACATTAATTATCTCAATTGATCTTTCTTTTTGTCGAATCAAATATTTCACCGCCTGCATTTATCCAAAAAAAAATTCAATTCAGTAAAATAAATTTACTAAATTCCCTCCTAGAGTAAGAGAAAGATACACTTTTTTGCTTTACGGAAAACGAAACCCACGACTCTTCTTCATCTCTGTTTCATCTTCACCCTCACCAAATTTCGCTTCTTCTTTCTCGTAAATGCTCTCCTTCGCTAAATTCCACTCCTCTTAATCGAACGAACGAACTTATCTTAAGCAAGAAATCGCTTTGTTCGATTATTGCTCGTACTAACCGGATTGAACTCTTCGCCCGGTTGCTTTAGTTCCGCTCTCGACTTCTCCTGTTCATGCGGCTTTATTACACAGAGCGGAATTGAATTATCTCCTGCAAGGAGTTGTGTATTTTCACTTTCAATATGATGTTTCGCTCATTCACGGTTCGACCACTTGTCCACTTGCCCGCTCGCTTTACTGCATCGCCTGCTCTCCAACTTTAGTTAAAGGGACCGGTTTGATTGAATCGGTCCAGTCGGTTCTTACAATTGGGCCGCCATGACTAGACCATGATTTGGGAGGAATTAACACCATCTAAAATAGATCTCTATCTCCGAGAAAATTTTGAGCTTAGGCAGGTAGTTATGCTAGTGACACTTAGGTTGTACTTTAGGGAAATTTGGAAAATTTTAATTGGATGAGCGTACTTACACTTATCTTTAGTTACCCTAGTTTAACCCATGGTAAACTTTAAGTTAATGGCCATAACTTAAGTAAATTCCAGATGCGTAGACTAGCTTAGTGTGGTAGGTGTTAATTGGAATTAAATTGATCAAGTGATTCAATTATTAAGTGGGTTTAAATTCATCTTAACCCCACTTTGCTCAAATGAGCTATATTCATTCATTTGATTAAATTGACCTATCAAAAGTGGTTAAAAAGGATTGGGATGAACAAGGATTATGTCCCAAACATCCAAATTAAAATCGCTTTCAAGCTTTGGCTTTGATTTGATTTTGTCAATTAGCTAAGAATAATTCATTTGGAAAGGTGGAGAACTCTTTTGAGTTCAAAAGAAACATGTCAAGCCATTTCAGTAAATTGACCAATTAAAATTTGTCAAATTGGGTATACTCTAGTTAAGCTAATAATTCAGAATTCCTCCCTCAAGTGTATCTCTCTCTAGTTTCCGTTCTATATTGCTTCTTCTATCACTTGGGTAGCCTTGATTATTGGAACATCTCATACCATTAATATCTCGGTTTGGAGAGGAAGGGTTGTCATACTCATTCTCCTCAATCATACATCTAGTCTAGTATCTAGGGTAGAATCTGACATCAGATCAATATTGTTGTCAGGTTTTCCATTCCAGAATAGGTTGCTATGCACAATATGCTATAAATCACGATAAAGCATTAGCCTGATTTTGGAAGATGCTGGCTTTTATGACACTTTTGATAAGTTGTAAGAACAAGAACAAAGATTTTATGGAACAGTATTCAACATGTTCAGTTAGTATTTCTGGAAAAACTTCTAGCAAGATGAACTCTGCACTTGCGAGATAAATTTGCAAGCTTCACGTCAGTAACAAATCCCACAACAAACAAAGGGCTCAGTCCTACATGAAGTGCTATATAATCATCGTCTTGAATAAATTGAATCTTAAAGCTGAACGTTGTAACATATGAATCTTATCTCAGGATGATAAGCATCATACACCAACCTTCAACAGTGCTCAGCTTCTTTGACTTCGAGGCATCAGCTTGAAATTGCTGTAATAAGGAGTCAATTTCTTCAAATACAACTTCTTTCGGGCGGTTCCCATCAATCTAAATCCTAGCATGAGTTAGTAAACTCAACAAACTAGCAAATTATTTTTAATAGAAAACTGGACATGTACATTATCTTGATGAAGTAGATGAAAGGAAAAACCTTCTTTAACAAGTCCAAGTACGTAGACAGGATAGCTTCTGCATTTCTCTTATATGTCTCAAGACGTGACACAACCTACCAATATCAGACGGTAATATCGTAAATCAAAAGGACATGTTAAAAGTACTGCTTCCAAAATGATAGAAAACAACAAGACAAAGTAACTGCACTGACAGAATTTTGAGGGTGGTAAAAATTGCAATATTCAGTGCAAGGCGATTCAAGGAAAGTTAGAGCATCAATAACGAAGTTCAATGAAGAAATAAGATGATGAAAAAAATCGAGTTTAATGAAAAATGTCTAGTACTGTCAGCATATTCACTAAGGTTGCGTTGCTGCAAAATTTAAGTGTCCTTGTAACCTAAGTTTTCTGCCGGAAAATGGAGCCAAAATATCATAATGGAAATTGTAGGAAAAAATGCAATTTGGTTAACACTACCTTTTCTTGAGTATCATCTGCACGGGTTATTAGTCGTGCAGAAATTTCATCCGTCTCAGGAGGGAAGTTCTTAAGATGGTAAATTTTTCCAGTTACTGGATCCATCCTCCTACCCACACATCTGTCGATCAGAATTTCATCAGGAACCTAAGCATTAAAAGGTCAAATTATATGAAAGGTCAGGATGCAAAACTACATAAGCTTTAACTAGTGTTTACGTGGATTTAAACCTAGACCATTGAAAATATGCAACAAATTCATTAGCATTTACATTTATCATATCAAAAGACATTATAGCAGACAATCTCTATATAAAATAATTTATTTCCATGAAATAAAAGTTAAATTTACAAGTAAATTCAAGATACACACTATACAGTACAAAAAAATTAGATCTTAATAAAATCATTCTCAACCAAAGAAACCTAACATAATAGTTCTGAAATGCTAGTCAAGCTGTGCAAGATATTACTTTGTTAAGTTTATTGAGTTCATAAACGTAATACACAGCAAGAGATCTTCCTAGGGTTCTTATTATTGTTATTGAACCTAGCATGTTACTTATCTTATATCCCCTCAACATGTATAATATTCATTGAAGGCATCGAGATCTCTTATATTTTCATGGATGCATTGAACTCCATCGTATGAATCTTTCAAGCAAGTCCTTGTAAATATTTGTGAAAGTGCATAACATATCATAGATGTTTTGATCTCGAATATATTGATCTTTCAAGCATATATTGTATGCAAAATGACAATAATAAAATGCACTCAAAAGGTCATATGGGTTAAAATTCATCAAAAGGTCATAGAGGTTGATCTAGAGACCATATTCATTCGGGTGTGACCATACTAGCACCAGTGCATCGAATCTCATTAGAACTCTGCAGTTAAGCAGGAGATAATAGCATTAGGATTGGTGACCTCCAGGGAAGTCCTCATGTTACACCTTCGTTTTTTTACGACGCTCTATTGTTTTGCTAATTTCTTTAGTAGAGCATCCCCATGCAATATTCCTCTTGCAAAGTTGACTCGTAGCACCTCGAGCAAGGAAATCACACTGCAGGACCAGCGATGTAATCTAGGAGCCACAAGTTGTAGTCATATGGGAACTGCCATAACTTTTCAAGCACATATTGTATACATAATGATTGTCTTTCCTGATGTGATCGCACCTATCTTTAGCTGAAGGGTTTTCTTTTCAATGTATAGTGTATTAATTAGAAAAAGATTTTAGAATTCTAATGAGTTGGGCTTGAGCGCTTATCCTACCCAATAAAGAAGGCATTGGCTAGAAAACAAATTGAACATTCTGATGGAAAAAAGCTTCTATTACTCTTCTCTTCCTAAGAAAATAAAGTTGGGTAACATTTATATTAGTATTAATGAAATTGGAGGAAAAAAAGGGCTTATCATCAACCCCTCTTATGATTTTAGCTTTGCATGAAAATTATCTTGGCAAAGCTCCATTCTTTGCAATGACAACTCGTATTCATATGGCGCTTTATTTCAAATTTGTCCGACAAATGTCAGTCATTTGTGATGTTGATGAAGAAGGATATTCATGTTGGGGTAATAAATTGAACTGAAGTATGAGGTAACAGTACAACCCGATTGATTGACACAATCAGATTCCACACAAACTAATGATGTGAGGGCTTATGATGAGCTAATATGAGACTAGTTGAGTTTGAAATATGCTTAGGTTTTCTTTGATATAAAATTAATAACAGCCCATTGAATTATGCAAGTATACGTATTTAATCAAGTAATAATGTGAAAACATGAGTGTCGAATCCACGAGAAAGTGTTCGACTAAATTGCAACAAAATTACTACTGCTTACTCTAATTTCATATATTTATCCTATTGAAATAAAAAATGATATTTTCGAGCTCTTGCCACTGAATAAAAATACAAGTAAAAAGAGTTGATACAAATGAGATAAGATGTTTGTTGACCTTCTTTTTGGCATCGCTCGCTTTCATATTTTACCTCGATTCATCGTCAGCTTTGTGAATTTATTTTTTTCGATCACATATCACCATTTATTATGTTTGAAAAATATGTGGTTGGGTCGACACGATTCAATGAGTAGTTTTTGTGAAATTATGCGCGTATTCATCTTTTACATAAAATCTTTTGATTCGAATCTCATTTTGTGAAACGGACTGTGCGAGCACGTCTGAATCATCAAGATCTTTCAAATGAGCCCATCCATGTCTGGATCAGGTTTCATTTGACGTGTGTTGAGCTTGTTGGATAAATTTCATTATTTAAATATTATTTAAATAATCATTTGAGTATTATTTAAATGATAATTTAAATATTATTTAAATAATCATATAAGTATTATTTAAATGATCATTTAAATATTAATTAAGTCATTAATTAAAATAAGCATTTAAGTATTACTCAAATTATTATTTAAATATCATTTAAATTATTTTTATACATATAATAAAATATTGATTAAAATAAATCTTAAACATCATATTTAATAAAAATATTTTAAATTATCATTTGAGAGATATATGAGATAACATACATATAAATCCTTTTTCTTGATTTGTGGGTAGCCTTGATTATTGGAACATCTCATACCATTAATTATCATTTGAGAGATATGTGATTACTTATGAGAGATATGTGAGATAACATACATATATTATAGTGTAATTAAACATCATATTTAATAAAAATATTTTAAAAAGTTAAAAGAATTTAATAAATTAAAATATAATGTTTAAAATTTAATTAAAATAAAAATAATTTTTTTTATAGAACCGACCGGTTCTTTCCAACCCAGACCGATTCACCGGTTGAATGGCCGATTTTTGTCGGTTCGATGCGAAGCCGGTTTTTAAGCTGGATCGGACCGGCCACCTGACTGGTTCAGGGTTGAACTGGCCGGTCTGGCTCGATTTTTAAAACTATTCATAAGTATTACAAGATAACTATTAGAAAATAAGATATATGAAAAAAATAGAGGGGTTAGTGGACATTAAAGAGGAGTTCCACCTATCAATTTTGACTATTTGTCTCATCCCTACCTAACAATTTCATAACTGATCATATAAACTTCTAGATAGTAAATAAAATATAAATTATATTTAAAATTATGGGTTCTTGATTGGACTCTTGTAATTGGACATTTTCTTTGATTCTTTGTTGGGCTTTGATCTTAGCTCTTATAATTAGGCTTTTAGCCTGATTATCTCCATCCACATGATATGCTACATCATTAATCTAACATAAATAAAGAAATCATAGGGTCCTAGGAATCACAACATAGGACAACAACATGCAGGAAAATATTTTCATAATTTTGTAATAAAGAGGAGAAAAGCATATAATCAAAAGAATATAAAACATTGCATAATTGGAAGACTAGCTGGCCTAACAAAAGCAGCCAACAATCTGTAGGAAAATACTTTTCGTAATTATGTAAAAGCGTATATTAATAAGAATATAAAATATAACAGAACTGGAAGACTGGTTAGCCTAACATAAGCAGAAAGAGAAATCATAGGATCCTAGAAATCACAACATAGGACAACAATCTGCAGAAACAAATGAATCAAAAACAAAACCTAGCAGTAGAAGCATTAAGTTTTAACATACATCAAGCACAATGTATATATCTGGTCTTATATTAGCCCTTTCAAGGCTTTGTGCTTGTGAAAAGGTCCTGGGATATCCATCAAGAAGCCAGCCTCTCTCTTTTACATCAGGCAGAGAAAGTCGTGTTATCACCATCTATTATAAAGGAAACTTCATTAGAATATATAGAAAAGGGAAATTATGTAAGAGTAAAGCAGGACACAACTCATCTGAATAAAAAGAAATGGCTTAAGAGAAAGGGCATTTACATCAGTTACAATTTCATCTGGAACAAGCATGCCATTATCCATGTATCCTTTTGCTTTCTGTCCAATTTCAGTCCCGGTTGACACTTCAGCCCTCAATATATCTCCAGTGGAAATGTGCACCAATCCATACTGAAAGAAATGCATATAGTTATTCTAAGAGAGCTATATCATGGATTCATGAGATTGATTTCTGAGCAATAAGCAAATTATTTCATGAACTTTATTTATATACTGTTAAGAAATAGCGTGGCAAAAATGAATGAAAACTTAAAAAATAATAAGCATTCATAATAATAGAATACTGAACATCCAGAATTCAGAATATCAATTCCTGACATAAAACCTTTGGAAATTCAGTATGCGGGGGGGGGGGGGGGGGGGGGGGGGGGGGGGGGCGGCGGTTGTTGGGATATGAAGAAAAAGCAGAAAAGAGAAACTGATTTGTGTCCTGCTATCATCCTTATTTGGTTTAAATTCCCCAGATGTTATTTGTTTTGGTTCCTATCCTACCATAGAATTTGGTGAACAATATTTGTCTTCTCAGGTGAGTAAGACTAAATGTTTATAGCATATCAGCCGGCACTCTGATATGTATTGGAGCATTGTTGGCTAGATTTTGTAAGTTAAGGAATGGATTCAATAAAAAAACTTGTGTGGCTTGGTACTATCTATAATGGTGGTTGGATTAGATGTTCTTTGTGTAGAGCTCGAATGACTGGGATAGTAAGTCAAGTGTGCTGCTCTGGGATAACCTTCCCAGTTGGACTAGTCTATGCCGATGGTCAGTTAGCTCATTGCCTTGATGGTTTGCTGCCTTGAAGAATCAGCTTAGTGTCTGGGCTTGAGTTCTGTATGCGGTTGGTATATTTTGCTAATTATTTAACTCATTGCCTTGATGTTTCTCGTAAAATACGTAGGCAGCTCATAATTCTTTGAGTGATGAGCTTAACCTCTTGTGTGTATCTTATATTTTCTTAGTAAAATTTTTCATTATTTCTTTATAAAAAAACTATCAGGATATGATAATCAAAATGCCTTCAAGACAACGTTTGCAGCCTGTCGAATCCACTTTGTTTATCCATTGTGACTTCTAATAGAGTTGCTCCTGAACAGATTAAATCGTGGAAAAAGGAACTTGCCTTCTCAACTATCATTTGGCACTGAGTTCCTTTCCCCGACGCCGGAGCACCGGATATCATCACCTTCAATGGCTCGACTCTGGCGCAGTACACCCTCAGCCTCTGCTAGCAATTGCCTAAGTTAGGAACACCGTTTCAAATAAAAATGAAGGCAAGAAAGCATTTACAGCTTGCAACCTTTTGCTTTTTAGGGCTTTTCCTCCGAGGACCCTCGGAATAGACGGGAAGGGAGTGACGGTCATGAGAAATTGAAAGAGGGGAGTAAGTGAAGGAATAGAAAGTGGAGAAAGGTAAAGCAAACGAAGTGGTGCGGAGAGGGACAGATGACATGAAAGCTAACTCGCAGTGACTACCGGAGACCGCCGTCCTCGACGCTCCCTGATGCAGAGCCATACTCTCTCTTCCACTCTCTCTCTCTCTCTCTCTCTCTCTCTCTCTTCAGATTAGCGAAGCCCGTCTTGACCTGAGGTTCGGATGTTCCATGCGCGGAAGATAACAGGATCATTGACCACCATTCGTTGGCGCTCGAACTTGGTCGAATGCAGCCCAGTACGCACTGTGCCCAAATGACAGAATAAATTCTTACATTTATTTGAGGGGGATTTATATATATAGATTTTATTTTATGTTATTTATATATCTAATATTTAAAATTTTAATATTATATTTTTATTATTTATATAAAATTTTAATATCAAATATTTTATTCTTATATTTCATTCTTATCACTCATATCACCCTATAAATTTTAATATTTTATTTCATGCATTCATATTTATTCTATAGGTGGTGGTCATATAAGATTAAAATTTAGATGATATATATGTATATATGTAAATCCTCATTTATTTTAAAAGATATGTAATAAAAATTAATTATAAATCATATTTTAATTAATTTTTTAAGATGTCCTCATATAATTTTTTTCTCAGTTTTTCAAATACTCTAGACTGGATGTGGACAGCACATGAAAGTTTTATATGATTTATAAATATTCTTTTAAATATTGATTTATACATGAAAGACATATGTCATGACTTAAATTTTTGCTAATCTCAAGAAAAAGGATTTATATGTATCTGATTAAAGTCTATTATGCCCTTAGAAAAATAAATAATTTATTTTTCAAATGATCCCATCTTATGTGGTTTATTGATATTTTTTTTTGTATGCCTTCTATTCTCAAGTTTTACTTTGCTTCAAATATTATCACTGCAATTCCATAACCAGAAATTTCTATTTACTATTGCAGTTCTCATCAAAAATATGTAAGCAAGAGTTCTACAATAAACTCCATAATGGTGCTTTCTTGAGACAGGAAAGGCTATTAGCTTGGTCAAAATAATGATGATCGTGGGCTAACGTTTTTCTTTTTGCCGGTGAGGTTCTTACTCACTGGATGATAGATATGAGAAACGCTTTTTTTTCTTTTTTTTTCTTTTTACTTTCTAAGATTTCATTTGGGGCAGCTTTTTTATTGTATTATAAAACAGTTTTCTAGTACAAAAACTTTTTGAGCTAAAAATTTCTGTATTAAAAAGCTGCTTTAGAAAGTGGCAAGAAAACAGTCCCAAACAAAACCTAAGTCAATTAAGACAAACTCATACATACATTACATATACAAATTTCGAACTCAAGATCTCTTAGTTAGTAGACAAAATTCTCAACTAACAAGTCAAGATGAGCTATGTGATAAGAGAAACTCGCTCTGCTCATATTTTTTCGCTGAATCATTTCTTCGATGATAGCATGGGACAATGATGAGTGGATCTAACTAAGGATAGTTACTGTGGAGGGAGTTATATATTTTGTTGATCCGATGTATTTTTATCTAAACTCTCTATTGATTCGGGGTCTCATCTTTCTTGTGTAAATTAATCTCCCTTTTCTTTGGTAAAGGATTTGCTTTCATTGCACGTATGATTAGCGCTTATAGATCTTTCTTGCTGGTGCAGTTTGCACTAACAGATTCTCCAATGCAAGTTGTCTTTACTGCTCCCTTTCTCTTTATGGTTTTATAATTATTATTGTTACTAATTTGGAGCTTTTGTCAATTGTTTTTTCTTGCTAGCTCAATTAGCATTTCTGTTACTTGCTAGCTCAATTAGCATTTCTATTCAATATATATATATATTAACTGTGGTACATATTCATATGTGAGCATTAAATTTTGTTTGTCATAATTTTTCTCTATTTTTATCTCTCGTTCAACATAAAAAAAAATTATGTTCGAATTGGAGGTATATATAACATTTCTCTTTTGAATGATTGTCACTAATTCTCTACTTATTTGATATCTTTTTAGCCTTCAAAATAATATTAAAGAATTTAGTCTGCCAAGAAATTCTTGGAATCCTAAGAAATTCCAGACTTCTATAGGAACATCATTAGATCCTACTGATTTTCACATTTTATTTTTTTTAAAGCCTCTCCAACTTCAGTTATATTAATACGACAATAAAAATTATAATCTCTACTTTCATTTAGGATGCTAAGATCACTAAAGTCAATTGTATTTTCACAACGTTCATTAAAATGTTTATGAGAATATCTTATCCAACTAAATTGAATATCTTTTTTTAAGAAAAGTGTTTTTTTATCTTCATTCTTAATGCACTTCAATTGTCCCCCCACAAGAGATAATAAGATTAATGTTGATGACAATGCTAAGGAATATCCCCACCCTTTTGTTGGCAGTAGTAACTTCAGGGATAATAAAAGGAATATCAATTTGGCTTTTGCTATTCCATTTGAGATCTAATTTGTCTTTGTATACTCGCATATGTATTTCAGGTACTTAATAGGTAGTCGGCAGTTTACTAGAAAGATGACTCACTTCCATTGAACTCCATAGAGGAACTCACCCTCACCAAGGGGTGATGCCTTCATCATGTATATACAAGATTAACTACAAGGAAGTGCCAACCTAGAGGGCCCTCAACTCGCCCTACTATAGCCGACCATTGAGCTCGTCTTCTCATTCTCACTCACCTTTTCTCTTAGGGAAACACAAAGCTCAACACGGGTTGCCCACAATTCCAAATCAATGCCCAGTCATGGAGCTCACCCTGCTCGATACATGTTCGCAAATTCTATCAGTCTCACTAGACGTCACAAAACTCACTAGTACTGTTGAGCATGCACAAAGATAGTTTGTAGCACCTACTAAAGCCATGCGTAGTTGCACTTGTTTTGATCCAGTATGGTAAGATCAATGTTGTGAAATATCTACATTCATATCTTTTGCATGTGTTTACGAGTTGTTTGTGTGCATAAGTGAGTTTAAAGCTATTTTGAAGTGGATTTCGGTAATCTATCTGCATGTGTATGAAAATTTGAAATTTTCCTTTGGGAGCACTGTGATGTTGGGCTAGCTATGTTGTGGCGTTGAGTTTTCCAACCGATTTCTGGAATTTGAACTAGCATTGCAGCGCTGAGGCCGGGCACTGCAGCACTACAGAGACAGGTCAATTTTTTTTCATAAAATATCTAAAATCATTTTCTAAAACCATTTTATCAAAATCTTTAAATCCATTTAGAGAGAGAAAGAGAGAGGCTTCTAATTAAAGAAAGCTAGATTTTATGCACCTATGCTCCGTTTTGTACTATCGACCCAGTTCAAAAAATTGTTCGAATTATGGTAGGTTATATTTCACCTATCTCAGTTTTTCAAAATACAAAAAAATGGATTTTCCTAATTGAATTTATAATTTTATAGAACAGAAATGAGCATAACTTTGCACTCGTTAAACTTTCACCGTGTAACTTTCTGTATGTTATAAATATAATAATTCTGAATATTTAGATTTTTTTTGGAAGAATTTCACTGAGTAAATTGAAAAAGTATAGTTTTTAACAAATTAAAAAATAATCTAAAAATAACGTTGTAGTTTAATTAAATCTTTGAAATAATGTTCTAAATAATCTCTGATAATTTAAAAATATTCTAAAATTATGATATTCTCCTCAGCAGCTGAATTTGTTGCTTATCATTAAAGCACTACGAAATTTTGAATTTGGTTTATTTATATTTCTTTTACTACAATACAATGGTATATATGATTATCAGCTTGAAATGTGAGATTCTAAGGAGATCTGATGTGTGGTGGAAGTTCTATTCTGATGCTAAATGCACAAAGAGTCCTAAGAGCCTAAATTTTTTAATATATAATATGTTATAAGCATTGGGAGTCATAACGACCTATTTTCTGATATGCTAGCATAAGGAGTCATAAAGTGCATGTTTCTGATGGGAGGCATTAGGGCCTGAGAGAAATATATTATTTTTTTATTCTGATATATAGAGTGATTATTTATTTACTTTTAGTATATGATTTATCTTATTTTAGTTATTTGTAATTATTCTTATGCTCAGTATAATAAAGCTCTGATGAATTGCTTTTAAATCTAATTAAATACATAAGTAAATTGTTTAAAAATTTAGATTAGTGAGTATGATCATTTGAGTTATGCTAGCTCACATCTACTCAGCATTCAGGATCTAATTTGTCTGAGTTTGTATAGGTATTTTTTAGTTTTTTGAATAATCATGGCTAGTTATTTAACTATTATGGTTTAGTTTATAGTCATATACTACAGTGTAAATATTATATATACCTTTTGATGATAAATGAAAAGAAATTATGGATGAGTTTTTTTTTTTTACTAGAAGTTTTTTTTTTTTGAATAACTCTAAAAAGGTTTCACAAAACTTAGATCTTGGGCTAGCCTATCCCAATTCAATATGGTATAACCTTTTTTATCTATGGGTCATATCGGGTTGGATTGTGACAACCGCTTTTTGGTATCAAAGCCTTGATTTTTTGGGAACTGGTAGTGAAATAGAGCTATGGGGAATGATTTGTTATCAAGTGAGATGGTGTTGCGGTAGTATATTGGCATTTATTTCTAGTTATTTTCATGTACATATTTATTCAACCGTATATTATGAGTGATTATCTAATAAATCTACAAGACTCATATATGATAGATGGGCAGAGTGCTAGTTAGACAGTACTAGTATAAAGTACTACTCATACTATCAGTTCTGATTCTATTTTTTAATTTGTCAGTCTTGTGGTACAGTTGATGAATGAGGCATAGAGTAGCATTTCTTCTGTTAAAACTTATGAAGTTTCTAGGAACTTAACTATAGATGTTTTTTAGATTGAAGTCACCAAGATTTGAGGGTGTTGTTGAGCCCAAAGTAGATCAGGACTGGTTGATGAGATTAGAGAAGACCTTTGATGGGATACAGTGTCCTCCAGAGAGGAAGATATCTCTGGTTATATTTCTATTAAACAGTGAGACTGAGCACTAGTGATTGGGCTAATAGAAGAAAAAGTTTTAGGGAAGCTTGAACTCTTTGATTAGCTTGGAGGAGTTTACAACTATCTTTAGGTTGTGGTTTATACCTTTATATATATATGGCAGCAGATGCAGAAGACTTTTCTGAGATTGGTTAAAGGGAGCATAACAATTATGCAATATAAGGCAGAGTTTACTGCCTTAGGCAGGTATGCTTCAAAGTGGGTTAGCACTCTTGAGAAAAAGTGTTATAGATTTTTTAGAAGGCTCCAAGATAGTTTGAGGAATCTTCTAGTTCCATTCTATATTTTTTATTTCTCTGAGTTAGTGGAGAGGTCTGATTTGATAAAAATGATCTGATGACTACTCGGCAGCAGTGGGATGCTAATAGGAAGAGGTTTGATGGTGAGACTTCTTATAGCATATTTTATAGGAAGAGAAGCAGGTTTTGTGGCACCTCCAGAGTCAGTATATAGTTCCATATATTAATCCGACTAACCTACTAAATACTTACTTTTGAACCCTTTTACATGTGTTTGGAAATTTTTGTGCGCATATGAAGACCTAAATGTGTTCTGAAATAGGTCCTAGGGGTTTATTTATAAGATTTGAAAATCTGAATTTTTTCCTTGGGGCACCATGATGCTTGGGTTGGCAACACTTCGGTGCCAGTACTCTCAAAAATAATTTAAAGTTAATTCAACACGATGATGCTGGGAGTGGCGTTGTTGTGCTGTGGGCTCTCTAAAGGAGTGTTGTGGTTAGCACCACGAGGTGCTGCAGCGTTAGACCAAATTTTAATATTTAAAATATCCAAATCCATTGATCCATTCATTTAATTCATTTGGGGAGCTGACATTAATCAGAGTGAGAGGATTTTCTAGAGAGAGAAACTCTATTTTGGGCTACTTCGTCCATTTGTAACTAACAGCCCAAATTGAAATGTTGTTTGGGTCGAGGTAGGTTGTATTTTGCCTACTTCAGTTTTTAATAATTAGAAGTTTTTAAGTTTTTTTTTCCTTATCAAATTTATTTGGTTTTACAAAAATTCAGTTTTCTCAAATTTCTATAAATTTCATCCGTGTAATTTTTTATAGTTGTCGGTATGATTATTCTAATTATTATGAGTATTTATTCGAGATTTTTTGCTAGGTGATTTTAAAAAGTAGTAATTTTTATTAATTTAAAATTTTATTTTGACATATAAAAATAGTATTTTAGTTCAGTTAAAGCTTTATAATATTATTATACATAATCTCTAGTAATTTGGTAGAATTTTGAAAACTATAATTTTTGCAAATTGTAGAACACTAGGTGGGAAATTATTTTGACAATCGTTAGAGCTTTTTTGTAAAATTATATAATAACAATGTAATCGCTTCAATAATGTTGAATGCTCTATATTTTTAATATATGTATTTAAAATATTAAATTGCATGAAAAGATGATATTCTATTGGTGAAGAGAAGGGATTTTATTGGTGATGAAAAGGGATTTTATCAGCTGTGAGAAGGAATTATGTTGTTTGTTATATGTTAGAAGTTATGGAGCCCCGGGGTTATTCTGATATTTACTAAGAAGGAATTTTGTTAGCGGTGAGAAAGGACTATATTGGCATCTGATAAGTGTAAATTATATTTTGTTTTATGTGTTTTATTTTCAGTGAAAAATGTATTATTTTAGATGCTTTTATGCAGGAAAAACTAAAAAAGGATAGAAAATTTTAAGTAGTCTACAGCGCCGCGGCGTCAGACGAAATAACGTCACAACGCTACATTCAATACCGCCTAGGTGCAATGAATTGGACATTGCTGTGCCGAGTTCTTTGGTTACACACATTACGGCAGCAACACATCTAGCACCATAATATTACCAGTGCCACGACATCAAAAAGTCAACTTGGTGGCATCAGATTCCCTATTTTTAAATGATGCAGCACCACAATCTCACACCATGGCACCTTTTTTGCTACTTGGGTGCCGCAACACTCGAATGTCATCAACGCCACGACATTACAGTTATAACTCCCAAGGCCACATTCTCTCAGTGAAAGATGTGACTGTTCACTAAAATAATTGATCCACATCAGCAAGCACAGTGGCGGTACAAAAGCTTCAACACCGAGGCGTTAATTCACTTCAAGGGCACCTCGACGCCATAATTTTAAGCACCATAGCACTAGATGTTTTTTTGTGCTTTCTTATAAATAGTTATGATGTTATGTTTATAAAGGAGTTCAGTCACTTGTGTAAAATTCAGTACTTTTTTAGTACTTCTCTAGTTCCTCTTAGAGTAAAATCTAAGGGAGACTAGGTGTAATGCATAACGATCAAATTTGGAAGAATTGTGTATTTATCATTTTAAAAATATATCATAGCTTCTATAAATCATCAATATAAATAATAATCAGTGAAAGCAACTAATAATTACATACCTCAAAATATTACACTATATTTATTCTTTCAAAATCAATAGACACTAGTCAAGAGATCAGTACAATCACTAATCTATCATAAGCAACTGATTACAAAAGAATAAAAGAAAATACAAAATAAAATCTAAAAAAAACTCAAGGATCTCTATCAAACTCATTCCAACTGGTCCTGACCCCTTCTTTGACCTAAAATCATTAAAATCCAAATAATGAGCTAAAAAGCCTAACAGGAAACAAAAACTCTATCACTACTTTTAATGCATGACAAAAGAATCAATATGCATATTCAATTCTAATTAATATCAATCATTACTTAATATGAACAATAAAAATTTCAAAAATTAATAATAAAATTAATATGATCAGTGAAAATTAAAAGAGATCTTTTAAATTATAAGACATATGATAAAGAGTAGTATCACCCAATGTATCATATCAGTATGCTATGCTATGTTATATCAATATTAATGTCAGTATTAGCTATCAATCTATCAATCAGTTTAATTTACTATTAGGTAAATATCATAATGAGTATAATTATAAAAAGCAAGGCATGATATTTAGTTTTAATGTAGTGTTTTCTTTCATACATATGTTATATATCATAGCTCTCAATTTGTCAATTTTCACAGGCGACTTCAATAATCATTTAAAAGTCATCTCCCTTTACCTGTTGACATAATTCAATCAATCAAATACAGGCTACAATTATGATTACACCACCAACCTTTTATTTAAAGGAAAGCCTATCGACCCACACTCCTACGCAGGATATTATATTTTAAGAGCAAACATGTATTCATTAAAGTGTTAAAAGTTAGCCTTCATTGCTTACATGCGAATGCTATCTTTTTTTCTATGTAATGTAAGTCAATATTATGTACAAAATACATAAATATATAAATACAAGAAAATCTATCAAAATTGTCTTTTATGTATTTACTTCAAAAAAATCGTATCTTTCAATTTAATCAATAAAATTCAATATATTTTAATCAAAATGCTCATATTGATGAGATCTATCACATACCAAAAGTTATATTGTGAAAGTTTTACCAATATAAAATTATCCTAATTTTTTTGTAACGGAAATATAAATTTAATCAGAAAAATATCAAAAACATAAAATTATTAAAATCAGACCCCCATCAAGTTTTTGGCACCGTATCGATGATGTATTTTATTTTTTTATAATGTTAACTATATTATTGAATTAATTATATAATTAAACTTACTTGTATCTTTTATTTTATTTATTTTATTTGTTGATTACATATTCATAATTGCATACTTTATAGATATAGAAAGAAACCATTATTATTTGACATTGAAATAGAATGAGCCCTTTCAAAAATTCAAAAAATTAAAAAGATTGTGAAAATAACTGAACCTATATTAGATCAAGATCATTTTAGACCTCTTAAGAATTATGCTAACACTTTAGTAGACAAAATTCATTAAAGTATTAATAGACCTACGATCCAAGTTAATAATTTTGAATTTAAACATGTTCTCAGTTTGGGGGAACTCCTGTTGAAGATCCCAATTTACACTTAGCTAGTTTTTTAAAAATTTATATAACATTTAAGTATAATGGTGTTAGTGATGATGATATTAGACTAAGATTATTCCTATTTTTTCTAAGAGATAAAGCTAAGATGTGGTTTAATTCTTTATTTCCGGGCTCTATAACCACTTGGAATGAGTTGGTTCATAAGTTTCTTGCTAAATATTTCCCACCTTCAAAGATTGTCAAACTTAGAAATGATATCACTTCTTTTACCTAGATTGAAGGAGAATCAATTTATGAGAGTTATGAGAGATTTAATAAAATGCTTAGGAAATGCCCTCACCATATTTTACCTGATTGGTTGGTTGTTTAAATATTTTATAATGGATTAATAGGATCTTTTGGAGAAATCATAGATGTTGCAACTAAAGGATCATTAATGTCTAAGCCATTTGAGGAAGCATATGAATTAATAAAAGAAATTACTACTAATAATATTCAGTGGCTTACTGATAGGATAAATCTTAAGAGAGTAGTAAGAGTTTATTAATCTAGTGCTTTGTCAATTATAACTACATAAGTTATAGCAATTTCTAACAAGTTGAGCATAATAGGAGAAAATATAGAATTTGAAACTAAATTATCTATGTAATTGAAAGATCAAAAGTTAATTGAAAATAATAATATATAAGGGATTGAAAATATTTATTTTGATTGGAACACAAACTAATATCTACACCAATACATATAATCCAAGTTAGAGGAACTATCCTAATTTTAATTGGTCAAATAATATTGCTAGTAATAATCAATAGAATTCTAATCAAAATAATCAATGAGTAAATTAAAACAATCCTCAGCAACCTGTTATTAATCATAAACCTGCATATCCTCCATTTTAATCAAAGTAATATGTTTGAAAGTAGAAAATTATCATTAAAAGATGTAGTGATGTAGTTAGGAACTCAATTATAAATCAAGCTGCTTCAATTAAAAATTTAGAAACACAATTAAATCAGCTTGTAATTTTAGTTAGTAGTAAACCTCGTAGATCATTGCCTAGCAATACTGAAGTTAACCCAAACAAAAAAAAAAGATTCAAGTGATAATTATTTGAAGAATAGTAGTAATGTGCCCCAATGAAATTAATAAATATTTACAAGTTTAGCTGATGAATATAAACTTGGCGCTGCATAGGAAGCAACCAAGATTTATATTTAGTGTGTCATGTTATTTCAAATTTACATGAGTCATGTTACATATGTTATTTTGGCATGTTTTCATCTTACTCTGATAATTAAAGTTATGATCTAAATTTAATTAATAAGAAATTAGCACAAATTTAATTGAGCGCCACAATGCTGAATGATAAAATATCGCAACATTATGTTTTCGGGCACCACATTTTTGAAAACAAGCATTGCAGCACTAAAATCTCTAGGAAATACTCATCTCTAACCACTATTTGCTTGGCTAATTAAGTACCGCAATGCTGATTGTTTGAGCACTGTAGTGCCTAGTCATTCAAGTCAAACAAAAGTATGGTTTTGACTAATCAAAAGAAGTTGTACAAATCATAACTTTAATTATGAAACTTTGGTAAGCGTCGCAGTGCTGATATATATTATTGTGACACCATTCACTTTCATTATTATTTCATTAACTGTGCTGCAACAGTTACTAACACAAGCGTCACTGTACTTACATGTGATAAATGTCACAGTGGTAGCCAATTCCAGAGCGACACTACAATTTTTGAAAGCTGTCGCTACGTCGTATGGCCTAGACCGCTGTAGCGTCTGTTAATTTGACCAATTTGTTGTGTTGTTCATAAATTGACCATTTATCACAATGCTACAGCACTGTGTCGACTTATAAAATGGGGGAGGGGGGGGGGTCATTTTTCATTTTATTCAGAGCATATAAATTCCCTCAAACTTCTCCTTTGTAATCCTCTCAAGCTTGATGGCCCCTAAAATATTTGGAAAGAAGAGCGCTTCCTCTTCCTTTAATAAGAGCATATTCAGTTCTACTGATGTAGAATCTAGGTTTGTTGATTTGGTTGTGACCAAACAACTGATTCCTGGGAGGGATTTTTAGAATCCAAGCCACCAAATCATGCAAATCATTCCGAGTAAGAGATGAAAAATTTTTTATGAAGAACCTTTTGCTACAATTATAAATGTGGTTAGAGAATCTTTGTAAATGGAAAGGAGGCAGTAGATAACAAATTTTATGTTAGGGGTAAGTGGGGCCTTTTTAATTCTGTAGCAATAAACAAAATCTACAAACTTAGGAATTTTGAATTTGATGAATACACTGCTTTTATTGGGACACATATAGATCCTCAAGATATCCTGAATATTCTTTGTAGACTAAATAGCGGAGCGAGTTAGAAAAAGAGAGAAAACAAAATTACCAATTTCCCTGCCACTACTTGACCCAAACCTCTATAGCCTGGCACTATTTCATTTCAGCATTTTTAATGCCTAATAGGAATGTTAGTGAAGTTACTCGTGACCATGCCCTATTAAACTATGCAATTCAAATGGGATACTCCATTGATATAAGAAAGCTTATTTTCTTTTCTCTTATATACATCATTAGAGGTACCACTTCTGTTGGGTTAGGGCACCTTTCTATAATTTATTCTTTGTGTGTTACAGTGCGTATAAGGGGACAGAAAATTAAAGAATAATTATTTCCCATTGCATCCCTTACAAAAACAAAATTTTTAGGCTTCAAGGAAACTGAGAGAGAGGAGGAAGGAGACTTAAGTGAGCCTAGCGTATCCGGGAGGCCTAGTAGCAATAGAATAGCAGGAGTACTAGAACTCCCAAAGTCTTGGGAGTTCAGGTAGCTGAACATAGAGGAATATAAAAAATGTGACTCAATTCTTTGAGGAATCAAAAGATTGGCAGCTTGAGATAAAGATGAGGATGGCCTACAGTATGGATCATCAGGAAAAGTATTACAAATACACTGTTGATTTTAATGATGCTCTTATAGGAATGTTTAGAAGTAATCTTTTTATGGAGCATCGTGATCAACTTCAATTTTCATCTACACCATCTTATGAACCTTTTGATTGGCAGCTTGGTGAGAAAGGTCATGATGATGAGGAGGAGGAAGACCCAGATTCTGCCATTTAAGTGATGTTCTTATTTGGCTTGACGAAAGAGAGAGATTGTATGCTACTTTTATTGTATAGCATGTTTTTATTTTGTTTCTTTTTCATTTTTTTGCTTGAGGGGATCCCAGTGATATGTTAGAGTGCTATGGTTGCATTAGCATGATTGGAGTTATAGCTATAAGAGCCACTGCATTAAGATACTTAGAGTGGTGTCTTAAGCACTAATTATCTTATATTATATTTTGTTTTAAATATATCACATATTTTGTACATTTCTATCATTCATATGAAAACATGTATATTTATTAATATTTATGTATGTTGTTATTTATATTTGATTAAATTCTCCTTATGCTTAATTTTTATATTATTTTTTATTAATATCTCTATATTCTGATAATTTAACTAACCATAATAAAATGATAATTAAAAATTATGTAAAATTAGGATAATAATAAAATCCTAGATCATAGTTCAAATAAACAATGCTTTATAATTCATAGATTGAAAAAATTAATAATTAACAAACTTAGATCATTCAAACTATTGACTTATCTTGAATTTATAAATTATACATTTATACATTGACCTTTTAATTGAAGATGAATAATTAATATTAAAGAATAGATATGTGTAGATTAAAATTAAAAATCATAGAAACATGAATTTAAAATTAGCAATCTTATAAAATCCTTACATTAAACTCATTAAGATTGTAAAAAGATTTTAAGCATAACTAATATTCAAAATCATCAACTATGTACTCCACAAAAATAAAAGGGAAAAGAAAAGCGAAAAGATTTAAAAAAAAAGAAGAAAAAGAAAGTTAGTACATTAAAAATTTAGTATCAGATAAAAACTTATAATCTGACTACAATCTTATACTTCAATTCATAAATGATAAGATAGGAGAACTAGTACAAATGTTGGTGAACTTATGAAATTTTAATTTTAACTACAAACACAACTAATCTTAAGTTATATTATTCAATTCAGAATTTAAAAATCAATAATTATATTCATAATATGTAAATTCAAATTAAGTAATAATACGGATGATTGGTTAGGATAATTATTAGTATTTTTCAAACTAGAATTATAACTTTTTCATTTCTACTTCTAGACTGTGATATATTATCCTATAATTTAGTAATTTTAAATTATTAATTTTAATTTTGGTTATTTAATCAATAAGAATTGTAGATTTTTTTATTTGTTTGAGGATAAGTAAGAGTTTAAGTTGAGAAAAATTTAATAAGTGTAAATTACATATTACTCTGTGTTTTATTTTGTGTGAAAATATTTTATTTTAGTTATTTTTGTGAAGAACAAATTAAAAAAGGGTAGAAAATTATAAATAGTCTACAGCGCCGCAGCGTCCGACGAAAAATATCGTAGCACCATAATCAATACTATCGAAGCATCACAAATTGGACATTGTGAAGCTAAGTTCCCTATTTGCAAGTGCTACGGCGGTAACACATCCAGCACTGCAGCATTACCAGTGCTACATCATCAAAATGTCATCTTGGTAGTGCCAAATTCTTTATTTTTAAATGTCGTAGTGCCATAATCTCTCACGCCTTGATGCCATTTTTGCTACTTAGGCACTGCAGCGTTCGAACGTCATCAATGCCACGGCATTATAGTTGTAACTTCCCAGGGCCACGTTCTCTCAGTGAAAAGACACCATTGTTCATTAAAAGAACTTATCCACATCAGCAAGCATCGTGACGGTGCAAAAGCTTCAACATCAAGGCTCTGGTTAACTTCAAGGCCGCCACAACGCCATTATTTCAAGCGTCGTAGCACCAGATATCTTTTTTGTGTTTTCCTATAAATAATAATGATATTATGTTTGTAAGGGAGTTCAATTACTTGTGCAAAATTCAATACTTTTTAGAGTACTTCTGAAGTTCCCTCTTAAAGTAAAATCTAAGGGAGGTTATGGAAGTATAAGATACAATCATTTGTATTATTTAGCTTGTGTTTCTTAAAGCAACTCTGTAAACTAAGGAAGAAGGAATGTATAGGAGATATATTGATCTTTTATGGTGATATCACTCTCCTGTATTTTTATTCTTATATGAGTTTAATGAAAATAATTTTGCTTGTTATTTATTCTATGTTTAGCTAATTTTCTTATTTTAGATTAATGATGTAAAATATATGTTGAGTACTAATGAAGACTCTTTTTATAACTATTAAAAGATGTTTTTAATATTATCCCACTATTTATTTAGTGCACATAGTGGTCATATGTGTAGTTAAAATATAACGTAATATATAGCATCGACGGAGGAATACAAGAATAATCAGGAATATTGAGATAGAATGTTTACATACCTAGACATAGGATATAAAATATTCTAGATTCTTAAGGTGATACTATAACTGTAGGAGCTCAGTATATATGATTTTCATCTCTATAAGTTCAATAGAGATCTAGGGCTGCATATGCTCTGAATCACATATATAATTAAAAGTCTCATTAAGAAATATATGAAATTTATACTCATCAATCCAAAATACTTTAATTGAATATTATATCAAATATATATATATATATATATATATATATATTCAATAATAGAATCTCTATAATTATCAATTTTATTTCAGTAAGATAATTATTGCAATCAGAGTAAACAGTAATAGTTTGTTGCAAGTAAGCATACTTTCTCATGGGTTCGATACTTTACTCTATCATTTTATTACTTAATTCAGTGAGTATACTTATGTATATTAAGTGGGTTTTTATTATTTTATTATATCAAAGAAAATCTAAGCATTATTTCGGGGTGACAGAGCCCTAGATTTTTATACAACTCAAAAGTTCACTCCACAGCCCCCATCAGCGGCGAGAAGGGATTTTGTTGTTTGTTATATATTGGAAGTTGAGGGCATGAAGGTCATTCCGATATTTTCTATGAGGTGTTTTCTTATATTTCAATCAGTTTCAGTAGTTTATTTAAATGCTTATTTTAATTCAGTTTCAATGTCTGTTTCAGATTCATCTTTCTGTATAGTACTTCAATTTATTAATTCAGCATATTTAAGCTCGTTTAGGTTAAGTTATTGATTCATGTTTTAGTTTGTTATAGCCTACTGAGTCATGCTAGCTCACTCACACTTTGCTTTTATTTTCAAGCCAGCGAAAGGTTAAGGAGCAAGCTGAGTAGTTTCTTTTATCAAACTTTAATTTTTTATTGTAGGTATGCATTTTGGTTAGTTTTATTTTGACAAGCTTGGCTTTTATTTTTATTGTGCATTCATGTTTCCAAGCACTATTATAGATGAATCTCAAATTATATTTATATTTTGGATGATATATAGAAAAATTATTTATGAATTCAGCAGTCTTCTGCTTTATATTTATATTCAATTGTGGCTCCGTATTGTATATGATTTGGATGTTTCATTTTAACACCATTTCTCCAACTAGATCTTGGGGTAAGTCTCTACTTCTTACCATGATCAGCATTAGTCTACTTGTGTGGTTTGGCCAAGTTATATCGGGTCGAGTTGTGATAAGATTTTTTGGTATTAGAGCATCATTTGGAGAAATGTTTGTAACAAAGCCATAGGATTTAATTTGTAGAGGAGTGAGATAGTTTTGCATAATATTGGGTGTCTATTTTATTTGTTTTTCATATATATATGTGTCGCATATAGCTGTGTTTAATATCTCTAATTAAGATGGATCAGCCATATCTATATATGACCAATGGTCAGAGCTCTAGTCAGAAAGCTTAGGTTTAGGGTACAGCTCATGTGAACAGTTCTGAGGTAATTTCTAAAATTATAAGTCAGGTAGTATAGCTGAGCGGTGAGGCTCATATGCAGGTTTTTGGTATCCAACTTGATGATATTGATATGTATTTATATAATTGTATGAGGTTACAGCCTCCCATATTTTCAAGTGTTATTGAGCCTACACTACAGGAAAATCGCTTATTACTGATGAAATTTCCGACGGATTTCCGGAGGACTCTTTTTCGGCGACTTTCCGACGGATAAAGATGAAATATTTCCGACCAATTTTTAGCAAGATTTTCCGGCGGATTTCCGACGGCTTTCCTGCAGATTTTTTCCGACAGTTTTTCCGGCAGATTTTCCAACAGATTTTAATAATTTGTAATTTCATTAATTAAAAATTTTGTAGCCTAATTTAATTAATTATTAATTTAAGAACTTTAAATAATTAAATTGTAGTTGTTAAAGTAATAATTAGTATAATTATTTATCAATAATTTATTTTAACTTATTATTTTATTAACAAATTTAATAATATATTATGAATAACGTATTTTAATTATTTATTTTTTAATTTTTTAAAAAAAATTTCTGGACCTAGTTTATTTAAATATATAATAGTTCTATATTTAACGTAATATGCATCACACCAGAGTGGTTGGCGGGCTGAAACCGAACAACAAATCCCAGGTTCGATTCTCCGGGCAGACAGGTGCGAAGGCGCGGGCAGGCTGGGGCAGTGCGTTGGCGGGTAGCCGAGTAGGCCGAATTAAATTTTTTGGTTATTCCGGCGGCTTTTTTTTGCCGGGCCGCCGCCGAAAAGTTTTTCGGCGAAATTTTCTCCGGAAAATTTTTCCGACGGATTTCTTTCGCTTGAAAAAAATTTCCGACGCGCGTTTTACCGTCGAATTTTTTTCTGCCGTAAATCCACCGAAAAACTTTCAAATCCGCCGGAAACTTAATAATGTTTCGCCAAAAATTTCACCGGTAATGAGTGTTTTTCCTTTAGTGCTAGAGTAGCTAAGGAATGGTTGATGAGAATAGAGAAGATTCTTGATGGAATGTATTGCCCTGCTGAGAGAAGAGTTATAGGTTTACCTTGAAGTTTGGTCTATTTTGCTGCTAGTAAGCCATCATGTGAATTCTATAAAAAGTTTTATATTATTACTATATATAAAAATGCAATTATTTTTATATTTATATATTTAAAATGTGTGAATTGGAAGAGTTCTAATGTGTTGTGCAGGAGTTATAGTGGCCTAAAATTCTAAATTTGATACATTAATGGGAGTCATAAGAGTTAAGCATTGGGAGTTATAAATGCAGGTTATCTGAGATGTTAACACAAAGAGTCATAAGATCTTGAATTCTAAATTATAATATTTGTTGCGAGGTACAAGGGCCTAAAGGGAAATAAATGTAATATTTTCTGAACAACTAACATGATTATAAGCATAAAATGACCTAGCAGCCTATACAAAATAAAATATCATTTCATTTCATATTATAAGCATCAATGGACATTTCTATTTTTATCCCAAAAATCATATAGAATAGTGAAAGATCCTATCACATCAGCCTATACAAATTTTTTTGGTAACAAAAAAAAAAAAAAAAGAAACAACAAAATAAAATACTATCACCACAACAACTCAGAATCAGCCTCACTACATTAGGTCCTTACCCTTACTTAAAAAGCATGTATCATGTATATCATGTATCAATCTTATCATGTACCTGAATCAGTCATGTCTTATATCATGTTCATGTCATGTCATACAATTTATATAATTATCATATCATGATATATTATATACATTTATATGCAATTGTATCATATATGCATGTCGTATTTCAAGCAAGATAAGACATTTGGCTCCTATGGTGTTTTTCCTATATCATGTCCTGTAGGTCAATCCTAAAAGAATTAATATTAATTATATCAGTCCTATAAAAAAGAATCAATCATATCATTTTCAATCACAAGTCAAATGACTTCCATGTAAGAAGTTGTCACTTCCTGTCTATTAGCGTATCATATCACATCAGTCAATCTCCTTAAATCTCCCTTTTTCATAACTTTTAGGATCACTCCATAAACTTTATTTAAAGGAAAACCCACAAGCTCACCTTCATGTATATGATAACATGTCTCCAACCAATCTGAATCAGTCAATCATTTTCAATCAATATTCCTTGATTTCATACACATGTCAAACCATATAAATCACATAATAACAATCATAATGTATACATCAAGTACAATTATCATAACTTGTAAATTCACCTTGTATGCTTACCAAAATGCATGTATTATTCCAAAATGTATGTATTATACCAAAATACATGTTGGATCAATAAAAAGTTCCTTTATGCATGTCATATATTTAATGCATATATTTGAATGTACTAGCTCTATAAATTTTATACATACTTTTATTCTATTCACTTCATTCAAATTAATAAATATGCACAACTATAGGGTGAAATTTTAGTATGCCTCTATCAAAATGCTTAGAATAATAATATCTTTTACATATCAAAAGCTATATAATTGAAATCATATAAATTAGGAGAAAATAAATTTTTATGGGTTGGGAGAGAGAAAAATCATAAAAATCAAAATAATTTAAAACAGACATAAGGTAAAGATTACCTCCACAATTAGGACACTTTTTTGTAATTGGAAAGATAGACATAAATGGCCTGGAATCTATTCTCTCACTCACTCTCTCTCTCTCTCTCTCTCTCTCCCCCTTCTCTCTTTCTCCTTCCTAGCCAAGGAACCAAATGAGAGCAAGGAAGAGAATAACATAAGGTATAAAAATATAAATAATAGATTAAGATATTTAAGAAAAATAAGTTCAGAGCTCCAGCACCGCAGCGCACCAATCTACAATGTCGTAGAACTAACCTCAAACCCAAGAGGCTAGCACAATAGCATCAAACCCTAATGCAGCTATGCTGCTCATTCTAAAACTCAATATAGAGAAGGCAGCGTCATTGTGCTCGATAGTAAAGCGTCGCAGCGCTCCCACTCAAATTTTCATGCATGCAAGAAATTTCACATTAATTATTTACAAGTCATTAATCTAAATGCAAATGAGGGAAATTACATACTTCTCGTGTAAGGGATAATAGTATAATTTTAGGGGTATTTAAGGAAATTCCTATTGTAAGAGATTTTTAAAATATTTTTCTTGAGGAGTTAGTGGGCTTACCCCTTAAGAGAGATGGAGTATTGTATTGAGGTATTACATGTTACATCTCATATTGTTAAAGCTTCTTATATAATGACACCTAAGGAGTTACAAGAGTTGAAGATTCATTTGTAAGAGTTGGTGGACAAAGGTTTTATCAAACCTAGTTTATCTCCATGGGGTGTAGTTGTACTCTTAGTGAAGAAGAAAGATGATATATTACGTTTGCATATTGATTAGAGAGAATTGAAGTAGATGATAATTAAAAATAAATATTCATTGCTCGAGATTGATGACTTACTTGATTAACTGTAGAGTGCTTCTATGTTTACAAAGATAGATTTGAGATCTAGGTATGACCAGTTGAAGGTGAAAAAGACGGATGTAGCAAAAATAGCTGTTAATACTCATTATGACTACTATGAGTTCTTAATCATGCATTTTGGTATGACTTATGCACTAGTGATATTTTTGAAAACTGATGAATTGAATATTTAGAACATATATGGATCAATTTATTATTTTTTTACTGATGATATATTGGTGTATCCAAAGATTGAGGATGATCATGGGACTCACCTAAGATTGATATTGGAGACATTGATACATCATAGATTGTATGTGAAATTCCCAAAATGCAAGTTTTCGCTAGGAAGTATACCATTCTTGGGTATATTATGAGTAGTCATGGAATATGGAGGGTGCATCTGTGTTTTCAAAGATAAATTTGACATCTAGGTACCACAAGCTAAAGTTCAAGAAGGAAGCAGCAAAAATAGCTTTTAATGTGTTATGGCCACTATGAGGTCCTAATCATGTCGTTTGATATGATTAATGCACAAGTGATATTTTTGAATCTAATAAGTCAAATATTAAAACATACATGCATCAATTTATTATTATTTTCATTGATGATATATTGGTGTATCTGAAGACCGAGGATAATCATGCGACTCACCTGAGATTAGTATTAGAGACATTGATGTATCATTGAATGAAAAATCTCAAAATGTAAGTTTTGACTAAGTATGTCATTCTTGGGATATGTTATGAGTAGTGATGAAATATCTATAGATCCCCAAAAAGTACAGGTTGTCATTGATTGGTCGAAGCCCATAACTGTATCTGAGGTGCATAGTTTTTTGTTTGATGGGTTATTATAGAAGGTTTGTTAAAGGTTTTTCATATATTGTAATTCATTTTATTAGATTGATACAAAAGGCAATACCATTTGAGTGGACGACATATTATGAGGATATCCTTTAGAGATTGAAGAGTTGCCTAGTGTGAGCACCTATTTTGACAATTCCATATAATACTAAAGGATTCCATATATTTAGTAATATATTATTGAAAGACTTAGGTTGTGTGTAAAGCAACATGATAAAACAATTTCTTATATATTTAGACAATTGAAACTGAAGAATTATTCTACTAATGATTCAAAGTTCGTAGCTATTGTTTTTATATTAAAGATTTAGAGATATTATTTGTATAGAATCGGATGTACCATTTACATTGACCATCAAAATTCAAAGTATATTTTCACTCAAAAGAAATTGAAGGCCTTAAAATTGTTGATAATTTGATTGAGTGCAATATTCATGTTTAGGCTAAATGCATTTTTTTGCAATAATCATAATGAGAGCACTTCTATCTTTTCTTCACGCTTGATTATTCTTTTAGTATCATTTGCACTTTATTATTTAGATTTTTGAATTTCTATTTAGGCCAACTCTGCTTCAACTACTATGTTTCATATGTGATATGTCTCAAATAAAACTATTGGTAAGAATTTATACTGTATATAAACTTGTTCCTCTTTATATTATGTCTAGCATGAAAGATATTCCAAATGTCTTGGTGATTCCATGAACAGCTCCTCTACTACTTGTCATAAAATTAGGAAAACATTTTGGGAGAAGAAACATCTCATATCTCTACTCTTTAATTTTTTTTTTTTTTTTTCGCTTTTAGCTTGTTTGGTTCGTCTAAATTTGGATCGTCTCTTCTCCATGTTGCAATTAATTAGATTTATGCAATGCTTCTACATTTGCCTGGGAGATTTGTTGATGTTTGCTACTGCTTCATTTTCTTTATTATCTGGAATTATCTACGTATATGTTGGTCTGATGTTTACATTATTAGTGGTTATGTTCATGGAGCTAATTTGTGTCTTTGTCGTAATTACCTTTTTTATTATGGTAGCGATTAAGGTTTTGTTTGGGACGATTTTTTTATTACTCCTTAAAACAGAATTTTAGTACAAAAATTAAAATTTTTATACTAAAATTTCGTTTTAAGAAGCAATAAAAAAACAATCCCAAACGAAGCCTAAATTTTTGGCCAGTTGAATCTTTCTACCCAACATACTTCTGCCCAGCATCTCATTATTTATCCTGGACAATTCATTCGAGATGGTTTTTGCAAGAGAGGGTTGTCCCTTTATTTCTGACACCAAGTTCTTTTGATGTAGAAATGCTTTCATAAAGTTCTCATAACTTTAATATAATAATATATTCCAAGGGATTTTTTTGGCCTTTTGGATGACAATCAACAACTAGGGGATGCTTTTGATTCATAGTTGATGATATTTTTATTAATTTTTAGGTGATTTTTTCTCACTTTGAGTTATGCTTTGGATGCTCTAGCTACTTTCTCTTATTTTATTATTGTGGGGATTAGTACTCTTTGGATTTTCAACTCAATATTTTTAGGGCAATTTATGAATTTATTGTAATTTTGATAAATTATTTCTAACTATTTTCTATAATTAATGATCATTTTCTCACCTGCAATACAACTTTGGCAATACTATATTAGATTTTTTTTTTACGGCTACATGATATAAAACCTTATTATTGCCACTAGATATTGTAGCATGGTTGTCAAATAAAGTGCAATGTCTAGTAACAAAAAAACAATTTAGTGTCATAACCACAACTGTGACGTTGTTGGGGATAATTATCATACACCTATACTAAAGTTTAGTTGAATAGTATATACATATACATAGCCCTTATATATATATATACTCAACAACCATTAGTTCCTTATTGAAACAGCTCTTTTGTCTTTGATTACAACCGTCCATTATACTTAACAGTAAACATAGATATTTTCAAATTGTCACGTATTCTTTGTTGATCCAGGTGCATGAGTTAATATTATGACTCTCATAACTCTTGCCTATTTGAGAATAAACACTCGTAAGCTCAGTTTAGATAAGATATTACGAGGCTTTAACGAGAAAGGAGAGAGGACTTTGGGTTCAATTACTTTGTTACTAGAAATTGGAGAATTAAAAACTGAAGCAAAATTTCATATTATAGACTCTCCAGCATCCTTTAATGCTCTTCTAGTAAATCCCAAGTAGAGTTAAAATTTGAAAAAGAAGTAGGAACAATAGGCTCACGAGTCACACACTTAGCTGATCCTGCCCTGGATCTACTAAGTACTCCTTGGGAATCACTACAACTCCAGAATTTATATTTCTGTCAAGGCACTCTTTGAAAGTGATGCAGTCTTCAAGTTTGTGACCTAACATTTGATGATAGGGGCTATAATTAAATTGGTCTGACTTACCCACTTCATTTGGCTTTTTGGGTGCAGGTAATTTGAAGTCTAACTTTTCAGAAGAATTTTAAATATCCTCTTTAAAGCCTCTTTCTTAAATGGGTAAGTCTTACCAATCATTGCAGTGAACTTTTCCCAATTTTCTTTCTTTCTTTTGGAGTGTAATAAGGTCGTTGTTGATTTAACTGTGACTGATACTGTGGCAATGGATACTGTGGTTTCTGATACTGCTGACTGTAAGACTGTAAGGGAGGATTTTCTGTCTGAATCTTTATGGGTTGCTTTCCTTTGACCATAGCTGAAACTAACTCATACTTCTTTTCAAAGACCTTCTGGGTTTCATCTTCTTTGGATCTGAGGATGGTTGATCAACAAGAAAAGAAAGCTGTGAGGCTTCCTCTTTGAGACCGGAGGCTTTATTGAGCAATGTCTCAAATGTCTTAATGGTAAAGCCTTTCAAAAGAAAAGCTATTGGATCATGGATATTCTTCAGTAGAATCTCAATTGCATGCTGCTCATATAATATAGGTTCGCATTTCATGCTCAATTTCCTCCATCTAAGTATATAGTCAACCAGTTTCTCTCAAGGTTTCTGTTTTTCTATGACAAGGTCTCCTACTGTGACATGGTGTTGACTGCCTGCAAATATTTTAACAAACATATTCTCTAACTCTGTAAAGCTATGCACTGAGCCATTTAGTAGATATGCATACCAATAGAATGTCATCTCTGACAGACTACTAACAAACTGTATGAATAGCAATGCATCACTTGCCCCAGCATTACAACAACTAGCTCTGAAGTAAGCAATATGTTACCTTGGATTCCCAGTACCATCAAAGATTTTGAAAGATAGAGGCACAAACCCTTTTGGATAAGGAACTACATCATATTCCTCTGGGTAGGGTTTACCCTTTAGAATATATGAAGTACTCTGGAATTGTGTTAGTACCTCCTTTACCTATTTTTATACCATCTATTTTATTTCTTTTGATTGAGAAACCTTAGTTTCTGAATCTTGCTAGTGTTCTTCTATAATCTCAATCACTTTTTTATTTCCTACCGCCTGAACAAACTCGAGTTGAGAAGATTCAATCTATGTTCGTGGTGGTAAAGGACCCTGATACTGGAAAGATGTCATGGTAGCCATCATTTCTTCTATTCTCTTTTTCATGTTTTTAATTTGCTCATCCTTTTGTTTTAACTGTTGTAACAAATGTTAAGTTAAGTCTGGTGTTATGCCTTCCTCAACTTAAACATCTTGTATGACAATATCCTCAATTTGATCAGCATGGGGTAATCTCCTTGTTTTCACTGTAAGAATATCAGCTACTGCATCATCCAAGAAGTCATCCTGATCAGGATCAAAGTCTAAGGCTTCTTCATCATCTAGATTTTTGATATTATCTTTTAGTTCACCTAGCATATCCTTTATAGAATTTCCAGAAATATAGTGGGGATCAATGGAACATATCTTTTACAATTCATGGGATCTGAAGAGTTAGTCTCAAGCCTCTCCTTCTCTTTGGGTTCCTCTTCTATAGGCTTCTCAAGTGAAGCTACTACAGGAGAAGTATCTTTCTCCCTGGGTCTCCAAACCTTCTTCTCATGAGATGTTGGAGGGAGTTATTTTGGTGATTACAACCATTCCACATAAGGATAAGAAGATGGAGATGGACCTCTAGAGTGGTGCCAATCTACTCAGAGAGAAAAATAGACATGAGAATAATGCTAGGTCTTTTTAGTTCTATGTGGTGGTGTGGAGCAAGAAGACAACTGATGATTGGCTTTCTAGGGAGCACGTTGAGTATCTTTGAATGTTATTAATGCATCAGTCAAAACAATACTGTATCTTTCTATGAGATTTTCTTGATTCCCTAGGATATCCATCAGTGAGTGCAAAGATAGCAGCTTATTTAAATATTTTTTGGTTATCTCTTACTCTCGACTGACCCACTACCTGGGTTCTAACTTTCTCATATTTTAAAGTTTCAACTTCAATCTTCTTATTAATCATTTTTTTCATGTTTCTTAAGAACTCTTCTTTAGTCTATGAGAAATTATCAGCACATTCTTGAACTATTGCTCTTATCATGTCATGAATATGTATTTCATTACTTTTAATAGGCTCAGTGGCATAGTATTCAATAGCTGGAGGGTGTGAATGAACAATCATCCTCACATCTTTCTCTCCATCAGCAGCTGAGAGGAGATGGAATATGCTACCCCTAAGGTGTGGAGCGGTAAGAGGGATAGACTCATTTGCTTCTAATTTTTTGAATTTTTTCATCCTTCGCCTCCCACGGGGATTCATATTTCTTCTTTGGGTCTTAGTCATAATTTTTGATGGAGTAGACGAAGAACCCATTTCAAATTGACTAGGAGCAGTGAAGAGAGCAGAATTGTTAGCCACAACTGACTTGTTTTCTTATTTGTGCTGGATTATTTCTGTGGTTTAATTCTAATAAACAGTGAGGGCCTAGGGCTACAAGGGCAACTTGAGTCCCACATCCCACAATGAATTCTAAAATAGGCTTCTGGTTTGCAATATCAACATGTGGGATAATAATGAACTCAGTTTCACTAACATACATTTGCAAGTCTTCAAATCCCTTTCCAAATTTGATAATGCTACCATCAGCAAAAGGATTAAAGGACATGTTCATGTTATCAAAAAGAGAGAAGATCAGTTTGCCTGTTGTTTTTCCTGTAATTTGAAATAAATTTTGAATTAGATTTTAAATAAATTGTTAGTTACAAAAGTTAATTACTCCAACTAAATAATTCAAATCTTATCTTATTTAATACATATATAACATATAATATTCAGATAAGAATGAATTTTATTTAGTATTAATTTTAATTTCAAAAATTTGGACCCTATGCTAAGACAAACATCGAGCTATTAGGAAAAATATAATAGCAATTTGAAAAGATAAATTGAACATGATTCATTTTTTAGTTAAACATTTATTAAATTAATTAGTATATTTTAGAATTAATCGAACCTTACTAAAATTATTATTGAATTAAAGTCAAGTCCAAACAACTCGAAGTGGCTCCATTGATACCAATTTAGCTCGGATTGTGTCAAAATTGGATCATTTTGATTTAGTTGATGTCGATTTGATCAAATTAGGTTCAATTAGTATTATATTTGATGAATTTAGTTTGGGTTTATTTCAAATAGCTCAACCCGACATCCAATTAATTCCAATTAGCCCGTGACGAGTTATGTAGCATCTATCGAATGTGTCAAGTCCAAATTAAACTCGAATCGAACCAAATAGACACAATAATGTTTAATTATACTATCATAAAACATCGAGCCACAGATTTTTTAATTATTTTATAGAAATAAAATAAGGTTTATTTTAATCTAAGTTCTCAATTCCCTATAAGGGCAAACCCCTATAGTTAATTACATCCTAGGAGAGGTACTCCTAGGAAAACTCCCGATTAAAACAATAATTTCATACCTTTTTATTACAAAGAAGAAGACAAGGAAAGAAGTAGAAATTTTTCAAGAAGAAAGCTCAATGTTTAACAGTTCTTAGCGGGTCAAAGGAGAAAAATAGGAGGTGTCAGATTCTCAGAAGTTCAGAGGCAATCCCAGACTATCATATATTGGGCCTTACATTTTAAGAGAGTATTTATTATTAAAGTTGGCATTTTATTAGAAATGTGAGATTATATTCCCGGAGGGTGAGGACTTAAGATTTGAAATCTGTCTCAGAACCTAAATCTAAATTGGGTGCTACAAAGTAGTGACCCGAACCTATTTAATAAAATGCAATATGGGATTGCATCTTGCCTGAAATAGAAAGTCAACTAAACCACCTAATTGTATCAAAATCATGATATCCAGTCTTATGAAAGATGTGTAGATATTTGTTTAAGTTTTTGGAATTTAGGACTGACATTTAGAGAAGATCCTAAGTGGCTCTAGACTTATGAAGGGCGTTATACCTCTAAAACTAAATTAAATTTTAATTTTACTTTGTTTCTAATGCAATGCATAATAGTTGAAATATCAAAATCATGAATGCTTAAAATTTTTAAAAAAAGGCTTATAAAGTAATTTTTTAGAAGACTAGGTTTCCCCATGTTCAGCACATCATCCTCACAGGTCATATTATCTGAACTCTACTCTCGAGCAGGGAAGTGTCTAAAATAAGGATAGAAAAAAAATATTTTAAAATGCATACGACCCTGGGCGACCCCCGCTTTACTTTCTTAGAACGATTATCTTTCTACGCAATTTATTCCTAAATTTTATTTTAATTGCGAGTAGAAAATTATTTTTATTCCTAAGAGCCGAGTGAAATTCAGGTACATGCATATGCAAGAAAGAAACCTATAAAAAGCATGCATTTTTTACTGCGCAATCAAAGTAAACAATTAATCAAATGAAATCATCAGCCAAAAAATAACATCCAAAGTCCATGTGGCAAGTGTCACTTAAAATATAACACAGGGTCTACAATAAGTAAAGATAGCCAACTCCACCGACAACAACCTAGATTTTACACATATGAAATGACACAAGTAATTTAAAATGAAGTATTTTTATCTTCAGCTCTTCCTTCTCAGCTTGGTTACTTTCTTCAGGTCCTTGTGTGTTCATTTAATAAGATACCCAAATGAAAAGAATTCTCCCATAAAGGATATTCTTTTCTCTTTGGGTACCTATTTTATCTTCATAAAATATTTCATTTTATAAACTTTTACAAATTTGTTATTTAAATTACATTTGAAAATGAAAAAAAGGACATTAAACCTCCTGCATGATTAGTATGAAAAAGCAGTTTATATAAATAAAATCACAATACATCATATCATAATCATTTGCTTATTTTTTGAGCAACGTATAAACTTGGCATGCTTTTATTAAATAGGGGGCTAGCAATGAAAGCACATGCAGAAAATTGTATTCGTATTAAATCATTATTAATTTTAGCTCCCCTTTTAATAGTCATGCATACATATGGCCACTTGCATAAAATTTGATTAGAAATCAACATCCATATCGCTCATAACCTAGAGAAATCTAAACACCCATCAGATATCACAGAGAAAACATCAAAATATGATCATCACAACATCCATCACAATGAAATCAACCAGCACTCGATCACATGCATAAACTCAGAAGCAAAAAGTAACACTGGCTTAACCTAAATCTAGAATTCGTGCCCAAACAAATAAATCTAAGGGTATGGAGTAGGTGTTTAAATCTGTTTAAAAAAACATTCTAAAATGAACTTCAAAAATATCATAGTCACTAAAACTTAAAATTTAAACAAAAAATTTCCTTGACCTTTCAACAAACTAAATTCAATTCATAGAAAATTTCAACCAATAGTAAGCCTAGGATATCCCCAAGCCACACAGCCTATTATTATTTTTGGTGAATTTTAGTCAATTTGAATGGGTAATTAAGCAAAGATTTTGTGACATGAGCTTAATGTATATTTGATTTCTTAAAATTTTGATATTTTCCCTCCGTCAAAAATGACATTAACAACTTGCAAATGTTCTATTGGAGATCAAAAACTTTTGTATATGCCACTTTCTAAAAGAGAAGGAAAATATTTGAAAGAATGATGGTCTTGAAATTTTTTAGATTAAAAATTTGTTTTCTCTTCTATCATAAATGATCTTTATAACTTGGAAATATTCCACTAGAGATTATTTGTTTTTATATCGGATCATCATATGTGAAGAAAGGAAAATAATAAAAGTCATTCCTATAGTAAAACTATTCAACATCTCAATCACTTCAAATTTTGAAATTCCTCAATTTTGATTTCCAAAAATATATAAATTGGATGACTTTATTATGTGGACCCAGTATAACATGTCATATTTATGAATTTGAGAATAAAATGTATGTTGTGAAACTTATAATTTTATTACAAATCTTTATAATAACATCATTATACATAGTATTTCTTAAGATATCACCCATTGATGGGTAACATAGGATGATCGTCCTTATAATCCACTAATTGATAAGATCCTCCTTGGTAAATTTTTTTCCACCACAAAAGGATCTTCCGATGTAGACTCAAATTTACCACCAAACTTTCGATGAGCTAGGATAAGTTACGCAAGTCCAATACCAACTCTCCTACTCAGAAGGTTCTATGACGGATCATTTTATCATGTGCTTGGGCCATATGGGATTTATATAACTTGAGGTTTTATTGAGCCTACAATCACTTCTATTCTAAACCTTCAAGCTCTTCTAGTTGAAGTCGGGCATTCTGTTTCGATGTGATATGATTATTAATTGCAACTCTTAGAGAGGGAAACTGTACCTCTAAAGGGAGAACAGTCTCAGCCCTAAAGACTAAAGCAAACGGTGTAGACTGAGTTGGGGTTCTATATGTGATTCGATAAGCCCATAAAGCTTCACCCAACTTTTCATGCCACTGTTGCTTATTATCCTCTAAAATCTTCTTTAGAATTCCTACCAACGTCTTATTGAAGGCCTCCACCAATCCATTTGCCCGTGGATAATAGCTTGTGGAGTATCTCCAATCAATGTTATGACATATAGTAAAATTATTAATTTTGGTGTTTTTGAAAGAGGGACCATAATCGGATATAATTCAATGAGGAATGCCTAATCGATATACAATATAGTCTCGAAAGAACCAGAGTACATGGTGAGCTTTAACTTCTTGCAATGGAACAGCTTCTGCCCATTTTGAGAAATAATCTATTGCTGCTAAAATGAACTGATGACCTTTGAAAGAAGGAGGATCGATAAGGCCAATGATGTCTGTGCCCCAGCTTTCGAAAGGCCATGAAGTGATTGTTGGATGCAGGACATTAGGAGGTTGATGTAAGACTACACCATGTACTTGGCACTGGTAACAACGATGTGCAATAGACATACAAGCGTCAATTATTGATGGCCAATAATATCCCAATCTCTTAATTTTAATTTCATTTTAGGGCCAAATTAATGAGCACCACATAATCCAGCATGCACCTCGATCGCAATCTTTTCGGCTTCTTGTTTACTAAGACAATGTAGTAGCTACAATTGATCAAAAGATCAGCGATAAAAGGTGTCATTTATTAGTGTATAAGAGAGAGCCCTTTTCTTAATCTGATTAGCGACAAATTTCTCTTGAGGAAGTTTGCTTTCTTATAAATAGTCAATAAAGGGTTGTCTCCAATCAACCATTTCATCATCAATAACAAGAACAATCTTAACCTCATAAGGAAATTTTTTGTTAATATATTCCAAATCTATAGGAGATAAGATTTGACGACCTTGAACTTCTATAGAAATTGATTCTTCTTCTATACAAGCTATAATTCTTTTGCAAGTCTTACTAGGGCATCCACCATAGAATTTCTTCCACGGGGTATCCTATATAAAGTTACATTTGGGATATGCTCAAGAAGTTTCATAGTGTATTGATGGTACGGAAGGAGTTTAAGTTTTAGGACTTTATAAATACCAGCAACTTGATTAATGATAAATTGTAAATATCCAAAGATCTTGATTTCTTTAATTTTCATTTATGTTGTTAATTCTAAATCAGTTATTAGAGCTTCATATTTAGCCTCGTTATTAGTGCAAGAGTCTAATAAATGGTAAGAATAATGCAACAATCCATTTTCAGGGGTTATGAAAACCACAGCTAAATAATATTTTTTAATAGGTGGATAATTAGCTTCAGTTGGCAAGAGTCATTTAGTTAAGTAGTAAAGCACATTCTCTTTTCCTTCCTCATTAGTCTAAGCTAAGAAGGCGCCAAGAGAATTGTCTAAAGCTACGGTGTAAAGTATTAAAAGTTTTCCTGGGAGAGGAACCGCTAGAACTAGTGGTGTCATCAAATACTGCTTTATGCTTTCAAAAGTATTTTGACACTTTTCATCCCAATGGAATCGAGCATCTTTCTTACATAAAGTAGCAAATGGTTGACATCTACCAGATAAGTTGGAAATGAATCTTCGTAGATATGTCAACCTACCTTAGAACGAATTTAGTTAGGTAAGGCTTTTAGGAGGTAGTATATCTAAGATTATTTTTATTTTGGAAGAATCAATTTCTATACCTCAATGTCTCACTATAAATCCTAAAAATTTCCCTGAAGTAACTCCGAAAGCACATTTCAAGAGATTCATCTTTAGATCATAGCTATGCAACCTTTCAAAAATAATTCTCAGATCATGAAGGTGGTCTTCCCTTTGATGACTTTTGACAACCAAATCATCGACATAACATTCCACATGTTGGTGTATTAGATCATCGAAGATTTAGGTCATAGCTCGCTGATAAGTTGCACCAGCATTCTTAAGTCCAAAGGACATGACTTTGTAACAAAAGACTCCTATAGGTGTTCTAAATGCAGTGAATTTCTTATCTTCATGGGTCATCTTGATTTAATTATATCCAAATGAACCATCCATAAAAAAGAAAATTGCATATGCAAAAATGATGTCTACTATGAGTTCCAATATAGGAAATAAGAATTCATCTTTTGGACAAGCCTTATTCAGATCCATATAATCAATGCATATGTGAATTTGACCATTTTTCTTCTTTACTGGGACGATGCTAGCCAACCAAGAGGGATACTTTTCCTCTCAAATAAAGCTTACATCGATCAATTTTTTAACTTCAGTGATAACATATTGTTCAATTTCTAAATGCATGCATTGTGGGGTTTGTTTTACAAGAATTATGTTAGGTTAAATTTCAAGGTTATGGATTGCTACTTATGGGGATAATCTGAGCATTTCGTTACAACTCCAAGCAAAGTAATCCTTAAACTCTAAAAATAATTTGACTAAGTTAATTGACTTATCCTCATTCAATAAAATACTTATGAATGTTGGTCGTGGATCTTCTTCATTACTAAGGTTAATTTCCTTTAGTTCATCAATGGTTGACTGGATTTCCTCTTCAAATTCAGGAGGTGCTTCCTTAACTTGAGAGTCATCCAAATCATCTGAAATTTCTAAGCAAAACTCATTAAGAATTTTAACGTCCTTGTAAAAAGATAATCATACTCTAAATCGTTAGTTATTACCAAGAAATAATCGTCCAAATTATAAAAAGGAGCTTGTTTAATACGTAAATAAGCAGAAGAATCATGTTCATGAAAAAATTTAAAAATGAGCGAAATCAGAGCATAAAAAATCGGTTCCTTAAGAAACTGGATTACCAACATCCGATTTCTTAAGAAACCGGATTTCTATGCTCTGGTTCCCCCCAATAGTCCTTCCTCCCTAATTACCCCCCGTGATTTGCTCCCCCGATTCCACGCCTACATGATTTCTTCCTTAATTCAGGCACCCGTGATCCGAAAAAAATGCAAGCCCGTAATAAATTATCCGTGATTTGTGTCCTTCCTCCTCTATATAATTGAGAAATACAGGAGGTATCACTGCTCGAAGAATCGCTGCTCGCAGAATTCATCCGCTGAGGGAATTTTTTCTGAAGAATCATCAACAAAATTTCATGGTATTTTTACTTAGTAGATTTTGTTTTATTTAATTTAATGTATTGTTGCTCGATTATGTACATTAAAATGTATGTGAGATCTGTTAGTTCTCAGATTTATGTACATTAATTTATTTTATTTAATTTAATGTTATGTTGCTTGATTTTGAGATTATTTTTTTTTAAAGAAATTTTGTTGATGTTTAAGATATAGATGAGATCTGTTAGTTTTGAAATTTTATTGATTTTTTATTAATTAATTTTTTTATCATTAATGAATTAATTAATTTTTATTAATTACTAATTTATTTTTATTAATCATTTTATATAATAAATGACTCATTAATTATTAATTATCAATTAAAATACATTTAAAATATAAAAGACAAATTATAATTTTTACACATTAATTGTTCTTTTTAAATATAACAAAATTATAATTTAAATATAAAACTTAAATTAATAATAATTTTTTTAAAGAATTTAATTTACAATTTAAATTCATAAAAATTTGCAAAATTAACAGTATAATATTTTTTAAAATGTAAATGATTTACATTTTTAAAAAAATTAAAAAGAATTTCAAATTCCGGAAACTGGAGTAGAATTACCCGGTTTCTATATAAACCGGATAATTATACTCCGGTTTCTTTTAAATCGGATTAGTATTTTCCGGTTTCGAATTCATTATTTGGCAGACCGGTTTCGCTCATTTTCAAATTATCTCGTAAACATGATTCTTTTACGTATTTGCGTATTAAACAAGCTCCTTTTATAATTTTACTGCAATAATCATCACCATCGAATGAACAAACAATAGTAAAGCCCAGTCTTGCTCTTGATTTTGGTTTATAGTATCTTGTATTCTAAAAATTTTCAAAGGGCTGAGCTTAACGTTTTGTCCAAGTAGATGGAGCTAGACCTTGCTTAATTAAATATTTAACAAAGTAAGAATACCAATCAAAAGGGAGTTCCACCATTTCATTCATAAAAGGATCATCAATATGGACATCAGTTTCAATATTCTTGCTAGTAGAAGGAATAAATTTAACAGTTTTATAATCATCACTCAAAACAGGTGAAACATTAACTGTCAACCCCGGCTATACTATCTTGCGATAGATGGGTTAAAGCTAAAGTCTTCACGTATCCCTTAAGCTTTTCATAGGTAGATAGATTTGAATCATCATTAATATTTGACTGGACTTTCTTCATCGCTATCTTGTTCCAAAGGGATCTCAAACTTTAGCCTTTTGTTACTATTTTCAGCCTTCAATACACATGATTCATCTCATTCATCTTCTGAACTAGATTCTAAATCAATGTATATTGTAGGAGTTTGCTTTTAAAAATGAAAAAGGACACTAAACCTCCTACATAATTAGTATGAAAAAGTAGTTTATATAAATAAAATCACAACAAATCACATCATAATTATTTGCTCATTTTTTAAAAAAACTTATAAGCTTGGCCATGCTTTTATTAATTAGGGGGCTAGTAATGAAAGCACATGCAGAAAATTTTATTAGTATTAAAGCATTATTATTTTTAGCCCCCTAGGACCCCCCCCCCCCCGCTCTCTTAATAACCCTGCATAAGCATGGCCACCTGCAAAAAATCTGATTAGAAATCAATATCCAGATTGCTTCTAACCTAGAGAAATCTAAATGCCCATCAAATGCCATAAAGAAAACATCAAAATATGATCATCACAACATCCATCACAATGAAATCAACCAGCACTCGATTACATGCATAAACTCAAAAGAAGAAAGTAACATCGGCATCAATGAAAAAGGATGATGTGTATATCTTGTCTATTTCTGATAGGAATATTACTAAAAAAAATATAACCTATTGGATGATGCAGTAGCTAAGATTCTTATGGTAAAAATAAGGAGATCACCCCATGCTAATCAAATTGAGGATACTGGGATACAAGATGTTGTAGTTGAAGAATACATAGAGCCAAACTTAATTCAATGTCTGTTACATAGGATAGGCTCACCCCATTGCACTTCATTAAATAGATTCGGGTCACTACTTTATAGTACCCAATTTAGATTTAAGTTATGAGGCAGATTTCAAATCTTAAGTCCTCATCCTTCGAGAATATTATCTCGCATTTCTAATAAAATGCTAACTTGAATAATAAATACTCTCTTAAAATGTAAAGTACAACATAGGATAGACTAGGCTTGCCTCTAAACTTCTTAGAATCCGGCACCTCCTACTTTTTTTCCTTTGACCCGCTAAGAATTGTTCAACATTGAGCTTTCTCCTGAAAAATTTCTACTTCTTTCCTTGTCTTCTATTTTATAATAAAAGGGTATGAAATCACTATTTTAATCGAGAGTTTTCCTAAGAGTACCCCTCCTAAGATGAAATTAACTATAGGGGCTTGCCCTTATAGGGACCTGAGAACTTAGATTAAAACAAACCTTATTTTATTTCTATAAAACAAAGGAAAAATCTTTGAGAATGCAGATTTCTTTTTAAACTCATTTCTACGTTTAAATATATTTGTAGAATATTATTATCGTTTTCTCAGATGATATGATATTCTTTTCGTTATATTTGATCTTAGAAATGATGAGTTTTATAAAATCTATATTTATTTTGGATACCTTATAGAATATTATATTCGTCTTTCGAGATGATATATTATTCTTCTTGTTGCATCTAATTATAAGAATGGCTGGATCTTAAAAACTCCATTTCTATTTTCAAACGCTTATGATGAAATTTCATATTCATCTTCCGAGATGATATGTTATTCTTTGAATTGTGTTTGATTACAAAAATATTATTTTTTAAAATTTTATTTTGACATTGAATTTATTGTAGAATAATGTATCAGTCTCTCGAGATAGTACTTTATTCTCAATACAGTATTCGATCTCAAAATAGGATAACATCGAATCTACGTGGCATTTATTTTCCCCACAGTCCCATCGAAAGTTATTAAGCACGGAACGAAAATGCGCAGAGGGTTCAAATGCACACAAAATACTCGTCAAATCGACGTCGACCCGATCACATATATTTTCAAACATAACGATGAGCTATATGTGACCAAAAGGAATAAGTCCCAAAGCTGACAACGAATTAAGGTAAAATATGCGATTTGACCCTTCAACAGATACAATAATATAATGTGCAGATAAGTATATCGACTTACGAAATGCAAGTGACAAGACCATACAAATGACCGATTGCCAAAAAGGAGGTCAACACTCACCCTACATACACAATAATAACTTTCACATATCTTGCCCACATCCCTGTGCAATACATAATGAGCTAGATTCTCATCGGCTTAAGAATTTAACCATGTTAAAGTTGCCTATTCTCTAAACCTCAAGTCTTAACGACTTGTCTCATTTTCACATGCTGATCCCTATCATACTTCTCCTTCACTATCGGAAGAGATCACAAGTGATCTCCATCACCACAACCAATCCTACTAATATACGTGCATGTAGATGTGACCAATAGTGAAATCTGAGCGCAAACATCCATCAGAATGATCATAACAATGTATAGGAAACAAAAGGCGTAGTAAAGACGAAACATTCAGTGGCTTGACATGGTGAATAAGAAATCAATGAACATGAAACCAAATGGCATTTTCCCACCACTAAGAACCAGCAACTAAGAAGGGTAGTTTTGGAGTGGGATTTCTCAAGATATCTGGTTAATCCTCACAGGGAATTCAACATGAGATGCCCTGGCAACAAGGCACATGAACAAAGGAAAGGGATCGGACCAGTTTTATTACTATCCAAAAGAAGAAAATTCAAAGTGGTCAGATTCAAAGACTTATACCATGGAAGAAGCAAGTGATCCAACATGAAACAGATAACCATCCCATGAGATTGCCGCACTTGATGGTCTTTCAAAGCATACATGCACCATAGATGCAATTTCAAGTTTAGATAGAAGAAGAGCACACCAGTATTCAGTGTCGCTTGAAAAGCTGGAAAAATGAATTCAATAACAGCTTGAGGGCATTTCCAGCTTCCAGCCCAGTAGTATCGTTATTTTTCCCATTCTAACACCAGGGCAAACCAACTGAATGTGCTCAACAGTGATTCCCTTCATAAGGGGTGCAGTTAAAGCTATACTCTTCTCAAGATATGGGCAACCAGGCCAAATCTTCCCACCGGCAGCCAAAAGGCAAGTACGGAGAGCAAATTCAAGGAAAGAAAGTGTCACATCCTGTAACATATCACTTGGCCCCTCTTCAACACAATAGAAAGCAATAGCGTCTCATTCAATCTAATCTTAGTTCATTTGTTTTCCTCAATAAATTTCATGAGCTCGGGAACGTTGGAATGACTAGCATTTGAAGATCAACAATGCAATAAGGATAAGATGCTTCAATGAAAAAAGAAAGAAGATCATACGGTCATCTATCCTCTCTAAGGCATCTCATTCAAAGCCACCTATGGAAGTCATGGCTACATTAGTACAACTTTATCCTCTCAACTCTCCATCAATGTCAGAAGCATATCAAGAGTGGAGAAGAGCACCATATTAATCTTGAAAGCACCCCTTTCTGTCACAATTGTGTTGATGCAGTTTAGTTGTGTTATATGGAAAAAAAAATCATTATACTCTCATATAAAAATACAAATTACTCATAAGTAAATCAATATGGTCATGAAGTCAGAGAGAAAGTACATGGATACGAAATGGTACCTTTCTAAATATATTTCCCATATAAACTAAAATTCTGTTTAGAAAAACTAGGAAGTTAAACAATGATCAATAAATCAACAAAAATTCAACAACTCAAAATCATTTTCTTTTAGTTGTTCGCATTGAATATTGCACAAATATTTAATGGACATGGTTTATTGCTTGAGAAATGTGTAAGTTGATCCTAAGAAGACAATATCACTTACCAAATGTTACAAGAAGCACTAGATCCATAGTTTTGATCTAAAATATGAAAAGGTAGCTCATGGAATAGGGGTGTCAAAATAAATTTTCGGGTTGGGTTCGGGTCAAATACGGAATTGACCCGAGTCCAAACCGGTCAACCTGAACCCGACACGGTTTTGTAAACGGGTCGAAAATTCAAACCCGGACCTGACCCGTGCCGGTTACTGGGTTGACCCGACCTGACCCTCAAACCCGGATGCGAGCGCATGATGCAGGCGAGCGCCGAGTCTGAGAGCGTGGCCTGCATGGTGCACGAGTGCGGTGCGCTGAGTCCGCCAGTCCAGACGAGAGGGCACGACACGAGATCGAGCGCGGGCACGTCGGCATGAGTGGGACCGCAGGATTCGGGTTGAGCCGCAATGCAAGCATAGGAACCGCAGGGTCGAGCCATGAGGCGAGTGTAGGGACTGCGGTCAAGCCCAAGGACCGCCGGATCCTAGTCTATTCCGAGTCAGCTTCAGCTTTTCTGGTCAACCCGAACCAATTCCGATTTTGTAAACGAGTCGGAATCTCGAATCCGAACCTAACCTGTATGGCAAACAGGTCAACCCGAACCCAAAATTTTCCAAGTCGGATCAAATATTGACACCCCTATCGTGGAACATATTTTCTTGAGAAACATATAGGTTCCTCCCGTCTACTAAAGTAGCCGACTTAGATTATAGTAAGAGTAGAGATCAAATTTTTAAAAAGACATCATCCAAAACTCTCGAGCATAGAGCATCAACCTAACTTTTAGGCTATGAAGTGGTGTGAGAAGCAGTTATTACAGACCCATACTAAACAAGCAATACCACATTTTAGATTGCATTATGTTCTAGACAGATCGAGGTAGTACAAAACTAGAAGTATTTGGAATCGTGAATAGAAGAGACATTTGGAAAATAAAATTGCATGAGATCAAAAGAGATGAGGATCGGGGGACAAATGTCTTTTTTCTAGAAAACTCATAGGACATATATTATTTCATAGCAAAAAGTTATATATGAAGTCCATAATGCAGCATGGAATAAGTAGCAGGTAGTAATGAAGCTAAACCATCACCTAAGAGGCCATTTGGGTTCACTTTTTTTTATGTTATTTTATTTATATTTTGATGTGAAATAAAATGTATTTGATATCTTAAAACAGTTTATTTTTGTTTATTTAAGCCGCGGTGTAGCGATGATGGTTGACGATGGCAATAGTCACAGGTGACAATGATGATAGCTAATGAGGCAATGACGATGGCAATGGTCATTGTCGAAGGTGATAGTTGTTTTTAAAAACATCCTAAATAACTAAAAGCTATTTTGAGTGTTTTTAAAAACCAACTTGATTTGATTTTAAATTTAAAAAAACCATCAAAAAGCACACTAAACAAATATTTTTTTTTCCCAAAAAAAACTAATAGTGATTCCAAACAATCCCTACGGGAGCAATCTAGGTGAAGCACAAGGAATAGTAGGTCCAAAATAATGAAACTACTCAATTGCAACTGTTAGTGTTTACAAACATTATCGGCTAGCTCTATGGAAAAACAATGATAACTTGGTACAACTTAAATCTCATAATCGACCCATGGTAGAGCATAAGAGTGATTTATCTTAGTAAATCCAAGGTAAAAACTTAAATCATCTAGCTTCATGCAACCATTTCAGTCCAAAAATCTAATCAAATGCACAATTAGATATATGCATTTGGCAATGACACATTAAAAAAATCATCAATGCAAACTACAGTAGAAACAAAGTGCATTTCAGTCTAACTATATCAAAACCAAATATCAACCGATATAAGTTTAGACAATACTACTATCTCCACAGTATGACAATAAACAACGGTTACATAGGGAATATTTTCATCCATGAAAGAATAATGAGACAAAATCTAAATATTTCTACCTATTTCGAGTTAAACCCAGTTTCTCTTTCACAAGTTCCGCATTCTATATTCATGACATCGCTATTTGGTCCTGAAGTATTTCCTGTGGCAGGAACTCAATCCAACTTTACCGAAGAAAAGAGGTAGTGTACAAACCAAAAGGAAGAAAGGAAGCCAACTGTGCCAGTTGCAAGCATGATGGCCACAGCAATGAAGAGTGAATAACCAAGGTACAGAGTAGCCGAAACTGGGCCACTTAGACTCTCGAGATCAAATACAAGGTAGTTCAAATAGTAAAGGAATATGTAGATAGCAACTGATCCTGATGAGAAGAATGATTTCCACCACCACTTCCAATCCTCAACACACAGGTGCATATAGGTAAGCACGAGTGAAACCTCAGCACAAACAACAACCATAAAGATGAAAACAATAAATAGAAAGCCAAAGACATAATAGACACGACCCATCCACAAGCTTGACATTATGAAAAAGAGCTCAATGAACAGGGTACCAAATGGCAGTGTCCCAGCACCAAGAACCAGCAACCAAGAAGGGTATTTTTGGGGAGGGATTTCTCTAGGAATCTGATTAGTTCTCACGGGCAACTCAACATGAGGTGCCTTGGCACCCAGGTACCCACCCACAAAAGTCAACGGCACAGAGATACAGAACCACAACAAAATCAATATGATGAACAAAGAGAAGGGAATTGCGCCAGTGCTATGACTACCCCAAAGAAGAAAATTCAGAGTGGTCAGAATCAGAAACGTTATACCAGGGAAGAAGCAAGCGACCTTCCATGAAACAGACATCCATCCAGTATGATTGCCGCCCTTGATGGTTTTCCAAATCCTCACTGCAGCATAGCCAGCTGCAATTCCAAGCACTAAATAGAAGAAGAGCATACCAGTAATCAGAGCGCCACGAGATGCAGGTGACATGAATCCAAGAGCAGCAAACAATATTGTCACCACTGCCATTCCAAGTATCTGCACACCATCTCCAACCATCACACAGAGAAGAGTGGCATTGCCTGGCACACGGAAGACATCGCCAACAACAAGCTTCCAACCCGAGAGTTCCTCGTTCATCTGGGCCTGCGCCTCCTTGTCCAATTCCTCGTGTCGGGTCAAGTCCCGGCGAACAGTCCTTAGGAAAATCACCAAAACTATTCCAGCAAGGAATGCGATCAACATTAGGGAGTTAAGAATCGAGAACCAATGAACCTTTGCACCCTCCATCTTCAAATAAGCGTCCCACCGCGATGGCCAGTGAATGTCTCTCTCGACAAAGGAGACCTCATAGGTGAAAACCAGCCGTTGCTTGTCCTTCAACGCCATGGCCACAGTGGTTGGTTCACATTGGATATTGGTAGGGTATTTCTCGTACATCTTGAGATTCTTAATCGATTGGGTGTCATGCTGGAAGCTGCACGGGACGACCTCAAACCCGACGACCATATATCCCGGGGCATCTGAGACAGCGCCAGAGGCTGTGGCGGAGGTTGCCGAGGCAGCGGCGATAGTGGCGGGCTCCTCGTATTTGTGGACCAGGACGGTAAACTTGAGGTGATTAAAGATGAAGTAGGATTCGCCGACGCGAACTCCGACAGGGAAGCCAGTCCACTGGAGGGCGAGATCGTCCTTTGAGGTGTAGCGAATGGCGGGGAGGTTTTCAAGGAGAACATTGACCTGGTACATCTCGTCGATGCGCTTCTTGAGAAGATCGAGATCGGCGATGGAGAGGGGGTCGGTGCGACAAAGGAGTATATCGGACTCGTTAGTGAACATGCGGAAGCGGTACGGAGAATTTTCAATGCGATCACCCATGAGGAGCTCGCCAAGATTCTCAGCCGAGTCCTTGATGCCCTCGAGCGGACGGCAAAAGGGAAGTGAGTAGTAGCCGAAGGGCATCTCGGTGTCAATGGAGGTCAAAGAATTCACCTTCACGAATAGGGAATCTCCAATCAGGTACTTGTGGGGGTAACTTCCGGGGAGGTAGAAGCTATGCGATTGAGATAAGTGTAAGAGAAGGAAGATGGAGAACGCGATCCAGACGGAAGATCTAGGCGGCGGAGACATCTAATCACGGAGATCAACGGACCTGACTGTGTAAAGAGGAGGCTGCAGCTTATGATAGAGAGCTTTGAATCTGCAGATCTGCCGCAGGAGAAGGTGACCAAAGAAATTCGCGACGACGGGCCAGCTTATTAAGCTCACGAACTCTCTCCCTTCTTGGATCTTTCCTCGGGTATATATATAGTGAATTTTTTATTATTAATAATTTTTATCATAAATAAATTCATTTATAAATTTACTACTACTACTACTTTTATAGAGGATCTGATTACGAACGAGATTAATAAAAATAAATATTTATTTGAATTAATTAATCGTTAAAAGATAAATGGAAGAAGTAATAAATAAATAAATAATGTGCTTAATAAAATTCATTTAATATTGCACATGATATGCTCCTATGACTTTTTATTTATGATTTCATTTCTTTTTTATTTATATTGTCAACTGAAATTTACAAAATTGATTTAATTTTCTTATTTAGGTTTGGGATGCTTTTTTTACTGCTTCTTAAAGTAATTTTTTTATAAAAATTATAATTTTTTAATCAAAAAAATTATTTTAAGAAGTAATAAAAAAATTGTCCCAAATAAAATTTTAATCTATAATATCAATATAATATGGTGAGGTAGTAACCGCTTCTTAATGCTTATTTCAAACTTATGTTTGCAACAGCGACTATATACAATCTTTTTAGTATCTTTTTTATTAAATATGAGGTAATGTTAAAAGTTGTAGTTTGATAGATCTTGCAATGGATGTTACCTTAGGTCAATCTCTTCCTGTATCATCAAATCATAAAATAATATACTTAAAATATTTGCAAGAATTTTAACCAATATAAATAGGTTCTCGATCTCCACTTGTTTAATTATTAGAATAATAATATGTGCCATATGCAACATAAAAAAGACAAATATAATTATGCACTAAAATTATAGAGTCTTGTTAGGCAGATGGGGCCAAGGGTGAGAGTAAGGAAAAGAGATTTGGAATTTATTGCTCTATGTAAATAGTGGAAATAGTATAAAATTCAAAAAATGTCTTTCAACCCCTTATTTAATAAAGTTAAAAGGGCTATCAGAGAGGATATATAGATAAATAATTTAAAATATATAGCTTGATAATTATAGATATGTGGATAAGATTTTATGGCTATATATGACTTCGACTGTGTCCAGTGGGTACCTATGTCAAGTATTCTTAGCAAGTGTTTCTCAGGTGAGTGTCCCAATCGAGTGCTCCAGATAAGGGTCTTAAGTGAGTTCTTTTGATATGGGAACTAGCATGACTAATGAAGTCGTTGTTGTGGGGCTAGTAGGTGCGTATAGAGGTTCTTTATAGGATGAGTCACCTCGGTTGAGATTAGCCTTTCTTTTGGGCTGTTATCATGAGGCAAGTACATCTTTGAGTCGAGATATGCTGAGGGGAGTTCATTACTTAAACTTTCTTGGGATGTGTTCCTCCTTGGTAGAGTTCCTCTAAGACAAGCTTTATTGGGTCCTCATCTTAGTTGGGCATGCCTTAGACTAGTGCACCTCTTGGCCAAGCTCCTCCGAGGTGGACTCGTTGATCTCTACGAGTTGTTTGTATCACATATTGGGATATACATTTAGTTCCCTAACTCTTCTATTTCTTTGGAGAACTAATTGTAAAAAGGATAATAAAGTTAAGTAAAAAAAAAAAATATCATTCCTATTGATAGATAATAGAGAAGTAAATAATAAATTACTACCTTACTGTTTTTCCTACCTTGGGAAGAGTGTTTTATATGAGATTACCATAATGTATTCGATGCAATCTTTGAACTATCGTTGCCTATAAATAAAAATTTTAATCATGGAAGAGGAGTTGAGACCCACTCGAGTTACCTTCGAGTTGAGCTTGAGCTGATTAATTAACTGACTTTGAGCTTAAACATAATTCTATGAGTTTGAGTAGGCTCATGAGCCGGCTCATTTATTAAAAATAAGAGAAAATAATTTTGAGTCAAATAGCTATTATATAAAAATGATAAAATAAATAAGAAATTAGGCAATAAATTATCAGAAATCGATTAATAGAGCAAAGTTAAATATATTTTTTATATATTTTAACAAAAAAAATTTAAGTTTTTGAATTCTAAATTCTTTTAATTATATTCTATATTAATAATTTTTAAACGAGTTAACTCACGAGCTATCATTTGACTCGTGAGATCATTAAAATCAATTTACTAGTAGAGTTGAGCTCGAGCCGGCTCCGACTTCACTATGTTGTACTCTTTCATAAGCAAATAATAGGGATAAGCAACTTTTGATAAAAAATATGTAGGCTAAATTTTAAATATATATTTAGGCTTCATTTGGGATGATTTTTTTACTGCTTCTTAAAACAACTTTCTAGTGCAAAAATTTTAATTTTTTAACTAAAATATTGGCTTAAAAAGTAGTAAAAAAGCAGTAGCAGAGCCAAAAAAAATTTTTTTGGAGGAGAGGGGCGTAAATTAAAATAGTTCTGTTTGCTGTCTCATCTAGAAGGTTAGAATACATTAAAATATTTTCATTTGCTGTCTCATTACCGGAACCAAGAGGAGTTGTAAGATCAAAATTAAGAATGCAAATAACATGGCCCTTAGAGCTTAGAAGACATAAACATCTGTCACGTGCGGTCTTCATTTGGGGGGGAGAGAAAAGCGAAAGGGAAAACAAAAGCCGCGCTCGAGGTCGTGAGTCGCAAGTCGCAAGAGAGGAGCAAAGGGGAAACAAACCATTGACGCTTTTCATGTGTCCAGAAAAAGATGTTTGTGGCTTCTCTGGATTAATAAATAACTTTAAAACGAAGAAATACAAAAATTAGAGCAAGTTTGCTCGTTGGCGAAGTTGTTGCTCTATTAAGCCACTAAAACAATCAGCTTTAAGCCCCTTTAGGCTTTTAGTTTTAGCTTTAAGCCCCTTTAAGCTACTAAAACAATCAGATTAATAAATAACTTTAAGAACCTATTTTACCTCATTAGTCTCTCTCTCTACAGCTGAAGCATTGCATGGTCGATGGTGGATTGAAGACTTGAAATGGAAAAAAGCCTGAAATAACTAAAATGAAAGCTGACAAAAAGTTGTACCATAAGATGTCAATCCTCATTCTAAGCGATTTTTTTTCCAACCATGTAAGAAAGCCGTCTCCTCGAAGGAGGCCTTAGTTAAAATTTAAATTCAAAAAGATGACGGAAACTCTTTTTTGAAAAACGAGATCTGTTCGCTCGCAACTCATAAGAATCGCCATGTAGCTGGCGACTTGATCGACATATGGCAGGGAATTGCCTGCCAAGTGGCAATTTTTCTTTTTTCTTTTCTTGAAAATTTTGGGGTAGTCACTGGATTGGTTTGTGGGTTATTTAAGCTCTCATTGTCTTATATTTCTCTGTTTCCCCTCATCTCTCTCATTTCGGTTTCCTATTTTTTTTTTACTTTGTGAATTCAAGAGGCAGAATCACTATTTCTTCTTACCGAAGACAGAAGTAGTGCTGCATATGGAACGGTTTTCATTTCCGGCAATAAAATTTGGTTAGTTTTTTTTTTTTAGAAATTGAAGGATTAGTTTGATATTTTATTTGTATATTTCCCTTGCTCATGCTTGTTGCGGACTCGAATATACGCGACGATAGAATTTAGAAAATTTTCGTCTTAGCGTTCAACGGATATTCAGCACATAAACAGAAAATAATAGGACACCAGTATTTGTACGTGGAAAACCCCGTAAAAGGGAAAAAACCACGGGGCCGCGCCCAATTGAAAGAGTTCAACTAGTGTTTTCTTGGAATACAAGAGGCTGAATCATCCTTAAAACTTAGGACGATTAGATTACAATGAATCTCTTTAGAATTAGACAGTTACAATGTCAAGCAGAGTTCCTGCGTTACTCAGAGATCGGGCGGAATGTTGGCGTCCTTCGGAGGTCGGATAGAATTCCGGCGTCGTTTTGAAATCTGGGAGAATTCCGGTGTTGAACAAAATTCTGGTTTCACTTGGGAAAAATTCCGGCGTCACTCAGGCGTCGGGCAACAGAATTCCGGCGTCGGGCAAAATTCCGGCGTGATTCGGGCGTAGGGCAGAATTCCGGCGGTGGTCGAGGAGGAGTTTCTTCCCTCCTATTCCTCTCTTCTTCTTCTTCTCTTCTTCTCCTCTTGCTTTTGGCTTGGGTCCCCTCTTAAGAGAAATGAGAGACTATTTATAGTTTTTTGTGGATGGCATGAGCCGTAAATAGATGAGAGATCAGAGGCAAATATGGAGTGGTTCGAATGGACGGCCGATATTGAATCCTTTGATCATTGACCATTTATCAGACATTTGAAGGTTTTAATAATATCGAAATTTGACAATCTTAGGCTCGTTGGATTCGTCTCGTCGAGCCGCTCGATTCGACTATAAGCATGTACTGTTTGGAAACCGTTTGGTAATCCAAATTATGGAATGAACCTTCCAAATCCGCTTCAGGTCTTTGCTTTGGACCCATTTGAGCTCAGATCGAGTTGAATTTGGTGTTGTTGTGTTCGTATTTCCGAGATGTTCAGTTCGATTATAAGTTTGCTGGAATCAGAGTTCAAATGATCCCGAATTTAATTTTTGAATCTTTCAACTAGCTTTCGCCTCGAGATTCATGCCTGATCAAGATAATTTTTTGATGATATATGAGGTGCCCCCCTATTTTTGGACATCGAATCTCCTGGAGTCCAGAAATACTGGTCTCGATTTTTTACAATGGCCAAATCACAACAATTATTTTCACAAAGTTATAAATTTTTTCAAACTTGATCATAGAGGCCCCGTTGAGCTCCGAAAATGTCGAAATTGAGTCCGGAACTTCGAAAAACGTATCTGGGGACTCCAAAAATGCCCGATTTGGCTTGTCTGGGCCAAAAATTGGGCCCAGATATGTGTAGGCAGTCGAACCGGCCGGCCGCCGCCGCGGCTGCTGCCGGCGACGCAGAACAGCGCGCCGGAGCCCGCGCTGCGGCGTACCTGCGGCCCGCCTGGCCCGCTCCGCAGCCTGTGCTGGGCCCGCCGCGGCCCGCTTGAGCCGACGCCGCTCGTGCCTGGCCTGCCCGGCCGGCCCACCTCTAGCCCGCGCGGTTGGGCGCTCCGTTTGGCAGTCGGGTCCGCTGGTGGTTAGGAAACCACCAGCTCTTATCCAAATTTTTTTTTAATTAAAAAATGCAGAAAAATTCAAAAAAATTCAAAAAAAATCCAAAAAATTCTGAAAAAATTCAAAAAAATCCAGAAAACTCTGGAATATTTTGGAATTCTCTCCTTCTCCCCGAAAATACTATAAATAGCCTCTCAGGGCCAAGGGGAAACTTTCACCTTCTCCTCCTCTCCTTCTGGCTTTCTGAAAGTTGAGGCTTTCCGTTATTTTTCAGTAGGTGACTTTCCCTACTTAACTCAACGCCCCTCCTCTTATACAGAAGTTAGAAATTTTTCTTCTTTTCTTCCTTGTTTTCTGCTACTGCTTGTAGGTGATTTTTCTTACTCGAAGTCAGCGATTCATTTTAGTGCAGAAGTCGACATGGGTGATCCAACATCCACCAAAGATCCTTCGACCAAAGGCGATCGCTTTTGTTGCTCGACTTGAAGGAGTAAAAAAGACTTACAAAGCAACAAAAATGGATGATGTTGTTTCCACTGTTACTGGCGACGCCTTGCTTGCTTTTAGAAAAAAATTCTATTTTCGTAATGATATGGTGGTGAAAGTGCCGGCAAGGTCTGATCGGGCTTGTTCTCCTCCTCCCAGATTTGTGACAGTCTACGAATTCAGTTTACGAGCAGGTTTAAGGTTTCCACCATCTCCTGAATTGAGCGACATTTTAACGATTTATGGGGTGAGTTTAACTCAACTGTCTTATAGAGCTATGTCAATTATCATGGGGTTGATTGTACTCTTTCGAGATCGTGGAGCAGTGCTATCTCCTGACTGTCTTTCTCGGATGGGTCGTCTGATTGGTGATACACAAGGCCGCATTTCTTTTAGATCCAAGTGGTTGGATATTCGTACTTGGGATCCGTCAAAAAGTTGGATCAGTGAATTCTTTTACGTGAAAAATGACTGGAATCTCCTAAAAAAATGGGGGAAATTGAGGGAGCTACCAATTTCCCTACATCTTGGAGCCGAAGACTTATTGAAGATACTCAAATTGTTTGATATCGATACTCTTTATTATGAGGTTCGTTATTTGAGCAGATACATAGATGAAGAGTATTTGTTCAAAGTGGGGCTATCTACTCAAGTAGGGAGATCACATGCTCAGATGTTAAAGAAGTCAGTGAAAGTTCCAGAGGCTGCTATCCAATCTTCAAAAATTCTTCCTAAACAACCAGGAAGTGAGGACAATGTGCAGGCTGCCAAGAAGAAAAGGGTGGAGGAGATTTTATCAGTTACTAGTAAAGATCCCCATATTTCTCCATCCAAGTCACACATTCCAGAGGATGTTTTGAAACATTAATGCGTTGGCCGTCGACGTACTGAGGAATTTGTATGTTCCCCTTTTTTCTTTTCCTTCTTCTTTTTATTCTTTTTCACAAAATATTTTCCTTATAAAAGTTATTTTTATTGCTTCAGTTGGCGCAAATGACCAAGGCCCTGAATGACTGGAATGACGAATTTGTGAAGATTAAATATCTTCAGGGCGAATATAAGAAGAAACATGATGGCAAATTAAAGGAGATGTAGGTGGTGGAGCAGCAGCTAGCAGAGTGTAGGGAAGAGCTAGCTAATATGATGACTTCAGTCTCCATACAGAATCAACAGATGGATTGTCTACATATTGAGTTAGTGGATGCGCAGACGACGATCACTCAGCAAATGAAAGATCAGGAGATCCTTGTAGCTGAAAATAAGAGACTCCAGAGTATGTTATCAGAGAGGGAAGCTCAGTAGCTACCGTCTACTGTTATAGATGATTTCAAGAAATCAGCCACCTTCAAGATAATTGTTGAAGATCACATTCAAGAAGCTCGCAACCATATCTATGACGTGGAGGTGAAGGCTTTGGAAGTAGACTGTATGGAAGAGGGCTTCATCAGAGGTTTTATGAAGGGCGTGCGTGTAGTGCAGCGTAAGACTGGCGTAGATATTGATGGGTTGACACCTAGCCAGGCCTCCGGTGACCCTTCTTCAAATTCTGGTGGCAAAGAGATAGAGAGCGAGTTACAGAATGCCTTTTCCCTTGAGGAGGTTGAGGATGATATTGATATCCTGTAGGAGTGTTTGATGTTGATTGTATCACCTTGTTTTCTTTCTAGTAATAAATATATGTGTATGTTGTGGATGCTTTCATATGATGTATGTAATGTTCAGTGATCTATAAAGAAATTATTGATATTTTTCTTTTCTTTCCTGCATATATACATGAGACCGGTTTAATTTTATTTCAATGAGAAATATTTTGATAGTCTTTGGTGATCGGAGTGACTGTGAAAGACATCCTCCTTAGATATCTTGACCTTTTTGAGATTGTTAATCAAAGCTTTTGCTTGATAATTTTTAATCTGTATAGAAGAGGTCGGATCAAATCCCCCTGGGATTGATCATCTAGTGATTGAGATACAATATAGATTGTGTATTTCTCAAATCATGCATAAAGAGTTTAAGACTGTAGCACAACAAAATGAACGTCATATTATTGTATGATATAAGACAATACAATAATCCCCTAGTATACTTTTAGGGATAAGGGGTTAGAAGAGTTCTATCCCAGTTCACATACAAGAGATATCTAAACATAATAACTATGTATAAGGACATCTTTAATATAGCTTGAAGTAAACAAAAAACACAAGATAACTAGTATTATCAATATCTATTGATAATACTTACGAAGGTTGCTAATATTCTAAGTTCGGGGGAGCATTTTTTCATTAGCATCCTTCAATTTAAAGGTACCGGGCTTGATCATAGTTGCTACCAAATAGGGACCCTCCTAGAGGGGAGAGAGCTTGTTGCATTGAGGGCCCTTTCCTGCTGCTTCGAGGCTGTATAAAACCAAATCCCCGATTGAGATAGATCGAGGTTTAACTTTCTGATTATAGTGACGAGCAACCCTTTGGTGATATGCAGCGGTCCTAAGTGATGCTATATCTCTTACTTCTGGAAGGAGATCTAAGTTCTTTCTGAGCTTCTCCTCGTTATTATTGAAATCAAATGTTTGAACTCTATTGCTTGGAACTCCAATATCAACTAGTATAATTACTTCTGTTCCAAAGCAGAGGTTGTACAGGGTTTCTCCTGTAGGAGTTTTGGCAGTAGTCCGATAAGCCTAGAGGACATTTGGGAGATCTTCAGCCCATTGCCCCCCAGCCTTCCCCAGGCGTGTCTTCAATCCTTTTAAAATTATTCGATTTGTGACCTCTGTTTGCCCATTTGCCTGAGGGTGGGCGACAGCTGTGTGGACTAGATGAATATGAAAATTTTTACAAAAAGAAGTAAAGATTTTTCCAGTAAATTGTGCCCCGTTATCTGTGATAATTCTTGCAGGAATGCCAAAATGACAGACTATATTCTTCCGTAGGAACTGTTTGGCATTTGCTTCAGTAATCTTAACCAACGGTTCTGCCTCTACCCATTTGGTGAAGTAATCTACTGCCAAGATAATGAATTTTCGTTGTCCCGTAGCGATAGGAAAATGTCCCATTATATCAATTCCCCACTGAGTGAAAGGCCAAGGGCTCTGTAGGAATGCAAGCTCCAATGCAGGCGTATGGGTGAGATTGGAATGCAATTGGCAATTTTTGCACTTTTGAGTAAACTCTAGTGCGTCTTATTTCATTGTAGGCCAATAGAATCCTTGTCTCATAATCTTGTAAGCTAACGCTCTTCCTCCCAAATGTTCTCCACATACTCCTGAATGAACTTCTCGGAGTGCATAATCAGCTTCTGATGGCGGGAGACACTTGAGATACGGTCCGGTGAAGGCGCGTTTATACAACTCATTATCAATCACAGTGAAATTTGACGCCTGTCTCTGAAGTCGTGTTGCTGCTATGGGGTCTTCAGGTAGTATTCCACATTATAAAAAAGACAATATGGGATCGATCCAAGAATCTTCTCTTGATTCGTCGATTGATTGTATGACCCAGGGTCCTTGGATACTTGGAAAGTGGATTTCCTCGATACACTTTCTCTTGAAGATATCTCCAGTGGTTGATGTAGCAAGTTTTGAAAGAGCATCTGCTCGCGCATTTTGTTCTCGTAGAATATGGATGATCTGATGCTTCTTTATACGGGCTAGAAGCAATTTGACGATGTTGCAGTACTGCGCCAGTTGCGGGTTATGGATTTCAAACTCCCCCTCAACCTGAGAGGTGACTAACTATGAATCAGTGTGGACTACTAAATTTTGAACCTTACAGTCAATTGCTAGTCTCAATCCAATAATTAGAGCCTCATATTCTGCTACATTATTTGTTGCTGGGAACTTAAGTCGGAGCCCATACTCAAGGGTAACTTTCTGCGGAGAGATTAATAAAATTCTAGCCCCAGCCTCGAAACTTCTAGAAGCTCCATCGACATACAATGTCCAGCCTGGCGGAGAAGGTGAAGCACTTGGTTGAACATCGGATATCGGGACGGTGCATTCAACTATAAAATCTACTAGCGCTTGAGATTTAATATCGGGCCTAGGCAAGTAGTGGATATCAAATTTTCCTAGCTCTACAGACCACTTAACGGGCCTACCCGATGCTTCTGGCTTTTACAGAATGCTTTTCAGTGGCAGATTTGTATAAACCCCAATTGAATGGGCTTGAAAGTAAGGGCGTAGTTTTCTGGCAGAATAAACTAATGCCAATGCTGTTTTATCTGCTAAAGGATAACGTCCTTTCGTTTCAGATAAAATTTTGCTAACATAATAGATAGGACTTTGTACAGCATTTTCTTCTCGAACCAAGACCAAACTAATGGCTTGGACAGAAACATCCAAATACAAATATAATCTCTCTCCCGGTGTTGGTTTAGAAAGTTGTGGCGGGGATGCCAAATACTTTCGTAATTGCTCAAAGGCTTCTTGGCATTCATCCGTCCATTGGAATCCAGAGTTACGAGCGCCTCTAAGTACCTTGAAGAAGGGCAGATATTTATCTCCAAAGCGTGCTAGGAAACGAGATAATGCTGCAATTCTTCCATTCAGTCTCTGAACTTCCTTGATATTTCTCGGGGGCACCATGTCTCTTAGTGCCTTGATTTTCTCAGGATTAGCCTCAATCCCTCGGTGGGTTACCATAAATCATAAAAACTTTCCAGAAACGACTCCAAAAGCACATTTAGCAGGGTTAAGTCGCATATTGTAGCATCGGATCAAATGAAACACTGTTCTAAATCAGATATATGTTGAGATTTCTCAAGACTTTTTACCAACATATCATCAATATATACTTCCATAGAACATCCAATAAGATCTTTGAAAACTTTATTCATAAGATATTGATATGTGGCCCCAGCATTTTTGAGACCAAATGGCATCACTAGGTAGCAGTATAACCCTTTATCTATGCGAAAAGCCGTTACCTCCTCATCAGCCGGGTCCATCTTTATTTGATTGTAACCGGAATAGGCATTCATAAAGCTCAACATCTGATGTCCGGAGGTGGTATCGACCAATTGGTCAATACGAGGAAGTGGAAAACTGTCCTTTGGGCAGGCTTTATTTAGATCGGTATAATCTACACACATTCTCCAGGCCCCATTTGACTTCCGCACCATGACAATATTTGCCAACCAAGTAGGGTAATGCACTTCCCGTATAAATCCAGCTTCCAAAAGCTTATCGACCTCCTACTCAATTGCTTGCTGACGATCTGGCGCAAAATTCATTTCTTTTGGATTACTGGCTTACACGTCGGGTTAACCTTAAGGGAGTGCATGATCACTTCAGGGTTGATGCCGTGCATATCTGTCGGACCCCATGCAAAAATATCATGATTTTTACTTAGAAAATCTATATATTTTTCCTTCTCTTCATCTAAAAGAAGAGACCCAATCTGTACAGTTCTTGAAGAGTATTCTTGTGATAATGATACAGTAATGAGGTCTTCTACAGGAGAAGCTCTCTGAGGGATATCCTCATTTTGGAGATCAAAATCCTCGATACTTAGCGTCACCTTTGGATGTGGTTGAACCTGCCTAAGACAGCAGGTTTGTGCTATTTGTTGATCTCCACATACCACACCTACTCCAGTCGGCGTAAGAAATTTTAGCTTCAAATGAGGGATGGAAGAGATGATCCCAAAAATGGACTGGAGCGGCCTTCCAAAGATGGCGTTGTAAGCTGATTCTATCTTTACAATAATAAATTGTATGGAGTGTGTAGTCTATCGAGGAAATTCTCCTAGTACTACTAAGAGATTTATTGTCCCTTCTGCCTGCACAGGTCGATTGTCAAACCTGTACAATGGACATGCAGCAGGCTGAAGCTGTTCTCTGGTGAGGCCCATATTTAGAAAAGTTGAATAGAATAACAAATCCACAGAACTATCGTTATCCACCTAAATTCTTTTGACATTATAACACGGGTCACCTTTCCCTGCATTAATCACAAGCGAATCCTGATGAGGAGTTTTTACTCCCTCCAAATTTGAATCATCAAAAGTGATAGACTGATCAATACGAGCTTTCTTTGGTGTTGGATTTTCATTTACAGTAAAAAAATCCTGAACAGATAATAACGGTCCTCCTGCGATGGTCTCAATCTCACCAATTGTTGGGCGATTATTCGGTGGTTGCCTCTGCTGTTGTTGATTTTGCCCCCCAGTGGGACGGGGGAGAGACTCCTCTCGGGTAGGTGGATCTCGAATAAACTGTCGGAGATAGCCCTGACGGATAAGTCTTTCAATCTCATCCTTGAGTTGATTACAGGCTTCCGTAATGTGGCCACGACTATGATGAAAGTGACAGTACTGATCTTGATTGCCTGTATTCAGCTTTAAAGGATGCGACCATTTCATTGTATTTTGATCTTGAACGGCCATTAATACATTTGCTCGAGATGTATTGAGTGGGGTATACTCCTTCTCCTGTCGAGGTTCCCGTCGCGGCAATGGAGGCCTAGGAGGTAGATTATTTTTCCCTTGCTTTTTCTGTTGTAAGGAAGAATTATCCATCCCAGGAGCACCTTTGCGCTTCCCATTTGTCTGCTCAAATCGCTTTCTGTGAGCATTTATGGCTTCATCTGCAGAGATTTGTGCCTCCACACAATGAATCAGGTCAGCGTATGAATGAACCGTATCTCGCATAAGAGCCGAATAGAAGGGGCCAGGATAGATGCCACCAAGAAAGACCCCTCTCAATAATTCAGGATCTACTCCCGGAATTTGTCGAGCGTTAGTAGAAAATCACTGAAAATACTCTTTCAACGATTCTCCTTCATTTTGACGGATTCCGGATAGGTGGGAGGAATCCTTAGCAATTCTTCGATTGGCTACAAACTGTTCCACGAACACTTTAGCCATTTTATTGAATGAAGGGATAGTTCCAGACGGAAGTGAATAGAACCAAGTTCGTGCTTGTCCCTTGAGGGTAGCAGGAAAAACCTGACATAGGAGTGCATCTGAAGCTCGCTGGATATGCATAATTGTTCGATAATGATCGATATACTCATATGGGTTAGATGTCCCGTCGTAGGATTCGATGCTCGGTAGTTTGAATCCAATCGAAATGGGATGCTGGAGAATACCTTCTGTTAGAGGTGATGACTCTTGTAGGTTTCACTGTCGAAGATTTTGTCTTATACCTCCTCCAGGGAATTCTTCTCGTACTAATCTTCGTAATTCATGACGTAGAATGTTGCGAGGGAGCTCAGCAACGTGCGGTTGGTCTAACTCATCAGGGAGGTCTAAAGGAACGTGAGGTTGCCGACCTATATGTGAAGGATGAGTAGAACTTGTTGTGTCAGCCAGCTCATTATCTGGTTGTGATGACGGGTGTCTTCTTGGTGGAGGAAGCGGAATCTCTGCTTGAAGATGTTTGAGTTGAACATCTTCAACCCGTGGAGGATCTCAAGGGAGAAGAATTTCCTCCCGTTCGCTAATGCTAGTTGACGAGTCTCTCGTAGGAGTTGAAGGATCTCGTTCTGAGATTCTTCTATTTTTCGGATTCGCTCCTCCAAAGATGGTCCTGAGGTTCCTTCTCCAGCAACATGTTGCCCCCCAGGATAAAAGGAGGCAGAAACTTGACGTCCATGATTTATAGACTGGTTTCTGGATTGATGAGAGTGGGAGCGAGAGGATCCTACGAGACGATTGCTACGCCTGTTGGTCATCGAGGCAATACTTGTAATTATGGGGTAGTGGTTCCCACAGACGGCGCCAAACTGTTGCGGACTCGAATACACGCGACGATAAAATTTAGAAAATTTTCATCTTAGCGTTGAACGGATATTCAGCACATAAACAGAGAATAATAGGACACCAGTATTTGTACGTGGAAAACCCTGTTTGGAAATCGTTTGGTAATCCAAATTATGGAATGAACCTTCCAAATCCGCTTCGGGTCTTTTCTTTGGACCCATTTGAGCTCAGATCGAGTTGAATTTGGTGTTGTTGTGTTCGTATTTCTGAGACGTTCAGTTCGATTATAAGTTTGCTGGAATCGGAGTTCAAATGATCCCGGATTTAATTTTTGAATCTTTTAACAAGCTTTCGCCTCGAGATTCGTGCCCTATCAAGATAATTTTTTGATGATATATCAATGCTTGTTAGTTGTTATTAGAAGGAATTTTAAAAATGGAGCATTTTTAGAATATAATTAAGTAAAAGGAGGATGATTATTAAAAAAAAGGCGCAAATTCGTCAAACTGTTTGACGTAGTCCTAAATGCTCCAAATAATTTGAAGAGTTCTAAATGTGCTAAATTATTTGGCGTATTTAGTTGAAATATGAGAGAGAGATGAGGAGAAACATACGGGGCGAGAAGACAAATGGGGAGAGATAATGAGAAACAGCGGGGAGAGAGAGATGTGGGAAAAATTATTATGTGCAGTGTCCGGATGCGTCTGGAGGTCAATTCGAATTTACTATGTCACCCAATACACAATGCATTGGGTGACGTGGCGGGTCCGAATTGGCCTCCAGACGCATTCGAACTCCACACATAATAATCTCTCGAGATGAGGAACGAGAGACGGATGGGGAGAAAGAGACGGGGGAGAGAGAGATTTAAATAATTTTTTTGATATTTAAAATAATATTTAACTAAGGTTTAAGTAATATTAAATAAAATAATATTTAAAATATTATATAAAATAATATTTAAAATATTATATAAAATAATTTTTAAAATATTATATAGAAGAAGTAAAAAATTTATAAATATATTTAAATATTATATTTTGATTTATTAAATCTTTTTCATTCTTGAAAACATAAAAAGGGAGCGTTCTTAAAAACAATGAAATATTTAAAAATTATTCATATAGTTTTAAGCTAGAAAACTAATTTCAAAGAAAATAGAATAACATTTTATAATATTTTTTTTCATTAAAATATCAACATAATAGTGATAATAGACTTTTAAAAAAATTTAAATTTTTGTATTTAAAAATAGTTTTTTCATATTCAAATATCCAATGATGTGAAGGTTATAATAAAGTATTTATTTAAAATTTAATTTTCAAATTTAAATACTCATGACATTTAAAAAAATAGTTTTAATTATTTTAATAAAGTAAACAATTTTAATATTATACTTTTTAAATATAATTTATAAATTTTTACTTTTTCTATATAATTTATTTAAAGATTATTTTATTTTATATCATTTTAATATTAATTTTAAATATTAGTTCAATATTATTTTAAATATCAAAAAAATTATTTAAATCTCTCTCTCTCCCCATCCATCCTCAACACTCTCTCCCTCATGTTTCTCTTTCTCTCTCATTTGTCTTATCCCCCCATCTCTCTCTCCAAATCATTTCTCTCTCCTCTTTAAACTGAATACGTCAAATGATTTGGCACATTCAGAACTTGCCAAATCATTTGGAGCATTTTGGACTACGCCAAACAGTTTGATGAATTTGCTCATTTTTAATTTTTTTTAATAATCATACCTCTTTTAGTTAATTATGTTTTAAACACGCTCCTTTTTAAAATTCATCCTTATTATTATTGTGTTAAATAAAGTAGAGAATGAAATATTTTCTTTCTGAATGAACGTATATTTGTATTTTGTGTAAGATGAATTAGATATATTTTTATTATAAGAGAATTTTTTTAAGACTCAATTGTATAATTCATGTTAAATTTATTTTTATTTAGGTCACTCTCTAACACATAAATGTTGAATAAAGTGAACCAAATACTAATACATAATTCTTAATTTTCATTCTAGAATAATTATATCAAGATTAGGGGTTTTTTTTATATATAAAGATTAGGGATATAAGTGAGTAAAGCTAACTCGTGAGCCGGCTCTAGCTCGGCTAATTAAATGACTCATTAGCCGAGCTTAATGAGCTAAGACACCAATCTTGAGCCTCCCCTAACTCGATTTGTTTAAAAATATTAATATAAAATGCACTTAAAATATATTAGAATTCAGAATTTTAAATAAAAGATTCTAAATAATATTTAAAAATATATTTCATTTTCTTATAATAAATAATTCTTTATAATTATTATTTTTAAATTCTCATACCTTTTATTATTTTATTATAAATAATTTTTTAAATCATATCCATTGTCTCTCTTTCATAATAAATAAGCCAGCTCCAAGTCACAGAATAAAGCTCGAGTTTGAGCTCAAGCTCAATTAATTAATCAAGTTCAAGCTCAATCTAGAGATGACTCGAGCTCCCCTCAATTCGTTTATACCCCTAATCAAGATATTTTAATATAATTGATAAGTTTACAAACTGTTATATTTATTTTAAATATTCTGACATACTTTTTTAATAGTTAATGATTTTATATATATATATATCTCAGAAGCTTTAAAGTATGTAATACTTAAAGCCCAACCTGAACAAATTCACCTACTTTTCTTAAAGTCTATTTCATATTATGGTTGGTTACTTAGCTTCCAATATAAATCACCAATATAATCAGGTAGATGGAGGCCTCTTTCACTAAGTAATCATAAAAATAATAAATTTAAATTTAAGAGAATAAGAAAATAATCAGCAATGGAGAACACTGTCACATTTCTCCTTCATCAAATAGGAAATTAAAAAAATCATTAAAAAAATGGTTAAAAGAGAGTACCCATAAACATAAGTGAAACAAAAAACTGCCATCCTAGAACCCAAACAAAAACTAACCCAGTTTGTTTCGAAATTTTATAACTAAAATTTATTAGGTATCAAGTCTTGTAAAAAGAATTATTTGATCTTATTTTATATGAATAAAGTTTACTTATGTTCTTCAAATTTGAAGATCAGCCTGATACCAGTAAGCTATGACTGACATGTGTTTCTTCTCCGCAAACTTGAATAGAGACAAACTTTATTTGTGGTTTCCCCATTAATGATAAGTTCATTGCAGCACATGTGTACATGCTGAGGGCCACTTCAACAACAACCATCCTTGTCTACATCAAGGTCCTTCTTGCTAAATTGGGCGATAATAGTTAGCACATAACTTCGATGTCATCCTCTCTCAATTATACATAAAAACACGTGATGTTGTCGCATCACAACCAATTGCAACAGCAAAGGAGACAAGATTCAAATAATATGTTTTAAATGATAAAATTATTTTAACTATTTCTTATGTAGACCTCATAGTAACCTAACCTTATTCAGCACATATGTTACTTGCATTCTACTTATGAGACCTCAAATGGAATAGGCTATTCATGAGAATAGTTTAAATCTAGATTGCTAAATGAGTTTGACAGGATAATAACATTAGTATGTGACTATGGATAGTGGATCAAGCCGTAGTGACACTGATGAATACAAAAAACTTGATGATCCTGTGGACCCGACACCAGAAAATCCTGACTTCACGGGCCAAAAAATTGATGTTAAATAATGCATTTGTGAGAAATGATGAAGCAAACATATGGCCTATAACAACAAATATAGTCCGTATTACCAAACCATACAAGAATTGGATGACAATGTTCATTTCAATGGCCTAGTGGAGCACTCCACTATAACTCAAGAAGTTTTCAAACCTGATGAACTTATGGAAGACATGTTCTTTGCAATCTAGAGTGATCTACATTGTGCAGTAAGTGAATAGTCTATTATAAATAATGTAGAGTATAGGATGATTGACTCCAATAAAACTCAATTAATGCTGGCTTGTATCTAGCAAGATAATCCATCCATGTCATATCTGTGGTGATTACATGCATCAAGAATGAAGTGTTTAAGAGGAGCATAGAGAATTTCTAGTTTTTCTACACATCATTTTTGCACCAATTCTGTCATGCTAAGTGATCATCGGCAATGCACATCCAAGTTCATTTCACTTTTCATACTAAGCATTCGACAAAAATTGGATTTGAAACATAAGTAGATAATAAAAGCTAAATTTAATATTATGGTCTCCTACACCAAAGCATGGGATGGCAGACAAAAGGTGATAAATTCAATATTCAAAAGTTGGGAGGACCCATACCATTCTCTATACAGGTTTGTGGACGTAGTGTGCTCTGCTATGCATGAATGATCTATATACAAAATTTAGAGTGAGCCTTCAAACAAAATTCAGCGAATATTATGGGCATTTAGACCATTTGTTACATTCTGGAGTTATTATTATCCAGTATATATTGAGCATGGATGGTATGTTCCTTCTAGGAAAATACAACGGTACATTACTCAGTGGAGTTACTATCGATGCTAAAAATGATCTATTTCCTCTAGCCTTTGTAATCATCGAGTCCGAATGCAACCAGTCATGGTGGTGGTTCCAAAAGGTTCTCTATGAGATTATTCCAAAAGTTTCTACATAGCATGATTTATATATTAATTCAAATGTTGTGTTGGGCTAGTGAGCGGGTGCAAAAATATAATTCCTTGAGTTACACATAAATATTACCTCAGGCATCTTCATGAAAATTTTAAAAAAGCTTTGAGGAGGATGGTTATATCTAATATTACACCACATAATCTAATTTGGAAAAAATTTCTTTTATCTTTTATTATATAATAATCAGAGCTATCTAATTTTATTTATTGATAATAAACAGTGGAAACAAATTCTATGATTCAAAACATTAATACACATCTATATTCATTGACCCAAAGATAAATCATATATAATACTCAGGAATGAAAGTACTAATACTATGGCTATTATAGTGATTCAACACCAGTACTGATTTACTGATTTCTCCATTATACTGCTTTATGAGCTTCTGTATCATACTATTTTAATGTTTATGGATTCTACTGCTACTGCATGTGAGTTTTACTATTTTTGCACTAATTCTTGATCATATGACTATTATTATTATTATTTGAAAGATGACATGCATATTGATCTTTTGACATGCTTTAAATTCATTGGTAAGATTTGATTATTTGCTGGGATTTTAAGGTAATTATATATGGCTAAATGATTTCAGGTCAAGATAAGGGAGCTGGAATGAGAGATTGACTAGAATCCTTCAAGTTCAAGTTCTTATTATTTTAGTTATTCTTTTATACACAAAATAGGATAGATATGTTATGATTGCATAAATCCTGAATAACATATATAATTTTTGGGAAATGAATATATATATATATATATATATATATATATATATATATATATATATATATATATATATATACATACATATATACATACATATTGAATTATAGAATTTATTTTTGCTGTTTATTATTAATAAAAAATTTAGGTAGCACTGGTTGTTGTTTATTAAATGATAAAATAATAATTCTTTCAAATTAGATTCTGGGGCATCACATCTAATGCCGAGATAATGTGCTAAAAAAGGTACTAGGTGGGGAGTATATATGATAAGAACACCTTCCAAGGTGCATGTAGAACATTAAAAATGTAAAATAGGAAATATGTGATTGGTTGATGGAGAGAGATCCTATAAAGTGGGCACTTCTACCTGATTCAGGCTTTAGGTATGGTACGATGAAAATAAATGTATTCGAGTGCTTCAACTGTGTCCTTAAATATGTAAGTGGCTTACCAATTCAAGCTCTTGTTTGCTCAATCTATTATAACCTAGTTCCTTATGATCCCTGAAATGGTATAGCAGAACTTCTAACTATTACTTTCTATTGTAGATCATGTCACCCTCGTAGTAGAAGATATACAAACACCACGGATGAAGGCATGCCCCAGACCAATTGAATTGGTACTATATGTCAAGGAAATGGTCATAATAAATCAACATGCACTTCAAATCTAAGAAATTAATGATCAAATTGAGGGTCTACAAAATAGTTTATCTATGTAGTTCAATCTTGCTTATTTATTTAGTACTCTTTGTAAAAGAATTTTTAAAATTAATATTTTGTAATCAAAATATTGTTAAATCTTTAAAAATAAATTTTACAATCCCTGAGGGCTCCCTTTACAAATTGAAGTTTATAATGTATATGAAATTAGTACTGAATTAGAAAAAAAAAGAGCTCACAATGTTTAAAAACTCCAAATGTTAAGTAAATTCAATTTGAACATAATTTAAAAACTTGCACATAATAACTAGAGATAGAGATTAAAGAAAATCAAAATCAAGTTCCTAATAAATAGTTAGGACGCACAATACTAAAGTGCTCAATGATACACATAAGTTGAGAACAACTGACATAAATAATATATAAAGAAAGCTAATACATAGAAAACACGCAAATCAACCCAAACTCTTTTCTTTCAACAACAAATGTATGTGATATTATACTTGACTTTATGTTAAGCAACATGTTATGTAGTATCAAATTGATTTTGTAACTAGTCTTGTCAGTCCGTCCCAAACAAAATTTCTTCTACCTACATGGATGTGATGATTTCTTCATCAATTTGTCTTAATCTAATATGAACCCATCCTGTGTAGATTCCCACTTGTTATACAGTATAACATCGTAACTCTTTCCTCTAGGCTTCCTATCCATCTCTTCTTCGATCACTAACTCGTCATTCAAAATTTGGTGGTATCTCATTTGAAGAAAATGAACGTCAATGAGATGATAATTTCCTCCATGTGCTTCCATACCACTCCTATTAAGAAATCTCCTCCTTTGTTATTTGCATGATCAAGCCATCTGCATTTAATATACATAGCAATTCATCTTGAACTGTATTCTAGTCATGAATATAACAACAGTATACTTTGTTGGACTTTGCATTGAACTCTAACAAAGACTTTGGTGACTTAGCTAATCATTCATTCTATCATTTTCTCCCTGATGATATTTCTTCTTTTATTGATATCAAGTAAGGTCTCTCCAAATAATGTCTGTACATTTCTAAATAGAGGAGTGGGAGTTCAATGCTGTAGCATTAGGGATTAAATAGAAGCACCAAATGACATTACCTATTAACTCTTAAAGAATATTAAATTGAAATTCATGTACAAAGTATTAATATAGTTGTATAGTCTAAAATAACATTGGATGCCCAAATCCCATTAAATATTGATTGGTATATTCAATGCTTATTTCTGCTTGGTTAGTTTTGATGATTTGGCAGGTTGTTCATTTTGTATTTATAGATGTGGGCTCCAAAGTCAAGATAAATTTGATGAGAAGGGGAAAAAATGATGACTTATTAGATAATAAATTTAATAATTTTTAATTGTGAGGCCACTTTTTGCTTTTGGTTTAGTTATATTAAATTTTATACTTTGGTATGTTTTCTTTTAAACATATAATATTTTGGTTTTGCCTTAATTTAATCTATAATAATTTAACATATACATAATTTGATTTAGGTTAAATGACTGAGGTAAGCTGGAAGTATGGATGTAGGTAGATTACACCCTCAATGGATCCAACCTATACACATGGGATAGTTCCTTCAGAGGTATATCCCAACATATCCTACAAGTGGAGTTTTATGATCGTTAGATGTCTGTTTTGCAATTTCACTCGAGCATTTGACATGCTTAGATAATTTAAGAATATTTTTCTATAATTTTTGCATCCCCAGCTTTAAAGATATAAAATGATTTATATGACTTTTTTTTACTAAAATTTGAACAATTTGAATAATTACATTTATACTCTTATATTATTTTATTAAAAAAAATCTTCTTCCACTTGTCAAATGGCTTTGCATTTTAGTTTTACCCAAACCAAAGAGCTGGAAGGAAAAATAAGAGGAAAAAGAGAGGAGAGAGAAAATAAAAATAGATTTTGGAGGTCGTTGATCCCTTTTTGGTCAATCGACCTAGTTGAAAAAGTTGTTCGTCTCCAGGTAGGTCATACTATGCTTATATCAGTTTTTAAACATAATAAGTTATTATTGAATTTTTTAATTAAATTTATGTTTTCATTACTAAAAAATGAGGATAATTTTGTATTGATAAACTTTCATTGTGTACCTTGTTACATGTTATAGATATTGAGATTTAAAACAATTTGAATATTTTTTAGAAAGAAATTCTATAAGGGGGTTTTGAAATTTATAAATTTTTATCAAATAAAAAATAACCCGGACTCTAAAAAGTAATGATGTAGTACAACTAAAGTCTTAAAAATATATTATGAATAATCTCTGGTAATTTGGTTATTTACTAAAAATATGTATTTTTTCTTAGTAGGATTTTCTGTTGCTTACCGTTATAGAAAATTACACAATCATGAAATGTGCTCAATTATATTTTAATTTCTACAATGTGATAAAATATGCGTTTATGATTTATATGATTGAATTATGTGATATTGAAAATTTTGATATGAGGAATTTCTTCTGAGATATAAGGGACCAAAATGTTTTGAGATTCTTTCTATAATTGGGAATCTAAATCAAGAAAACTCTAAAACATCTATATGTTGGGAGTTATAAGAGGCCATAATCTTTTGGGATTCTGTCTAAAAGGATAGAAAATTATGTTGGGAGCCATAAAGGGCCAAAATCCGTTGAGATGATATCTTGAACCAGAGAAATCTATGAAACAAACTATTCTGTGATATGAATTTCAATTTATTTATCTGCTTAGTATTATTATATGAATCTTTCATTAACTAATATATGCTTATTACTCTACTCAGTATAGTGATTTATTATATTATATTTAACTATTTTAAATATGTTAAAAATATTTAAGAAAAAAATATTTAGAAATTTAGAATTGTGTTTATGGCTAGCTGAGCTGTTTAGCTCACTATTCTAGTTTTTAGGATCTTAGAAAGGGAATGAGCATGTTAATTAGCATTTTAGAATTTGATCTGAGATTATAAATATTTCTCTATTTTGATTTTATACAATCATGGCTAGCTTTTGTTATATTTTAGTATGCTTAATATTTAGTAGCCATATATTATAGTGTAGATCTTGTAGATATATTTTGATGAAATAAATAAATCTTATGGATGAGTTTATTTATAGTACTTTGGATGTTTATAGCAGCTCTGTAGTTTATAGCTTATTTTAAAGTTTAAATCAGAAGAAGCATTTTGAAGCATTTCCAAAATTAAATCTTGAGATTTACCTGTCATAGCTCAACACGATGGGACCTGTCTCATCAATGGGTCTTGTCGGGTTGTGTTGTGACAATGCAAGAATTTATGTGCTTCATTTTAGGATGAAAATAGCTTCTTTTGTAATATTAAATTATATTTAATTGACCTTAGGGTACCATCTTAGATGCAACTTCATAGCTCTTCAAAACCAAAGAGTGGCATATTATATGACTATGATTTATGTAGCGATTATGATTAGTTGGATTGGAGTGCATTATACACCTATATTACATAAAATTTGACCATCATCTCATTACAGTATTAGTAGAGAGGTGGTCACCAGAGACCAAGACATTCCATCTTCTAATGAATGAGAAGAACATCACTATACAGGATGTTATTTTCATTTTTAAAGTATGTATCAATGACATGGTACAGGATGTTATTTTCATTTTTAAAGTATGTATCAATGACATGCTAGTCATTTGAGTTAGCTTTGTGGGCTAGAGTCACAGGTGGTCTACTTGGCTAGATTACTGTGATAACCAAGGCTTTAAAAGTTGGATCGGACAATGAACCGGAAGAAGAAGAGGTTAGTGGTTCTATGGTTCGACCAGTGTCGAACCGGATGACGCAATAAATACTTATTGTATTTTAAATATTATAATAATGACACAACTATTTGTAAATATATAATTATTTGTTTAAACTCTAATACTTGCAAATCATAATTATGAATGGGTGGGAAGTTGGGCTGATTTTTATGCAGGGGTACGGGTGGGGGTGGGGAAAGCATATCCATGCCATTCTTTGCTTCTGGTTAAGAGTTTGAACAAGCTAAACTTCACTTTTTTTCATCAAAGTTTAATCCAAAGAATAAATAGAAATCACTTTCCTAGCAATTTTATCTTCGCAATACATGTGAGTAAATGGAAAGAATATCTGTGTTGATGAATTAAAGAAAACTAAAAAAAATGATAAGAATATCTGAGCAGAATTTTAGATATAGTAATTAACTGCTCATATAAGCTTTGAGACCGATCCTCCCACCCAAAACTATTGAAAATCTGCTTGATATTCAAGATGAAAGTAAGGGGGTTAAAAGTCAAACCTATCTTCAGAATCCTCTTCTTGATCTCCTGCACCTAGGCTTCACAATGCATCTGGATTTTAAGCACGAGTCCACGACAGAGATAACCGGCGGTTGAAAAACACGAAAGTAAACCACAAGAATAGTAAAAAAAAATTAATTAATGAGTGATATGTATTCTAGAAATGTTAGGCTAAAGAGCAAACCGACCTCCTCCTTCTCCTCTGATTTTGGGTTTCTCTTCCTTTTTCTTTTCTTCCTTATTTTTCGGATTCGGTGGAGGCAGGGGAGTTAGGAGCTCCACCTTACGGCCGCTCTTCTTCTTCAATGGAGGTAGGGGAGTAGGATTGTAGGAGATGGCGAGCTTCGCAAATGAGCAGGAGACGAGAAGAAGATACACTGAACTGGAAGAACTGAAGAATATATGCTAATACGCGATATGTTCGAAAGAATTATAGGGTTTTTTTTCCACCTTCGTTCATCTTAGCCGTCGAATATTCGCTAAACAGTATTGTAGCTAAACTGAACAGTTATAAAAAATTGGGACCAGTTTAGCAGTTCGGCAGTTGAACCGTTCATTCGAGTGGTTCAACACCAATTTTATGCGTGTGGACCTCCAATAGGGAACAAAACACATCGCCTCCCTGGGAAGGGAGATAGTGTTTGCTAATGGAAGGGCAGATTTGATCACACATATGATTAACCATTGAGGATAGCGGCTCTCACCAGCACACCCCGATGGATAATAATATATGTGATCTAATCATCATAATGGGTTTCCCCCACCCAATACATCAGCTCGAGTAGGGTTTATTTGAAAGCGGGATTCAGTTTCCCATGGGCACAAGCGCCCGTGGTTAATTACATCTCAGGCTGAGGCCTAAGAAAACTCTCGATTAAGGATTCTATATTATTCTTCCCAAATTGGAATCGACACATAGGGCGAAGACTAGAAAATCCTACTCAAAGGGAAAGAAGGGTTCAAATTGGCTTAGTCAATATATACGGATCAGATCAGTATCCGGAGGGACTAAGGTAGTGAGAAGAAACTGGAGAAAAGAAATAAGTCATGCACTTGAAGCATACATGAGAGAAGGATGGAGGTGGCGTCATCCGTGTGACGTGAATATGTAGGGTTTATAGTCTCTAGATGATAGAGGACTTACCTACTGATGAGGCATACTACGAAATAATAGTAGCCTTGAATCCTAGATCTAGAGTGCGTCTAGTGTTCTACGCAACACTAACACCCATGTCCTACCTAATGTAATGTAAAATCTGGACTTACCCCGGCCTGGATTGGGGAGCCAGCTAACCACCTAGTCACTTCAAAACCATGAGTCCAATCATTTTATGAAAGATGGGTGGGTAGGTTATGGTTCTTGGAGATAGGGCCGGCGTCTAGAGAATTTTCTAATTGGCCCCAGACTTATACGGGGTGAATGATTCTAGAGCTAATGCAACTAAAATTTTTAATTTAATTGATTTCTAATGCAATGCATGCTAGTTAAAGTATCCAAATCAAGTATTCATGGATTTTAAAAAGGCTTATAGAAAATAATTTTTAGAAATAGACTTGGCTTCCCCAGGTGCAGCACCTCATCCTCATAGGTCAGATTATCCGGACTCTACCTGCAGGCGGGAAAGTGTCTTATAGAAGGAGAGAGGAAGTGCATCAATATGCATGCGACCCTGGATAATTCCAGCAGTTCCCTAAGTCGTTAAATTTCTATGTTACTTAAACCTTAAAATTTTAAATATTGATTACGAGTAAAAAATATTTTAGTCCTTAGAGAGCCTAACGAAATCAATGCTAAAATAAAAGCGGCACACAAACGCTAAGAAACTAAGAAAAACATGTATCCTATGCGTAATCAACATCAAATCAAATATAATAAATAATTAAATAAATCAATTAAATGTCCATAGGCCAACTGCCCTTAATTATAACCCAGGGTCTGCAGAAAATTAAAGTGGCTGGGCACCACTGCCAACAACCCGAATTTCAAATTCTAAGAATGACGCAAATGACTTTGAGTGGGATATTAGGTCTTCAGATCTTCAGTCTTCTTAGACTTCTTCCTTGGACTCCTTAGGTTTCTCCTCCTTGGCCTTCTTGGGTTCGTCGTGGCTTGAATATCCAAACGAAGAGGTAATTCCCCTTAAAAGGGGATTGCCTTTTCTCTTTGGATATCTAAAAGCCATCCGAACTTGATCTTCCAAACGGAAGAAGACTCTCGCTTTTGAGAATGCCTTCTTCTTTTGGAACTCAAGTCGGATAAGGATATCTCAGCTCAAAGGACATTTTCACAACCCTCACCAATATTATAAATAATTATATTAATATAAAAATAGTAAATTCTAGACTCTCGTGCAAGGTTATCTTAATAAAGTCATCCCAAGCAGTTTATACATCATCCCAAGCAGTTTATATGAAAATAAAAATACTCATCACAGCCACACTTAGCCATGCTTTTGATTATTTTGAGGGTTAAGCAGTTCTGGAGCACCTGTAGCGATTTATAATTATGATTTATTTAGCCCTCATTTGTGTAGGGGGGCTGAGCAATTTTTGAAGCGTTTGCATAAAACAGTGTTAGTATTTAAATCATGACAGTTGTCCCCCTTTTATTTAATGCTGCATGAGCATGGCCACCTACAGAAAATATCGTTAGTATCAAAATCGATCCTAACCTATGGGTAATCTATCACACAATCACATCAATTTCCAGAGTGCAGTAAAAGTAAACAAACACATCAGTATCATTCCAATCACAACATGTAGTGAAATCTAAGAAAAACTTGGCACACAACAGAAAAGAAACACCGGCCTAACCTAGGTCTAGAAGTGGTGCCCTAGAAAACCATCTAAGTGTGTGTGAAAGGCTGTGTAGCTGAGATAGATCATAAGCTAGGTAGTTAGTTGAAGTTATCTAGTGTTCAGATTTGTTATAGGTCTGAGGGAAAGGTTTAAGTTTGAGTATTAAATATTAATGTATTAAGGTTAAATTAGGTATATTTTAAGGGTTCAGTGATTACTACCTTTGTTTCACATCAAGGCCGTGAAGTTTATTTCACCTTCCTTGGGGCTAAGTCAATAGCCTCGTAGGCCTAGATTACCTAGTAGCAACCATGAGTTGATTAAGTCGATTTAGTTGGTTGAAGATTAAAAGAAAAGGGGTATATTAATTTATTTATTATTATGTTAGTATGTTGTCTTTGAGTTAAGGGCAATATTTTCTGAAATTTAAGTTAAGCCAGTAGTTTTCAGAAGGTCTGGGGTCACCCTATCCACTAGGTTAAAGAGGTCCAAAATTGACTTTTTGATTAAAGGGGATTTGTGAATAGTTAATATGTTTATAAAATAATAGACCTTAACCCGATCAGTTAGACTGTAAGCATGCCCAATTTGGATTCTTCTATCCAAAGTTATGAATTTCCGAAGTTTTGGTCTCGTTTTGAACTAAGTTTGACCGGATTGTTAACTTTTTAATTTAAGTTGATTTATGGAATTCTAATATTTTTAATAAATACTAGACCCTAATGTGCGTTGAATGCCTTTGAGTTGTCCAATTTGGAGTTTTCTATAATTAGTTATGAATTTTCAAAGTTTCGGTTATTTACTGAATTATCAAAATTATTTAATTAAGGGGCTGTTTTAGGGATTTTGATCCAAATCAGTTCCAAACTGCTTGGAATCACCCCCAAAGGTCAGGAATGACCCAAAGAAGTGTTCCCAAGTGTTTGAAAAAAATTTGGAATTTTTAATAATTTTAAATTATTTAATTTAATTAAAAGGTTATTTTTAATCGAAATTAAATCAAATTTCAGATTGAGGTCCAAGTAAGGGGATTTTAATTTTCATGGATTAGGAACAGAATTCTGAAGAGTTTGATATATTATGAGTATTTTTCTGATTTAAAATAAATTTATTAGAATTTTCTGAAGTTATCGAGTCCTAATTAAAGGGTAAATTAGGGTTGATCAATTAAGGGCTTTAATGAGTCCTAAAAATTCCTAGAAAATTTTGAGGGATTTAGGATGTCACTAAGTTTAAGTGTTTCAAGTTTCAAGTCGATCAGAGGTAAACCCTAGCTCCTAGAATTTCTCTAAGTCTGCTTGACGGGTCTTTCATTATTATCCTTAAGGTGTCGCTACGTTAAATAGGATTAAATCGTGTGTTTAAGACTAAACCTTGGGATAACATAAAGGGGAATGCAGCAAACATAAACACACTAAACATATCCTTAGATTTAGGAGAGCCTAAGCTAAGTGCTTGTATGCATCCTACACATGCAAGGACTACGAAACACTAAATTAAATAGGCCTAATTAAATGATTAGTGAATGATTGGAATACAATCATCCACTAATCCTTCCCCCATGAATGTTGTTCATACATAAATTCTATGTTTAAAATTTCAAAAGGTGGATCCCTCACAATTAGAGAATTTAAATAATATCTAATTTTAAAATAGTTTTAAAATAGATGAATATTATAATATAAATAATATAAGTTTAAAAGTAAGGTAATTTAAAAAATATTTCAACGTATGGGTGTGGGAGATCCACCAGCCACCAAGAGGGTTTAAAAAAAAATAACTTTATTTAGAAAATTTTTTTTTTAGTTTTAAAGTAATCAAATAATATTTAAATAAGGTAATACAGAAAATAATCTAGAAAAGGCAGAATTGAATCCAGAAAATAGTTTTAAATTGAAGCTCATATATTTTCTGAAAAGAATGAGGTATTATGCGTCGAAATTCGGTTTAAAACAAAAAATATATGAATTTTGAAAGTTTTAGGCTATTTAAAGGCAATTTTAAATTATTTTAAAATAATTAATATTTAAAAATAATCATTGAATTAAAGATAAATTAAAACTTCTGGATTTTAAAATAAGTAATAGATAATAATAATTAAAATAATTTTAAAATATTAATGATAATAATATAATAATAATTAAGATAGTTTTAAAGTACTAATAATATAATAAGACTAAAATAATAAAGATAATAATTATAATAGTTAAAAAAAAGAAAAAGAAAAAAAAGATAATGATAATGTTATTAAAGTAATAATATTAATATTAATATAGTAATAATATTATTAACATAATAATATTATTAAAATAATAATATTAATATAATAATAATATTATTAAAATAATAATATAATTAAAATAATGACATTAATATTAATATAATAAAATTATCATTAAAATAATAATATTATTAAACTAATAATAGTAATATTAATATAATAATAATATTATTAACTCATAATATTATTAAAATGATAATATCAATATTAATATAATAAAATTATTATTAAAGTAATATTAATATTATTAAAATATTAATATTAATATTAATATAATAATAATATTAATGAACCATAATATTATTAAAATGATAATATTAATATTAATATAAAAAATTATTATTAAAATAATAATAATTTTATTAAGCTAATAATCTTAATATTAATATAATGATAATATTAATGTGTCAATAATAATAATATTAAGAAATATAATAATAATGATAATAATAATAATAATAATAATAATAATAATAATAATAATAATAATAATAATAATTTCTGCATTTTAAAAATAATTTTAAATAATTTTATAGAATTTTTTTATTTTTTTAAAAGTATTTAAAATACTTTTAAAAAAAAAAATAACTAATAATAAATAAAAGAAAATAGGCGGCGGCGGCTCTCGGTGCGGCACGCGGCGGGCTCTGATTTGGCCCCGAAACTGCGGCTAATCATTGACTGGCGGCATTATAATTACGTCGTCGTCAATGATTACCGCAATGATTGTGGCGGGATTAAATCCGCAGGCGCGGTTTCATTAACCACGTCAGTGTGGTCCCGCGCCCGTCTGATCCTCCGCGGTCAAGATCGAACGACCGTGATCACGCCGGACTGAGAGCTGACCAAACGAGACATACACGTAGTCGAAGAATGCTGCGGTTTGGCTAGATTATGACCGTTGATCGTAAGATCAACATTCATCATTTTACACAGGGGGCATACTACGTAAATTGAAGCCTAGAAGCATTATTTCGCTTCGTTCTCTAGATCGGGATGATCAATTTCAATGAAATTTTAACCCTAAACAAAATTCATGAAGAGCATTGATGTGGGATCTATAGCGCGGTCTAAAATGCACTTTTTGAAAAGCTAGTTAACCCTAAGTGTTCTAGACTAGGGTTTGAGATTGTACCTAATCCATATGGTGGATTTGGGAGATCTTGTACTTGTTGAGCTTGTAGACTATCCACAGATCTTTTCCTAGTCGAAATCGAGCTCTGATATGCCTTCTATCAACGGGAAAATGGCTTTGAAGCTTCGTGGTCTTGGGTCGTCGGAAACTTCACCGGCGGCGGCCTTTGACCGGTCTGGTTTTGCTTGGAAAAGGTAGAGGGATCCTGTGGGAGCTCTCACACGAAATCTCACAGGCTTTGGAGGCTTAAAGATTGGGCAAAAGCAAAAGTCCTCTTAAACAAACCCTAAGATCCCTATTTAAAGGCTTAGACCTAAGATCAATGGCTAAGATTCAATCTCCATTCAATTAGTAGAGAAAACTAGTTAAGTGGGCCGTGGTTTGAGTTTTTAGACTCAATAGGAATGGTTTAGAGCCTTGAATAGGATTTAAATAGGTTAAATTGACTTGATTTGACCCCTTTAGACTTGGGTTGACTGAGTCAAGGCTGGACCTGGTCAACCTGGTCAATTGGGTCAAGGGAGGCTTGGGTGGAGCCAGGGAAGGAGTTTGGATAGGTTAGGATTTGATTTAGACCCATTAAGGCCTATTGGGTCAACTTGGGTTGACCTGGTCAACCAGGTTAACCCAGGACCTGGGTCTAGGGAAAAACAAGGTCAACAAAAGTACCCCAAACAGGAGTGGCGAACAGACTGGTGAATCACTCGTGTTGGAGTTGCCCGAATGTGACAAAAGAAGTAGAGTAAAGACCCAAGAAAAGGAGCACCAAAAGGGGCGAAAGAGAGTAAAGGGGGATCTTCTCCTTGCCTTATCCTATAGCAAGGGCAGAGCTGAGGAGAGAACAAAGAGTAAAGTGGTAAAGGAAACTAACTATCTGCCTGATCATATCAAAATAGCAGGATAGAAAGTGAAATGGTGGTCATCCTCTATCCTTATCCTGTAGCAAGGGCAGAGCTGAGGAGAAGATAATAAGTAAAGTAGTAACAGGTCACCAGAAGGTGACAGAGCAAAGGAAGATCTCCTCCTTGCCTTCCCCTGTAGCGAGGGTAGAACTGAGGAGAGAACAAAGAGTAAAGTGGTGAAGTAAACCCTCTACCTGCCTGACCGTGTAGGAATAGCAAGATAGAAGGTGAAAGGTGGTGAAGTGTGCCTTCCAGGGGCTCTGTAAGGTGCTCTCAAATAAGTAAAGTCTGACGTTCGCTTGATTAGAGCAAGACAGTCAGAGAAAAGAAAAGGAGTGGTGAGGAATGCCCTCCTAGGGACTCTATCGGGACTCTCTCAACCAAGTAAGTAAAATCGACTAACTAACTGATCATTTCGAAACAACAAGATGAAAGGTGAAAGGATCATGTCTCCTCCTGCTCCTTTCGGAACAGCGGATAGGGGTGACTCAATACTTCTGCATGACCTCAACAAAAATAAATAAGCCACGAAATTGAAAGTTTGCTTAGTCTTTGACAAAACATCTAGAGTAAAGGGGTGGTGAGGAATGCCTCCCAGGGACTCTGTCGGGCTCTCTCGACCGGTAAGTAAAATTGACTACCTAATTGATCATTTCGAAATAGCAAGATAGAAGGTGAAAGGTCCCGTCTCCTCCTGCTCCTTTCGGAATAGCGGATAAGGGTAACTCAATACTTCTACCTGACCTCAACAAGAGTAAATAAGCCATGAAATTAGAAGTCTGTTTAGTCTTTGACAGAACATCCGGAGTAAAGGGGTGGTGAGGAATGCCTCCCAGGGACTCTGTCGGGCTCTCTCGACCAGTAAGTAAAACCGACTACCTAACTGATCATTTCGAAACAACAAGATAGAAGGTGAAAGGATCCCGTCTCCTCCTACTCCTTTCAGAACAACGAATAGGGGTGACTCAATACTTCTGCCTGACCTCAATAAAAGTAAATAAGCCACAAAATCTGATGCTTGCGTAGTCTTTTACATGACAATCAGGGTAAAAAGAGTGGTGAGGAATGCCCTCCCAGGGACTCTATCGGGGCTCTCTCAACTGGGTAAATTTTGATGTCTGCTTGATCAAGGCAAGACGATCAGGATAAAAGAGTGGTGAAATATGTCTTCCAAGGGTTCTGTCAGGCACTCTCAATCAAGTAAGGTCTGATGTCCACCTGGCGCATATGCATGTGGTAGAGCAATCAGGAGAAAGTGGTGGTGAGATATGCCTCGCAGGGGCACTATGGGGCACTCTCAACCAGTAAGGTCTAATATCTGTTGGAAACATCAAGATAATCAGGGTAAAGTCTGATGTCTACCAGAATGGCGAGACAATCAGGGTAAAAGGGTGGCGAGAAATGCCTCTGCTAGGGACCCTGTCAGGCACTCTCAACCAAGTAAAGTCTGATGCCTACCCGGCGTATATGCCTGCAGTAGAGCAATCAGGGTGAAGTCATCTCAACTATATCCTGACACACATATGTGTAGGGATGTGAGAAAAAGGAGAAATGTGGATTGAAGAATTCTAAGGGAAAGATTCGACTAAGAAGTCCCAAGCTAGCATTATAGTTACCGCATGGTAGAGGACAAATCATCGTGGCCATGAGTATCTAAATGCTGGCAGAACTTCCCAGGTAATATCAAGATCATGTAAAAACTGGAAGCATCGGACTGATGCCTCGAGGGACAGCAGGGAAAGGTACACCCTCAGCAGAGTGCGAGAGGGGTAATCTTATTCCCAGTGAGTAACAACTGAAGTAGCGAGGGGGACACACTCGATATAGAGAACATAACTATATCAAAGAGAAATAATCATAAAGAACTATAGTGGTACACCCACATTAACTGGTGAGATCCTGTAGGAGGAGGAAGTAACATGAACACATCCAAAAGACCACTCTGTAGCCAAGAGTCGGGTCACATTGGGGAAGTATGTCACTATAGGGCAATGGAGGTGATTTTCTGCTAGAAAATCAGAGCTCCCTAAAGGGGTGATGCTAACATCAGAGACTTGATGTACTACATCAAGATTAAGAAAAATAAAGCAGAGCAGCGAGGAGATACACTCACCACTAAGGATGGTAACCTCAAAAAAGATCAATAATTATGAAAAGCTCACAGTAGTAGCACCCGTACAAGCAGGTGGGATCCTGTGGGAGGTGTCAACAAAACCAACGCATCCGTAAAACTACTCTAGCAGCTAGGAGTAGGGTATAGATGAGAGAGTGGGTCTGTAAAGGAAGGAAAGAGCTGATCTCTTGCTAGGAGATCAGAGCTATCAAGACAGTGATACTAACACCTGAGACTAGGTATACCACAACACTACTGGAAGAATAATTCAAGGCAGCGGGGGGACACGCTCGCCACCGAGGATAATATCCTACGAATAAGATCAATAAATATTAATCATTAGAGTGGTAACACCCACCCTAACTAGTGGGACCCTGTGAGAGGTGGGAGTAACACTACTATATCCGTAGAACTACTCTGGTAGCCGAGAGTAGAGTAGGGATGAAGAAGTAGGTTGCTAAAGGAAACTAGAGAGTTGATCTTCTGGCTAGAGGATCAAAGCTCTCAGAGGTGTGATGTTAACACCTAGAACAAGGTGTGTCACGTCACTAACAAAGACTATCATGATTGTAAAGGATCACGACAATACAAGTGTAGGTTCATCCTTCAAGTGATCACTTAGATGCTTCGAAGGAGAGAAGAAGAAAAAGCTTGGAGAATTTGAGCTCTTAAATAGTATTATCAGGTTCCACCTGTAAGAAGGGCAATCAGTTTTACTCTACTAAGAGCTTCCCTCTCTTAACTTATCAATGCACATTTTTTATTTTGCATATTTTTTATTTGTTTAGAATCATAGATTAAGTATATCCCGTACTGTTGAAGGTAACACATGGTAGAGGGAACATTTACCATATCCGTGAGTTACTCCTAGTATGAGATATCTTATAATGATTAGAACACAAAGAGAGGGAGGTAGGATTGGCTTTGATAACCCATGCCATATTAGTCACATAAATAAAACTTGGGGGATAATCAGAACAGAATTGATATGAGAATGAAATTCAAATTAGGATTATGGATCAACATCACCATTCCTGCTAAATACAGGTTGGTATGGACCCAACGTCACATCCCTTAAGGGATCTAAGTCAAAGACTTTGATATCTCAGGCCACACTCAAGCTGATGAATGAAACTGGGGAAACGAAGAGGGGGACTCCCAAACAACCAGAACTCAAAAGAGAAAAATACTATAAATGCAAGACTTATATCAGTCCTTAAGAATGGGATACAATTAGATGTTAGGGTCAAAATATTTTCATGCACGAATTTTTAAAAGAATACGACAAGCATTTAAACAAACTCAATAGTGGGAACACTAAGATATGTTAAGCCTTTACCAATTAATTTGAGAGAACTCTGATTCACATATTTTAGAGAGTAAAAGGTTTTTTTTAGAAATGAAAAATTAACTTCTTAGTCATCTTGAACCTTAGAATAGGTTCAAAAGTTTAGTAATATATGTTGACTCCATCTAAACCTAAAAAGGTTAGGGATTTAAATTTTATTAACCCAATTCAAGCTCCCTACAAGCCGGATTGGGCTCTCTCCCTTATATATATATTTATAAATTAAAATCTAATTTAAAAGGGTTTAAATTAGAGAAAGAAATTAAATCTTCTCAATCTTTTTGTATGAATATATATATATATATATATATATATATATATATATATATATATATATATATATATATATATATATATATATATATTATATCTAATAGACTATCATTGTATAATGACAAATCCAATATCTTGATTCTCAAACTCAAGTATCACAACTGTCAAAGGACATAGATTTTCTGAGATTTAAAGATTTACAAGAAAGGGAAGCCATTTAATTATTCATTTTGGGCTCATTTTATGCCCCTTAACTTAGTTTGGCGCCACTGCATATCTTTTCATTGTTTGATACACTTTGTGTATCTTTAATTTTTGGCGCATTTCTCATCTTTTCATTGTTTGATATCTTTAATTTTTGGCGCACTGCGCATCTTTTTATTATTTGATACACTTTGTGTATCTTTAACTTTTGTAATTGGCTCACTTTCTAAATCCCTAAAGGAAAATTTTCTCAGTTGTGAAATTATATTTCAAACATAAGAGAAGAAAACTCACTCTCTTATGTAAGGAAGAAAAATCCACAAAGCAAATCCAATCTTATGATAATGATGAACAACTTGATTAAGAAAATTATGAGGTAGATTCGTTAACATACAAAAGATGCCTATGAGATAGAAAATTACAAGATAATGGCGAAGATGTTCATTTCTAAATCTAATTTCAATTTGATGTAGATTTTAGCTCAAAAATGAAACCATCTCAACAAGGGATGAGAGGGAGAGCACACGTTCTTCTACGAATCATCACAATTTTTTTTAAGCATTTAGAGGAGTCAACCAACTATTACTTCGCATTTTAAAGAAGATAGAGGTAAAATTTTCATTAGCAAAAATAAATCACATACTTTCTAAGAAAAGTTCTCTTAAAAGTCTACCTTGTATTTTAAACTCTCAGACTTTTCTCAGATTAATTCTTTCTTTTAGAAATTTTGCACATGTTGAATCTAAAGACCCCACCTTTGAAGATGGAATTTGGATTTTTATCTGGACTGATATGGGTCAAGATTTAGTCTAGAAGAGCTCAGACAAGGGAGACGATAGAGATCAAAGTTTAAGTTAAAGCACTAATCATATCATCTCCTCTAACCACCCCTAAGGATAGCCTTATACTCTACGTAACGAACGTCGTGTGGTAGAGGATAAATCATTGTGGCCACATAGACTGCCAAAAAGTGAAGAAGCCCCTCCAAGGGGGGGTGGATATACATGGGAATATCTACAGGCGGTAGGGAGACCCCCCTTGCGAAGCGTAAAACTCAGGCATAATACTTTTTCAAGTACTACCCGTTGATGACAGGCATAGGGTGAACACCATTGGCATCAACGAGTAGGTAGGCACCACCTTCATAAAGTTACACTACAGCGAAGGGCCTTCCCAAATAGGCTCGAACTTACCACTTCGACGACGATGCGAAATGATAGGCCTACACAAAATAAGGACCAACTCGCCAACCTGGAAAGCACGAGGTCGGACAAGGCGATCATGCGATCGAGCCATACGGGCCTGGTATAGCTTGAGGTTCTGATAAGCTTGCAGGTGAAGCTCTTCTAAACCATCAAGCTCTTGCATCCATAGTCGGGCGTTATCTTCGTGGGAAAGATTGTGACTGACTGCCACACGTAATGAGGGGAGCTCGACCTCAAGTGGGAAGATGGCCTCAACCCCGAAGGCCAAAGCATATGGGGTAGAATGAGTAGGAGTACGGTATGTAGTCCTATAAGCCCATAGTGCATCCGGAAGTTTATCGTGCCACTCTCGCTTGTTTGCGACTAGGATCTTTCTTATTAATTGCATGAGAGTTTTATTGAATGCCTCTGCCAAGTCATTGGCCTTGAAATAGTAAATCGAAGAGTAGCGCCAATTAATGTTATGGCGGCAGACAAATCTAGCAATCTTGGTGCTTCTAAACGACGGGCCATTATCTGAAATGATATGGCGCGAGACACCAATGCGATATATAATATGATCACGAAAGAAACACATCATATCTTCTTATTTTACTTCCTTGAGTGGCATAACATCTGCCCATTTAGAGAAGTAATCAGTGGCAGCTAAAATGAACCTATGATCATTAGAGGAAGGAGGGTCGATGGGACCCACTAGATCTGTACCCCAGCCCTCAAATGGCCAAGATAATACAGTAGGGTGCAGCGGATTAGGGGGTTGGTGAATCACCGTGCCATGAATTTGACACTAGTGGCACCTTCTAGTGTTCTCTATGCAATCACGGATCATAGTCGGCCAATAGTAACCAAGGCATTTAATTCTGCCCTTTATTTTTAGCCCGGACTGATGAGCACTACAAAGACCTTCATGTATCTCACCCATGACCTTGCGAGCCTCCTCGTTGTTGAGGCAACGTAACCACATTTGGTCAAAAGAGCATCGATATAGGGTGTCGTTCACATAAGTGAATGATAGAGCTCTCTTCCTGATCTGAGCAGCGAGGGATCTATCATCTGGAAGTCTGCCATTCTTCAAATATTCTATAAAAGGTACTCTCAAATCTGACTCTTCCTCGACTGAGAACACTGTGAGGGTCTGATCGGGAGAAGATAAGTCTGTGGGGCATAGGGCTTGAAGACACTGGACAACGATAGACAGTGGGTTGCCCACTGGGTCAGCTAGTTCCTTTGCTAACTTGGCTAATGCGTCTGCTTTGCCATTTGCAGATCTAGGAATTTTAGCCAAAGTTACCTCAGGAATCAAATACAAGAGCTCCATTACTTTGTTATGATAAGGCAAGAGCTCAGGTTTAAGTACTTTGTAGACTCCAGCTATTTGATTTATGAACAGTTGTGAGTCTCCAAAGATTTTCACCTGCATGACGTTCATCTGAATGGTCAATTCTAATCCTAAAATCAGAGCTTCGTACTCAGCTTCATTGTTGGTACGAGGTTCTGAAAGACTGTAAGAATATCTTAGAGTGTAATCTTCAGGCGATACAAAAATGAGGCACATACCTACCATAACTATAGGAGTCTCATTCGGGCTCAAGGCCTTAATGGATGACGCACCGTCAAAGTAGAACTCCCAAGTAGGGGACTCATGTTCATCTACACTCATGACTAGCTCATCAGGTAACTCATCATTGAGTGGGGAGTCTACAGGGATCAGGTGAGCAATAAGAAAATCAGATAGAGCCTGTCCTTTGACGGCTCGCTGAGGGGCAAAAGTGATGTCAAACTGCAGTAGGATCATAGACCATCGTGCTAGACAACTTGAGAGGGTCAGACGGGTCATCAAATAATGTAAGGAGTTGACTCGAGAGATCAGGTTGACTTTATGTGAAAGTATATAATGCCTAAGCTTCTATACCGCAAAGATCAATGTTAAGCATTGCTTTTTCATTGCTAGGTACTTCAGCTCTGGGGGTATCAACCGCCTGCTGAGATAATATAAGGCATTTTCCTTACCTTCCTCATTCTCTTGAGCCAAGAGTACACCCAAAGACTCATCCAAGGCCGTAGTGTAGAGAATTAACGGTCTCCCCGAAATAGGTGCATCTAAAATAGGGGGGTTCATCAGGTAGCTCTTTATATTCTCAAAGGCCTCCTGATAGTGCTCATCCCAGTGAAAGCGGGCATCCTTCTTTGCTAGGGTAGCAAAGGGGTGACACCTACCAAACAGATTGGAGATAAATCTCTGCAGGAATGTAAGTTTTCCTTGAAAAGACCTTAGCTGGGTAAGGCTCTTAGGAGGTTTTAAGTCCACTATGGCCTTGATCATGGAAGGATCAATCTCAATGCCGCGGTAGCGAACTATAAATCCTAGGAATTTTCCTGCACTAACTCCAAATGCGTATTTTAGAGGATTCATTTTTAGTCATATGTGTGCATACGCTAAAAAATAATTCATAGATCTCGAAGGTGATCTCTGCAGACCTTGCTTTTGATTACTAGATCATCCACATAGCATTCAACTTACTTGTGTATTATCTCGTTAAAGATAACAGTCATAGCACGTTGATAGGTGGCCCCGGCATTCTTGAGACCAAAGGGCATCACCTTATAGTAAAATACATTTATAGGTGTATGAAATGCAGTAAACTTCTCCTCCTCGGGATCCATCTTTATCTGGTTATAACCAGATGAACCATCCATGAAGGAGAAAATGCTATGAGACGATGCTATGTCCACCATAAGCTCATGAATAGGAAGAGGAAAATCATTCTTAGCACATGTCTTGTTTAAATCACAAAAATCGATATAGACACGAATCTGTCCACTCTTCTTCCTGACTGGAATAATATTGGCAAGCCAAGTAGGGTACTTCTCTTCACGAATAAAATCGACCTCTATAAGCTTCTTAGTTTCAGCGATCACCTGTTATTCTATCTCCAACCTTATCCTACGGGGTGCTTGCTTAATAGGGACTACATCAGGCTTAATAGCTAGTTTGTAGACTGCTACATCTGGATTTAGACCAGGCATCTCGGTGTAGTTCTAGGCAAAGCAGTCTTTAAATTCTGAGAGTAACTTGATGTATTCTTAAGCCTCTGAGTCAGATAACAAGACACTATGAAAAATAGGTTTAGGATCTGATTTAGTGCCTGAGTTTACCTCACACAGTTCGTCCATGGCAGAAGTGATGCCATCTTCAAACTCTCGAGGAGCATCAAGTACTCTGTCCTCGTCATCATCCGGGTCTTCTTTATCGGTAAGAAAAATAACCAGATGTGAGTGGGAGACAGCTCGAATGTTAGCGTGGCTAGGTGAGTTTTGCTCAACATAACATAAATCTTGCTTGGTTTGAGGCATATCGGTTCCCCAAATACGAGCTTGCCGTAGAGCTTATTCATCTGACCAAGTTGCGATAACTGCGCCCCGCTCTACACAGTCTTCCACAAAAAAGGAAAAATAATGAGGGGCAGTTTTGACCTTGTTATCCATAGCGGTCTCCATAAAACCCTGACTCTCAGGACCCAGTGGGGCACCTACACTATGGGATAATGAGGCACACACAATAGGTCACGGTGGCACAAAAATTTTGTATAGTGGAGGTGGAGGTTGACCCCTAATATGTAGTGTACCACTATCATTAATGGAGGTGGTAACCAAAGACTTTTAGTGAGACTCCTCAACTCTTATTTCGCATATCTGGCGGGAAAGAGGTTGTTGACTAGTAGTCTGACGTCGGGGGTCTACTTCCTTATCTGAGCCACTGTCAATAACTAAACCACCCTCGGGTATCAAGTATCTACAAAAGGTAGGTAGTGGACTATAATCAGCAAAATCTAGGGCTGGCGAAGAAACTGGGCGATGAGGAACAACAATCATCTCATCGTTAGTGGAGTCGGACTCGACAGTCAAAGGAGAAGTGTAAAGATATGAGGGAGGAGGGATTTGAGTGTCGTAGTTTCACGGTGAGCGAGTCAACCCTCTACCACTACCTATACCTCGCTCTCCCCTACCTCTACTAGGGGCAACATCGTGCCTAACTATAAACTAGAAGGGAGATCTAACAGGATCTGCAGTGGAGACATCTACCTCAATACTAACCTGTGATGGACCCCGCATAGGTAGCTGTATATGACCCTGTATAGTACTGGCAGCTATCACTGGTGACTGGGCATGAGGAGGTTTACTTTTCTTAAGAGGTATGTAATGCTCAGCATCATCATAAATAGAGACCTCGTGCACGGAAAAGGGTTGGGTATCCTCAGGAATGGAATACTCGACTTCATTCCTCATATACTTTATACATTGGTGCAGGGTAGAGGGAACCATTCCATACTCATGAAGCCAAGGCCTTCCTAAGAGAGCCCTATACGAAGTATCGGCCTCGATCACATGAAACTTTATCTCAGTAAAAAAATTTCCAAACTTCAGGGGCAGGGTGATAGACCCCTAGGGCACATTGTCCTTGGTCAATGAAGCATTTCAATATAATCTTATCAGAGGTTAACTTCAAATGATCAAGGGAGAGGCTCTTTAAAGTTTCATAGCTCAGGATGTTAACTGAAGCTCCCTGGTCAATGAGGACCCTGTTCAACTCATAACCGTTGACTTCTGTGGTGATATATAAGGGACGATTGTTATCAGAGGTTCCTAGGAGGAGATCTCATTCTGAAAAGGTAATACATGGCATCTCTCTTAAATGATATGCATCCTCAGCAGATTCGAAAGCAAAGTAGGCTTGATAGGACTCTAGTTCGAGTAGTGCTTTCTCCAGGATCTCTCTCAAGTCAGGAGACATCATCAAAGCATCATAGACACTAAGAAGGGCATGAATTTTTCTTAAATGAGCCAATACATTATAATCAACCTCCAGTTGAGGGCCTTTTTCTTTCTCCTTAGACTGCTATTGGGAGGAAGGGATAGGATCGTCTTGCTAGGTAACAGTATTTTTATCTTCTTTTTTTGTATTCTTAGCCATCCTAGGCGGAAGGACCTTCCCCGAATGCAAGTGAACTTCTTGTATTGAGTCATCCTCAACAGGAGATTCACTTGGCTCAGTGGTGATGGCTTGTGTTGGCTCCAAGGAAAGTGACTGGAGTGGGTTCTCGAATTCATCTTCTGAATCCATGTAACAACCACTCTCCGAAATTGTAAAGACCGGTTCTTCATCACACTCAAACTCCTCATCACATACAAATTTATTGCATGAAATATGTAAAACGTTAAAAGAGCGAGTGCTAGAAGAAGTAAAAGTAGGAATAGAACACCAAATATAGCCAGAATCACCTTCTTCTATTATTTCATCATCAGTCGAAGGGAGAACCAAATCCTTCAGCGTAAGTGCTAGGAGGCATCCCATCTTCCCCTCGGAAGTTACAACAATCTTTTCCTTTTCATTCATTTTCTTATTACATAAAGCAGGAAAAGAAATGTGCTCAGTAGGCACTATAACAGAAAGAGAAGAAGAAAAAGGTGCTGATGAAGAAACTTGGGTGGCAACTGTCGACTTGGCCTGGACAGGCCTCCTCTCAATTGCCTCTGAACTCTGAACTCTCTGACTGGTCATCTGCTTCGTCTTTCGAGAGAGTGCTAGTTGCCACTCTCCCTCAGAACCTTTGGGTGATCTACTACTACTGCTCTGGCTGTCACTCTGACTGTCACTGCGACTGCTGGAGCTCAAAATCATTTGAACTGTTTGAGATGTCTTGCCCTTGGGCTGAACCAGTAGGTGGATATGTCCACTAGCCATGAGCTTCTCAACTCTATCCTTGAACACATAATAGTCTTTTATAACTTGCCCGATATGTCTGTGGAATGGGCAATAAGAGTGGGTGGTCTGTCTGTCCCACCTCCTCCACTTTACTGTTGTTCAGGAATGTTAGGATGTTCTTCTTAATAAGGAATTTAAATATTTTTTCTTTACACTTTCTCTTTTAAAGGGATATTCCTTACTAAGCTTCTCCCGTAGGTACTGCTGACTCTCTGGGATCCTACGGGAGGGTCTAGGCTACACTGCTGACTAACCCGATGTGTGAGACTGCTGAGGTGGTGCTGAACTGACTAAGGGCTTCTTGTCCTTATCTGATAGTCCATTGGTACTGTGTACCTTCTCTCTCCTAGGTGGAGGTGCGCCTGAAGACTCTTACCGCTGAGGTCTACGTGAAGGTCGACTCTCAACTTTGGGAGGGACTGCATCGGGTATGTTGTCCTGTAAACTAATCACCTTTGTCAACAACTTCTGAAAGATTCTGATGCTAAAACCCTTTAGATAAGGTGCTATCGGACCATCTATGTTCTTTAACAGGATCTCTACCGCATGCTGCTCCTATAACTAGGGCTCACACTATAGGCTGAGATTTCTCCATCTGACTATATAATCTGGGAGAGGCTCTCGAGGACGCTGCCTAGTCACAACTAGCTTTCCAACGGTTACCTGGTGCTCTACACTAATAAACCGCTTAACAAATAACTGTTCTAACTCTGCAAAGGTGCGTATTGAATCATTGGGGAGGTCGGCGTACCAGGCGAAGGCCACCCCACTAAATTACTGATAAAGAGCCTCAACATCAAAGCATCGTTCCCTCCTATGTTGCAGCAGATGGCTCTATACTGGGCCACGTGCTGCCTTGGTTCCCAAACCAATTAAAGACTTAACCTAGGAGGGATAAAACCAGGGGGGTAGGGCTCGTGCTCATGCTCTACTGGGTAAGGACGCCCCCTCCTAACTACCTCTCCAAACTTCCTGGAGGAAATGGCCTACTTGACCTTCTGTGCTATCAAATCCTGAATTTGCCCCGTTAACAACTGAACCGACTAACTCTGAACTGGGGTAATGAAAGTAACTACTGTAGGTGCCACTGGAACTGCTCTCTGGACCCTGTCTACCCCTACAGGGTCTGGTGCTACTACAGGTGGTGCTACTGGCTTGTCCCTGGACGTAGTAGGAGTACCTATGCCCATCATCTCGGGTATCACCCCCAAGGCTATCAACTAAGCTGTCATCGCTGCCATGGCCCTAGCCATCTCTGCCATCTAATTTTATAACTGTAGTACCGTGGTATCTATATCAACTGATCGGGGAGATCCTCCTACCTCAACTTCTCCATGCTCATCATCATCATCTGCCTCTCTCTGCTCGTCTGAGTGGCCACGTCTAGTAATCACACATACTCTGTGCACCGGTATATCTCCATCTGACTCCTCCTTGAGTAGGTCATCCTCAAGTGCGTCGTCCTCAGAGAGGGTCTGACGGAAATCCTCCATATAGGGACTCAAAGGGGAGGAAGTCCTATAGGGACTAAGGGCTGGCTCTGCCCGAACTAGTGAACTACCAGGGGAAACTGCAACCTCATCATCTGTCACTGCATCACAGACCATCGGAACTGCCTCTAATCTGGAAGGAACAACTGTCTCTAACTGCTCGACTGCCTGAACTGGCTGTACTGCCTCGACAGGGGACTCTGCCTGTCGTCGTCTCTACACCTATCTATTGATATTGGACCTAGTAGGGGCAACTGGCTACTGCTGGGCTACCACAACTGAACTAAGCCGGGGTCTAGGAGGCTCAAACTGCTGCCTCTATCCATGACAACGTGGGCATCATCCAACAACTAGAGCAACTGTCTGTGGTCTCACTGACGGAACTGAACTAACAGGTTGCCTGGGTGGCTGTCCTCTCTGCCACCTATACCTCTGCCTCGAAGTCTATCTCTGTAACTGAACGGATGCCTGAGAAATCTGGTGGAGTAACCTCTCCCGACTGACAGGGCCTCGACCCCACGCTAAACGGATAATGCTTCGAATCCTCTGAGAGAAGGTTCGAGCAACATCTTCCCTAGGAACCCTAGCTCGTGGTAAAGTAGTGGTAAAAGGAGGGGTTGCCACAATACGAGAAGCGTCCTCCTTGAACTGCTGCTATATCAGGGGCAACTGTAACGTCTAGAGTAGGGGAAACTACAGCCGGTCGTGGTGCCCGCTGCCTGAGGACCACTCTCCTCTGAATTGACTCCTGGTGAGCCAATGAATCTGTCATTCACTATCTGTCTGTCTCGGATGCAGCCAACCGAAAGTCTACAATTTTTATTCTTCCTGGCCCTTCTCCCAAGGCCAGAGGTGGAAGACAAAGCAACATCTGAACCCACTTCCTGAGTGACAGGGGGAACATGGACTACAGGAAGTGTCGGGGTCTGCCCGAGGGTCTCTAGGTGAGACAACCGAGTGAAAGCCGAGACCTGACAAGAGGAAGGCGAAGGAGCCTCGGTCTGGGCTCCCCTCTTTCTGGAGGAAGAAAGAGGGAGAACCCGAAAATGAGCTACCTCTGCCGGAATAACAACAGGAGTAACTACTGCCTGCCGGCGCTAAGGGGCTGTGGCAGCCTGAACAATATATGAGTTAGGCACTGGTCGCCTAACCGCTGGACGAGTGGGCTGAACAGGAGGAAGTCTAGGCACTAGCTGCCTAACCACAGGGTGTGCCGGTTACACACGAACAGGAGTAGGTTGAGTAGGTGCCCGAGATGTCTCCCGAGTAACTGGACGTCTGAAAGGTCACATGGCCGCGCGAGCTCTCCTATGGGTAGGAGAGTAGGCAGCAGCCTCAGCAGGGGTTGGCCCGCCAAGAGTGACGAAGGCCGAGTCAGTGAAGGAACCAAAAGTGATTCCTCCAATAGGAGTACTGGTTAATAGGGACTCAGAAAGTGTCACCCGTGCATCAGAACTAAAGTTGAAAGTAGCAGAAGGTACAAAGGAAGCCATGGCACTGTCTGCCAAGAAGGAGAAAAGAGAAATTTGAAATGATTAGTAAGAGAATTAATATCACGAGAATAGAGAGGATGGATAGGGGACAGAATGGCCCGGTAGGCCAGAAGGAAAGAAACTTAGCTAGGGGGAAACCCTAACTAAGAAGAACGGAAGGAAAGAAACCTAGCTAGGGGGGAAACCCTAACTAAGAAAAAGGAATGATCCTAACTAAGGAAGGACCCTAACTAAGAGTGGGACGGACCTAATCTAAGGAGTACCAATCTCAGAGTACACACAAGAAAGGATAATATAGAATCCAAAGATGGAGAGAGAAACCTGTTCCACCGTGGTCGCCAGAAACCTGTGGAACTCTGAAAGGGAACAAAACACATCGCCTCCCCGTGAAGGGAGATAGTGTTTGCCAATGGAAAGGCAGATTCGATCACACATACGATTAACCATTAAGTATAGCGGCTCTCACCGGCACACCCCGATGGGTAATAATATGTGCAATCTAATCATCATAACGGGTTTCCCTCACTATATACATTAGCTCGAGTGGGGTTTATTTGAAAGAGGGATTCGGTTTCCCACGGGCGCAAGCCCCCATGATTAATTACATCTCAAGCCGAGGCCTAAAAAAACTCTTGATTAAGGATTCTATATTATTCTTCCTAATTTGGGATCGGTATATCGGGCGAAGACTAGGAAATCCTACTCAAAGGGAAAGAAGGGTTCAAATTGACTTAGTCAACATATAAGGCTCAGATCAGCATCCAGAGGGACTAAGGTAGTGTGAAGAAACTGGAGAAAAGAAATAAGTCATGCACTCGAAGCATATATAAGAGAAGGATGGAGGCGGCGTCATCCGTGTGACGTGGATACGTAGGGTTTATAGTCTCTAGATGAAAGAGGACTTACCTACTGATGAGGCATACTACAAAATAATAGTAGCCTTGAATCCTAGATCTAGAGTGGGTCTAATATTCTACACAACACTAACAGCCGTGTCCTACCTAATACAATGCAAAATCTGGACTTACCCCAACCTGGATTGGGGAGCCAGCTAACCACCTAGTCGCTTTAAAACTATGAGTCCAGTCATTTTATGAAAGATGGGTGGGTAGGTTATGGCTGACGTCTAGAGGATTTCCTAATTGGCCCCAGACTTATGCGGGGTGAATGCTTCTAGAGCTAATGCAATTAAAATTTTTAATTTAGTTGATTTTTAATGCAATGCATGCTAGTTAAAGTATCCAAATCAAGTATGCATGGATTTTAAAAAGGCTTATAGAAAATAATTTTTAGAAATAGACTGGGCTTCCCTAGGTCCGGCACCTTATCCTCATAGGTCAGATTATCCAGACTCTACCCTCAGGCCTGGAAGTGTCTTATAGAAGGAGAGAGGAAGTGCATCAATATGCATGCGACCCCGGACAATTTCGATAGTTCCCTAAGTCGTTAAATTTCTATGTTACTTAAACCTTAAAATTTTAAATATTGATTACGAGTAGAAAATATTTTAGTCCTTGGAGAGCCTAACAAAATCCAGGCTAAAACAAAAGTGGCACACAAACGCTAAGAAACTAAAAAAAGCATGTATCCTATGCGCAATCAACATCAAATCAAACACAAAAAATAATTAAACAAATCAATTAAATGTCCATAGGCCAACTGGCTTTAATTATAACCCAGGGTCTGTAGAAACTTAAAGTGACCGGGCACCACTACCAACAACCCAGATTTCTAATCCTAAGAATGACACAAATGAGTTTGAGTGGGATATTAGGTCTTTAGATCTTCAGTCTTCTTGGACTTCTTCCTTGGACTCCTTGGGTTTCTCCTCCTTGGCCTCGTCGTGGCCTCAATATCCAAATGAAGAGGTAATTCCCCTTAAAAGGGGATTGCCTTTTCTCTTTAGATATCTGAAAGCTATCCGTACTTGATCTTCCAAATATAAGAAGACTCTCCCTTTTGAGGATGCCTTCTTCTTTTGGAACTCAAGTCGGATAAGGATATCCCAACTCAAAGGAAATTTTTACAACCCTCACCAATATTACGAACAATTACATTAATATAAAAATAGTAAATTCTAGACTCTCCTGCAAGGTTATCCTAATAAAGTCATCCCAAGCAGTTTATACATCATCCCAAGCAGTTTTTATGAAAATGAAAATACTCATCACAGCCACACTTGGCCATGCTCTTGATTATTTTGAGGGCAATTTATAATTATAATTTATTTAGCCCTCATTTGTGTAGGGGGGCTGAGAAATTTCTGAAGCATTTTTATAAAATAGTGTTAGTATTTAAATCATGACAGTTGTCCCCCTTTTATTTAATGCTGCATGAGCATGGCCACCTACAGAAAATATCATTAGTATCAAAATCGATCCTAACCTATGGGTAATCTATCGTGCAATCACATCAATTCCCAGAGTGCAGTAAAAGTAAACAAACACATCAGTATCATTCCAATCACAACATGCAGTGAAATCTCAAAAAAACTCGACACACAACAGAAAAGTAAACACCGGCCCAACCTAGGTCTAGAAGTGGTGCCCTAGCAAACCATCTAAGTGTGTGTGAAAGGCTGTGTAGCTGAGATAGATCCTAAGTTGGGTAGTTAGTTGAAGTTATCTAGTGTTCAGATTTATTGTAGGTCTGAGGGAAAGGTTTAAGTTTGAGTTTTAAATATTAATATATTAAAGGTTAAATTAGATATGTTTTAAGGGTTCAGTGATTACTTCCTTTGTTTCACACCAAGGCCGTGAAGTTTATTTCATCTTCCTTGGGGCTAAGTCATTAGCCCGTAGGCCTGGGTTACCTAGTAGTAACCATGAGTTGATTAAGTCGATTTAATTGGTTGAAGATTAAAAGAAAAGGGGTATATTAATTTATTTATTATTATGTTAGCATGTTGTCTTTGAGTTAAGGGTAATATTTTTTGAAATTTAAGTTAAGCCGGTGGTTTTCAGAAGGTCTGGGGTCACCCTATCCACTAGGTCAAAGGGGTCCAAAATTAATTTTTTGATTAAAAGGGCTTTGTGAATAGTTAATATTTTTATAAAATAATAAATCTTAACTTGATCAGTTATACTATAAGAATACCCAATTTGGATTCTTCTATCCAAAGTTATGAATTTATGAAGTTTTGGTCTCGTTTTGAACTAAGTTTGACCGGACTGTTGACTTTTTTATTTAAGTTGATTTTTGGAATTCTAATATTTTTAATAAATACTAGACCCTAATGTGAGATGAATGCCTTTGAGTTTGTCCAATTTGGAGTTTTCTATAGTTAGTTATGAATTTTCAAAATTTGGGTTATTTAGTGAATTATCGAAATTATTTAATTAAGGGGCTGTTTTAGTTTGATCCAAATCAGTTCCAAACTACTTGGAATCACCCCAAAGGTCAGGAATGACCCAAAGAAGTGTTCCCAAGTGTTTGGGAAAAATTTAGAATTTTTAATAACTTTAAATTATTTAATTTAATTAAATGTTATTTTTAATCGAATTAAATTAATGTTTAGATTGAGGTCCAATTAAGGGGCTTTTAATTTTCATGGATTAGGAACTGAATTCTGAAGAGTTTGATATATTATAGATATTTTTCTAATTTAAAATTAATTTATTAGAATTTTCTGAGGTTATCAGGTCCTAATTAAAGGGTAAATTAGGGTTGATCAATTAAGGGGTTTAATGAGTCCTAAAAATTCTTAAAAAATTTTGAGGGATTTAGGATGTCATTAAGTTTAAGTGTTTCAAGTTTCAAGTCGATCAGAGGTAAACCTTAGCTCCTAGAATTTCTCTAAGTCTGCTAGACGGGTCATTGATTATTGTCCTTAAGGTATCGCTACGTTAAATAGGTTTAAATCGAGTATTTAAGACTAACCCTTGAGATAACATAAAGGGTAATGCAGTAAATATTAACACACCAAACATGTCTTTAGATCTAGGAGAGCCTAAGCTAAGTGCTTGTGTGCATCCTACACATGCAAGGACTACGAAACACTAAATAAAATATGCCTAATAAAATAATTAGTGAATGATTAGAACACAATAATCCACTAATCCTTCCCACATGAATGTTGTTCATACATAAATTCTATGTTTAAAATTTCAAAGGGTGGATCCCTCACAATTAGAGAATTTAAATAATATCTAATTTTAAAATAGTTTTAAAATACATGAATATTGTAATATAAATAATATAAATTTAAAAGTAAGGTAATTTGAAAAATATTTTAATGTATAATTGTGGGAGATCCACCAGCCACCAAGAGGGTTTAAAAAAAAATAATTTTATTTAGAAAATAAAATTTTTAGTTTTAAAGTAATCAAATAATATTTAAATAAGGTAATATAGAAAATAATCGAGAAAAGGTAGAATTGAACCCAGAAAATAGTTTTAAATTGAAGCTCATATTTTTTTTGAAAAGAATGAGGTATTGTGCGTCGAAATCCGGTTTAAAATAAGAAAGCTATAAATTTTTGAAGTTTTAGGCTATTTAAAGGCAATTTTAAATAATTTAAAATAATTAAAATTTTAAAATAATCATTGAATTAAAGATAAATTAAAACTTCTGGATTTTAAAATAAGTAATAGATAATAATAATTAAAATAATTAAGATAGTTTAAAGTATTAATAATAATAAAATTATAATATTATTAAAATGACAATATCAATATTAATATAATAAAATTATTATTAAAGTAATAATAATATTATTAAAATTAGAATATTAATATTAATATAATAATAATATTAATGAACCATAATATTATTAAAATGATAATATTAATATTAATATAATAAAATTATTATTAAAATAATAATAATATTATTAAGCTAATAATATTAATATTAATATAATAATAATATTAATGTGATAATAATAATAATAATAATAATAATAATAATAATAATAATAATAATAATAATTTCTGTATTTTTAAAATAATTTTAAATATTTTTTTTAAATTTTTTTTTATTTTTTTAAAAGTATTTAAAGTACTTTTTTTTAAAAAATAACTTATAATAAATAAAAGAAAATCAGTGGCAGCGGCTTTCGGAGCGCCACGCGGCGGGCTCTAATTGGGCCCCAAAACCGTAGCTAATCATTGACTGGCGGTGCAATTATTGCGCCGCCGTCAATGATTACCGCAATGATTGCGGCGGGATTAAAGCCGCGAACGCGGTTTCATTAACCACGTCAGCGTGGTCCTGCGCCCGTCTGATCCTTCGCGATCAAGATCGAACGGCCGTGATCACGTCGGACCGAGAGCTGACCAAACGAGACATACACGTGGTCGGAGAATGCCGCGGTTTGGCTAGATCATGATCGTTTCATCATTTTACGCAGGGGACATATTACGTAAACCGAAGCCTAGATGCGTTATTTCGCTTCGTTCTCTGGATCAGGACGATCAATTTCAATGAAATTTTAAACCTAAATAGAATTCATGAAGAGCATTGATGTGGGATCTATAGCACAGTCTAAAACGCACTTTTTGAAAAGCTAATTAACCCTAAGTGTTTTAGACAAGGGTTTGAGATTTTACCTAATCCACACGGTGGATTCTGGAGATCTTGGACTTGTTGAGCTTGTAGACTGTCCACGTATCTTTTCCTAGTCGAAATCGAGCTCTGATATGCCTTCTATCAACGGGAAAATGGCTTTGAAGCTTCGTGGTCTTGGGTCGCCGGAAACTTCGCCGGCGGTGGCCTTTGACCGGTCGGGTTTTGCTTGGACAAGGTAGAGGGATCCTGTGGGAGCTCTCACATGAAATCTCACAGGCTTTGGAGGCTTAGAGATCGGGAAAAAGTAAAAGTCCTCTAAAACAAACCCTAAGATCCCTATTTAAAGGCTTAAATATAAGATTAATGGCTAAGATTCAATCTCCATTCAATTAGGAGGGAAAACTAGTCAAGTGGGCCGTGGTTTGAGTTTTTAAACTCAATAGGAATGGTTTAGAGCCTTGAATAGGATTTAAATAGGTTAAATTGACTTGATTTGACCCCTTTAGACTTGGGTTGATCGAGTCAAGGCTTGACTTAGTCAACCTGGTCAATTAGGTCAAGGGAGGCTTGGGTGGAGCCAGGGAAGGAGTTTGAATAGGTTAGGATCTGATTTAGACCCATTAAGGCCTATTGGGTCAACCTGGGTTGACCCAGGACCTGGGTCTGGGGCAAAATAAGGTCAACAATGCGAAACCGATTTTAAAGTGAACAGTAACCGACCGGTCCATTCCAATTTTAAAAGCCTGGGTGATGACTTACTAGGTTAACATTTAAAGGAAGGTGTTGTATATCATCATCTAGGTGTCATTGATGTCACCTTTACTTTTCAGATGGGGCAGGTTCATGCCAAGACATGTCTACTATTGAGGTGGCTATAATAAACTTTATATATATAATTTTATGAGGATCTCTTAGATATTAACTTTCAGCATTACATCTAGGTATGCATTTTATTTATGATTGGATGTTTTTTAATGCCACATACATTAGCCTATGAGGCACACCTACAATATTTACCACCTCTTGACGACCTAGAAAAATTCTCAAGGTTTTCAATAAGTAATGCAATATTAGCTCATATTTATAGGAGGTTAAAGGGAATAACAAAAACTAAGAGAGTAAATATGGTCGGTTGCCTTCATTTACTATAGGTTTGGAGTTGGGAGTGGTTGTATGTGGGTAAGCCAACACTATATGTGCCATACCCTAGGGATCATAAGGGGAAGAGCCTTGGCTTCAGATAGGGTGATGACAATTTATCTTTAATGTTCCTATCTTTTATATAAATCTAACAAGTCAAATTAAATATAGGTGGAATGAGCTCAAAGTAAGGGAAGTTCGTGTTGGGGACATTCATTCTCATAGGGATAAGATAGATGGCCTTCTAGAGACCCGAGTATAAAATATCTAATTTTTTAATATTTATTCTTAGATTTTTTTTATTGGACCTTATTAAAGTTAAACTTCATTAATTTCCTTGTTATTTGGGAGACCTATGGATAACAAATCTAAGTTCAAGTTGCTAATATATACCTCAATGGTTAAGGGATTTAATGAGCTCGTACTCCCCTGATTAATTGGGGCCATATTGAATTGCACCTATTGGACCATGTGATGAGATAATTTGGTGAGGTGCAATAAATTGACATTGTAATAACCTGTATTTTGACCCAGGTAAATATTTTTTTTTAAGCTATTATAACTCTAAATTGCAATCTGTCTTTGTCATAGTATTTTGATTATAGTGTTTTACTTACATGATTTTTTTTTTAATTTTTGGGCAGTAATGAAAATCCTTAAGAAATTGGTAACTTTCAGTACAAGTGAAGATTTCGGGACCGTTAGGTGTTCATTTTGCAAATCGATTTCATTAATTTTTTTAAATAAAATGATTTATTTTATGAATGTTTTTGTAATTATTAAGTCCTAAAATGATTTATTTGAATTTTATACTAAAATAAATTGATTAAATTAATTATATAATATTAAATTATTATTTAAATCCTAAATATCTAAAACCATTAAACTAATTTCACTAAAATGCCATTTAGCTTTTTCATTTTTTCCATTTCTCACGCCAGAGAATGTTTTAGAGAGAATTAGAGAAAAAAGTTAGGAGAGAAAATAGAAATCCAGATTTAGAGGCTGTGGAGCGATTTTCGTCAATCGGGCGAGTTGGGAGATTTACTCGTCTTGCTGTAAGGAACTTTTATCTTATTTCTAATTTTAAAGATTTTATATTTTTAGTATTTTTTTGATCAAATTTATTTTTACGTTACTAAAAAATGTGAATAATTTTGTATTGATAAAATTTTCACCATGTACCTTTTTATATGTTATAGAGATCGAGATTATGAATATTTTGAGTATTTATTTAAGATTTTTCACCAGATGATTTTGAAAATACAACGATTTTTATCTATCTAAAAATTTATTTTGACTTCTAAAAATAGTAGTGTGGTACAATAAAAGTTTTAAAATATCATTTTACATAATCCCTGGTAATTTGGTAATTTTTTGAAAATATGAATTTTTCCATAATAAGATTTTTGTTGTCTACTATTAAGACATTTTAACATTTTCTAAATTAAGCTCAATTACGCTTTATTTACTATAATACATTGAAAATGAATGTGAATATGTGATTGAGATTACTATTATAGTACTATGATAATAATGTGTGTGTAAAAGGTAGGTAAAGACTGGTTGACCTGTACAGGATGGTGAGCCAACAAGCTTTCCTTTAAATAAACTGATTTGGTGTTATTCTCTACTAATTCACATGATATACTGGTTGGGAGTTATAAAGAGATTATTACTGCATTGACAAATAAAGAGTGATGAATCTATTTACTGAGCCAACAATTTACTAATATTGATACTAACATTAAAAAATATCATGATAGTCAGGACTTCTTACTTGTTTAATGTGACTATTAAAATATATATTCTTGAGGCATTATTCTTATTATTGTATAAATTTATTATTACTACATGGATTTATTATTATCACATTATTCTACTGCTTATGCCACTAGTTTGTTATTATTACCAATCTAGATACCAATAATATTTGATAATATTAATTCACTGTATTTAATACTAAGCATGTGATATATTGAGCATGTGATGTAGGAGGTCTAGATAGCATGGGTACATTCTTATATGATTTTATTGTATTGATTTGATTTTGATAGTCTTTACTTATATTTTTATTTGATGCTTTATCCGATTTCTATACTAATTGATATCACGGATATGATGATTACTTTAGTGATTGGACAATCATACTAATTTGTTGTCTTTCGTGCCGTACAGTTTTACTATCTCTGTATTGATTCAATGATTATATGAATGCTACTATTATGATTTTACTGTGGACATATATGTTGCTCATTTACCATGCTTTGAATTCAGTTATAGGTTTTGGTGATCTGCTGGGCTTTAAGCTTATTATATGTGGTTAAATAATTTCAAGTTAAGGTAGGAGAGTAGAAGTGTGAGGCTAATCAGGATTCTTCAGGCTTTATTTCTTTTTATTTTTCTTTTGTACATAGGATAGAGTAGTTATGATATGATTATATAGATGTTGAGTAGTGTTTATGATTTTTAAGAATGAATATAGATGTATATATTGATATTTTGAATTATAGAATCTATTTTGTTGTTTATTACTGATAGATGATATTAGATATCTCTAGTTGTTGTTTATTAAAAGATTAAAAAAATAATTCTTTCAATTTAAATTCTAGGGCATCATAATTGGTATTAGAGCATAGTTGTTGGAAGAATTGATTATTACCAGAGTTATAAAATTTGATTGAGAGTTAGGTAGGATGGGTAGTTTAAGGTACATTAGTTTGTATACATAGTTGAATGACATGTGATAGAATGAACTGTATGACTACATGATTTTTTATAAGTTTAAATTTAATTTTGATTTGGTTTTAGTTTTAATTGGATAGATTTAGTTTATATCGATTTTGTACCCGAATTCTTAAGGAAAATGTCGGGGACAATATTTTCTTAAGGTAGGTAGATTGTAATAACCAGTATTTTGACTGAGATAAATATTTTTTCTGGAGTTATTATAGCTCCAAATTGCAATCCACCTTTGCCATAGTATTTTGATTATAGTATTTTACTTACACAATTTTTTTTATAATTTTTGGGCATCGGTGAAAATTCTTAAGAAATTGGTACCAATCAGTACAAGTGAGGATTTCGGGACCGTTAGGTGTCCGTTTAGCAAATCGATTTCACTAATTTTTTTTTAATAAAATGATTTATTTTATCAATATTTTTTATAATTTTGTGGGTCCTAAAATAATTTATTTGAATTTTATACTAAAAAATTTGATTAAATTAATTATATAATATTAAATTATTATTTAAATCCTGAATATCTAAAACCACAAAACTGATTTCATTAAAATGCTATTTAGCTTTTTCGTTTTTTCCATTTCTCATGGCAGAGAATATTTTAGAGAGAATTAGAGAAAAAGTTAGTAGAGAGAAAAGATAAATATATATTTGGTGGTTATGGAGCAAATTTCTTCAATCGAGTTAGTTAGAAAATTTACTAGTCTCGTTGTAATGAACATTTATCCTATTTTTGATTTCAAAGATTTTATGTTTTTGATATTTTTCTGATCAAATTTGTATTTCATTATTAAAAAATATGAATAATTTTACATTTGTAAAACTTTTAATATGTAACTTTTATATGTTATAAAGATCAAGATTATGAATATTTTGAGTACTTATTTGAGATTTTTCACGTGGTGATTTTTAAAATATAATAATTTTTATCTACATAGAAATTTATTTTGACGTCTAAAAATAGTAGCGTAGTACAATAAAAGTTTTAAAACATCATTTTACACAATCTCTAATAATTTGGTAATTTTCTAAAAATATAAAAGTTTGCCTAATAGAATTTTTATTGTTTACTGTTTGGACATTTTGACATTTTTTGAATTAAGCTCAATTGTGCTTTATTTACTGCAATGCAATGAAAATGAATATGGATATATGATTGAGATTACTGTTATAGTACTATGATAATAATATGTGTGTAAAAGATAAGTAAAGACTAGTTGACTCGTTGGTTGGAGACTGATTAGCCTGTACAGGATGGTGGGCCGACAGACTTTCCTTTAAATAGAGTGATTTGGTGTTATCCTTTACTAATTCATGTAATATACTGATTTGGAGTTATAAAGAGATTATTATTGTGCCAACGGGCAAAGAGTAATGACTCTATTTACTAAGCCAACAATTTACTAATACTGATACTAACATTGAAAAATACTGTGATAGCCAGGACATCTTACTTGTTTAGTGTGACTATTAAAATGTATGTTCTTTAGGCATTAGTTTTATTATTATATGAATTTATTGTTAATGCACTGATTTACTATTATTACATTATTCTACTGCTTCTTCCACTATATTGTTATTATTATTGATCTGGATACTAATACTATTTGATAATAATGATTCAATATACTTAATATTAAGCATGTGATATACTGAGCACGTGATATATAAGGTTTAGATAGCATGGGTACATTTTTATATGGATTTATTACATAGATTTGATTTTAATAGCCTTTACTGATGTTTTGATTTGATGATTTATCCAATTTCTGTACTGATTGGTATTACGGATACGACAATTGCTTTAGTGATTAGACACTCGTACTAATTTACTATCCTTCATGCCGTACAATTTTATTATATTTGTATTAATTTAATGGCCATATGAATGCTACTATTATGATTTTACTGTAGACATGCATATTGCTCATTTACCATGCTTTGAATTCAGTTATAGATTTTAGTGACCTGCTGGGCTTTTTAGCTCATTATATGTGGTTAAATGATTTCAAGTTAGGGTAGGGTAGCAGGAGTGTGAGGCTGGTCAGGATTCTTCAGGTTCTGTTTCTTTTTTTATGCTCAGGATAGAGTAGTTATAATCTGATTATGTAGATCCTGAGTAGTATATATGATTTTTGTGAATGAATACAGATGTGTATATAATATTTTGAAATATAGAATCTATTTTGTTGTTTATTACTGATAGATGATATTAGATAGCTCTGGTTGTTGTTTATTAAAAGATTAAAAGAGTAATTCTTTTAATTTAGATTCTGGGGCATCACAGACGTGGAGCCCATGGAGCCTGGATTTAGGTGTACATATATGAAGGGAAAGGTACATGTTGACCGGGTAGCCTACCACTTGAGATGTATTCAATAATGAGAGAGCAGACATGCTCTTGTAGTGCATATCAGTAACAAATAAATCATAAGAAAACTCATAGGAGATACTTACGGTTGTATAAATCATGGGCTTCCCTTTACTTATTGAGAGCTCCTAAACAGGTACTCTCTGCTAATGATCTCCGTTCAACAAATAAAAGAATTTTTGTTGGTATTTCTTATATATTGTTCCTATTATGTTACTTTGATAGACTAGCTAATTATTTTTATAAGTTATAGCATTGATTTTTCTTGGACATCGAGGATGCTCTACACCCTATGCTTGGAGGTGACCATGCTCCGCTTTCATTACGCTTACGCGCAACTATTAATAGGGTGGAGGAATTATACACTAGTGTGAGGCGATATATGCATATTATAGATTATCGGTAGAGGGATGAAGATAATTGTGAGGAAGATGAAGAGCTAATAATGTCCGGGGTTAAAGACCCATAACCACATAGATCCTAGCCCCATCCACACTACACCAACTTTTGTGGATCCCTAAAGCATTCCACGAGCATTTTCCCATGATACATTTGGCTTTTTTGCATCATAGTATGCTACACCCTGTCCTCCTTTTGGATAGCATTTTAGTGGGTATGATCACTCCTTTATAATGGAAAAATTAGTTAAAATAATATAATATATTTTTTTTGTTTTGTACATTTATAATTTTTTTTTTTGGGGGGGGGGGGGGGGGGGGGGAATTAAATTTATAATTTTAACTGAATTTTTTTGATAATCTAGATCAATCAAAACAACAAATACTTTGAAAATAATCTATTAGTTTACTAAATTGATTTTATAAATAAAAAATTACGAAACCTACTTTAATTTTTCTATACAATTTTTACTAAAATGTATCCTAAAATCTATCCTAACAAAACCTAATTTAATTTTTACAAATCAACTTTAAGTCGGTACAATTTTTATTATATAATAAGAATATTATTTAATCTACTCAAACATTTAAATTTTTACTAAACTATATCCTAACGAAAATGTTAAATTAATTTAAAAAAACATAAAATATTTTAAAAAATGAAATATAATTTCATTTCAGCGAAAAAAGGGGAAAAAAACCAATTGATAACGTTAACTCCAAAAATTCAGTCATGTGGATGGCGACATGTTCACGTGGACCGCATATCGCCGTCCACGTAGTGGTTAAGGCTTTGTTTGGGACAACTTTTTTACTATTTTTTAAAATAATTTTTTAGTATAAAAATTTTTCGAGCCTAAAAATTTTGGATTAAAAAGCTATTTTAAAAAATAGTAAAAAAGCTATTCCAAACAAAACTTAAGTCTAAAAAATTTTAAACTGTTTATTTTTTTAATTAAATTAATAACTTATCTTTTCTTAAAATTTTGCCAAATTTGTAAGAAAAATTAAGGCTTTGTTTGGGACGGTTTCCACACTGCTTTCTAAAAGCAGCTTTTTAGTACAAAATTTAAAAAGGATTTTTGTTCAAAAAATCTGCTTTAAATGTAAAAAATCGTCTGAAACGAGCCAAAGTAATAGGGTTTTTTTTTTTTTGGAATGGGGGTATCTACCCGCTGCCACCTCATAAGATACGTTTGAAGGTGTAAATAATCCCTCGGCGAGCCTACCAGCAACCAACCCCACATGTGCAGGATCTGTAGTTATTTTCTCCTTACTTAAGGGGTGGCACCGCATGAGAGGGAAATCGAACATAGGTTGGGAAGTTTTCAACTATGCCAGCCCACCAACATAGCTAAGCCCGATGGGATAGATTTTGTTTCCTCTAAAATAATTAAATTATTAGTAGATATTTATATTGAAAATTATGAAGAATCTGATTGGATGAGTTATTAATAGGAAGACCAGGCTAGCTTGTACGAGTTTTGGTAGGCCTACCCATTAATAGTGCTCGCGATTTTAGGTCGCCGCCACCCCCCACTTGTTAGCAATCGAAACATATGCACATATTTGCAGGAATGTTGTGATACCACCAGTGGTAATGGTTCATTGTTTCATGTTATGATCATATTAATTGGAAAAATTCAAAGAGCTTTGTCATCAGTTCATGAGCCCAATTTTTGGCTTAATCTCTCTCTCTCTCTCTCTCTCTCTCTCTCTCTCTGAAGAGCAAGAAAAAAAGAGAAAAAAATGAAGGATAAAGTATGCTTTTTTACGTGTTGCACTCTCTAACATAAATTTATGAGATTAAGAATAAAATTATTAGAAATAAAAGAAATCATTGGTAGCATAAAAGAATTTTTAAAATTACATTTAGCTATTTAAATTATAGCCTTCCAAAGTTTATGATGGAGTAAAGGATGGGAAAAAATGACTATTCTTCTAAAGGTGTAATAGTCTCTCTCTCTCTCTCTCTCTCGCTCTCTCTCTCTCTCTCTATATATATCCTGAAAATGTGATATATATATATATATCACATTTATTTTTTATTAAAATTTAAATATTATGAAAATAAATAAATATAATTATAATTATTATATTTCTTTTAATTCCTGATCATTTTGCATAAATTAATTTGGATTCAAGTTAAAATGGATATAATAAATATGAGTTATACAGTAATAATCATTAAGTTAACTCAAAATGATTGATGGTCTTTTTAGGATGGTTGAAGTTTGTTATAAAGGTTGTTGTGAAGTTGTTATGAAAAAAATAACTAATTTAAAATTTGTTGTGGGTATTATAATTTTTTATTTTTTTTGAAATGTTGGATAACATCTTTCTTATAGATACCACACATTAGAACATTTGGTTCCAAATAGCAACTTTCCATCACAAGAATTTCTAGAAAATAATGGGAAAACAGTAGCCAAACAAAAGTATTCGTTCTTCCGTTTCTTGCCTTTCTCTCATGGTATCAGAGCAGCATGGGAGATCAAGATTCGGTAAATTCCCTCCCTCCCTTCTCCTCCACCACTCAACCTGATAACAGTACACCCACCTTCTTCATCCCTCCACCCTTAAAATTTCTTGTATCCCATATCAAGAACCTTGTCCCTCATCCCCTCACATCAGAAAACTATCACATCTGGCGTATCCAACTTCTTCAACAATTCACCGCCAATGGCTATGCTGGTCATCTCACGGGCACCGCCAAGCCTCCTGTGGACATCGCATCCGCCGAACATGCTAGCTGGCGTCTCATCGACAGCACCCTTCTTTCAGCTCTCTTTTCCACCGTCACTCAATCCATCCTACCCTACATCATTACCTCGACCAACACTCATGAGGCATGGACTGTTCTTGAAAGACGACTTCAACCGACGAGTCGCTCTCGCATCATCCAGCTTAAGAACGAACTCTATCGTCTCCACATGAACGATCTGTCCACGCAACAATATCTCACTCGTATAAAATCAATTGTCGACAATATCTCCGCCTCAGGTTCAAAAATTGACCCGGAAGATATATTCTTCATATTCTCAACGTCTTCCACCTACATTCAACTCGTTCAAATCAACCATTCGCAACTCTCTTCTTCCCATCGATCTGGATACCTTTTATTCCCTTCTTTGTAATGAAGAAATTCATCTACAACAAGAAACAACTCCAGACACTGTCAATTCACCATCAGCCACCGCGTTCTATGCCGCCCCACCCAACCAATATCGCGGCCGCAACACTAAAAGATTCGTCAAGAACAAGAATCAGCAGCACATCTCTCAAGCTCCGGCCTACCAGTCGGCATCTTCCGCAGCCAACACTTCGCCAAGACCATCATGCCAAATATGTGGCAAAGTTGGTCATATCGCTTTGAATTGTTGGCACCGATGCAACTTCAAGTACGCTCCCACTGACTCCAGACCACCTCGTGCTCTTCTTGCCAATCTGCCTCCTCCGGTCAGTCAAGATTGGGTTCTTGATTCAGGTGCCTCCACCCATCTAACTCCGGACGTAAATCAACTTCAATACCCCACGGCCTATCAAGGAGCGGACGCCGTCTCCATTGCTAACGGCACTTATTTACCCATTCATACAACCGGTCAAGGGCTTCTTCCCCTACCCGACACGTCTCGTAAGCTCCGTCTTCATAATCTACTTCACGTACCCTCCCTCACTCATAATCTTCTCTCTGTCTCGAAACTCTCTTCTGATAACTCTGTTTCTATTTCTTTTGACGCTAACGGATTTGCCATTAAGGATCTCCAGGACCAACGTCCACTGCTTCATGGGCATCTTCATAGAGGGTTATATCAAATTCGCCTCTCGCCGGACCCCAAACCTACTGCTCTCACCGCCAGCACCATATCTCCCCACATTTGGCATGCACGGCTCGGCCACCCTAGCAATCAAGTTCAGTCGGTTTTAGCTCACAGATTTTTAGAAATTTCTAATGTACCAAACTCCTTCATCTGCACTTCTTGTAACATGGCCAAAAAGCCACAAACTAGTCTTTAATAAAAATGTTTCTATTACTACTGCTCCATTTGAGTTAATTCATACTGACGTTTGGGGTCCGGCCCCGCAAACCTCCACAGACGGATACCGCTACTATCTCATTTTTATTGATGATTACACTCGTTTTACTTGGATTTATTTTCTATACTCTAAACAAGAAGCTCTCTCCAAGTTCAAAATCTTTTACAACTTAGTCAAAACTCAATATCACAAAACCCCCAAAATTCTCCGCTATGACGGCGGCGGTGAATTCACTAGCCACGCTTTTCGAATCTTTCTTCAAGAACACGAAATCCTCCAACACCTTACCTATCCTCACACGCCCAAACAAAACGGCATCACAAAACGTAAGCATCGAGATATTCTTGATCTTACTCGGGCCTTGTTACATGCTGCCGGTCTTCCCCCAAAATTATGGGCTAAAGCGATATCTACAGCTCATTATCTAATTAACAATCTCCCATCCAAATCCATTTCTTTGCAAATTCCCTTTCAACGCCTACATGGCAAACCTCCCACCTACACTCACCTTCGCACCTTTGGGTGCCTATGCTTTCCTTGGCTAAAACCGTATGCACCAACCAAACTCTCTCCGCGATCCACCGAATGTGTCTTCCTAGGATACTCACCCTTGCATAAAGGGTACAAATGCCTTAACATCTCCTCTGGACGCACCTATATCTCTCGCCACGTCGTATTCTACGAACACAACTTTCCATACAAAACTTCTGCTACAGCACACAACTCTACAACCAAGACCAATCCTCCCAACGGCTCTTCGCTGCTGCTTGTCCCCTCCACCTCTACACTGTCCTACACACAAACTACCACTGTTACTTCTCACATTTCCCCCACAACAGCCACCACCTTGCAACCACCCACTCAATCCGAGATCTACAACACCACTCCTATGAATACCACCTCTCCCACCTCATTGCAACCTCCGGCTATCCTACCATCTCATCCTATGCAAATCAGATCAAAATCTGGAATCACCAAACCCAAACACCACTTCAATCTCCTCACTCAAACTGTACTTCCCCAAACCCCTTCCACCTACAATCAAGCATCCAAGATGGCTCACTGGCGCCGAGCCATGACTGACGAATTCACTGCCTTAACTAAGCAGCTCACTTGGTCTCTCGTTCCCCCTCCTACCAACAAACCTATTCTAGGTTGTAAATGGACGTTCAAAACGAAGCTCCTTCCAACAGGGCAAGTGGATCGACATAAGGCCAGGCTTGTCGCCCTCGGCTACGGTCAGCAGTTCGGGATCAATTACACAGAAACATTCAGCCCTGTGGCGAAAATGCCTAATATACGTCTTCTACTCACTCTTGCACTTAACCGTCAATGGTCACTATTTCAACTAGACGTATCCAACGCATTTCTGCACGGAGATCTCCCAGACGACATATATATGTGGAAATCGCCAGGATTCGCCGACCCGAACCATCCAACATTCGTTTGCAAGCTTCACAAATCTCTCTATGGGCTAAAGCAAGCGCCACAATAATGGTTCAACAAACTAACCAGCTTCCTTCAATTGCAAGGCTTTGGGTTTAGTCGTTCCGATCCCTCCCTCCTCATTCTAAATAAAAATAATATAGAACTCTACATTCTCATTTATGTTGACGATTTTCTTGTCACAGGAAACAACGAGCCAACAATTCAACTTCTTCTCACACAACTTCAATCTCAGTTTGCCCTCAAGCAGCTCGGTCAAATTTCCCTCTTCCTCGGCATCCAGGTCACTCGCTCCACTTCTGGTTATTTTCTCACTCAACATCACTGTGCTTCCAAAATACTCAACGATGCAGGTTATAAGGATTGCAAGGCAGCCCCTACTCCCGCCATACCTGCTTCCAAACAGAAACCGCCCAACACTCAACCTTTCCCTGATCCCACTCTCTATCGCAGAATCGCCGGCTCACTTCAGTATCTTACGATAACAAGACCGGACATCGCTCTCGCTACTAATCTAGTTTGTCAACACATGCAACAGCCTACCGAGCATGATTTTAAAGCACTCAAACGCATTCTCCGCTACATCAAAGGAACACTCTCATACGGTCTACCTATCTCCACCAGTACACTAGAACTCTGCTCGTACACGGACGCTGACTGGGCAGCCGACACCACCGACCGCAAGTCCATCTCCAGCTTCTGTACCTTCTTAGGGCCAAATCTTCTCTCTTAGACTATTAAGAAACAAGTGACCGTCGCCAAATCCTAAACTGAGGCGGAGTACAGATCGTTATCGGCTACAATTTCTGAAGTCATTTGGCTTAGGCGCCTTGCCGCCGAGCTCAATATTCCGCAACATTCTCCCACCATGATCCATTGTGACAATACGTCAGCCATGGCCATCGCAAAGAATCCTGTCTTCCACGCCTGCATGAAACACATTGAGATCGACTACCACTTCATTCGTCAACACATGAGTTCAGGCGCCATTCAGCTCACTCATATCTCCTCCAAGGACTAGATAGCAGATATACTAACTAAGCCTTTTTCCACCTCTAGGTTCGGCGAACTTCGTACCAAATTAACCATTCGATCCTCAAATGCTTAATTTGCGGGAGGCTATTAGCACTTTATCCCATTTACTGTGTATATTTACCTACCTGCCATCGCCAGCTCTATTTATATGTACTATGTTCCTTCTCAAACATAACAATAATACAGTTTTACTTTTCTGTTCTCTCTCGGTTCTCTCTGCCGTCCCAGGCATTCGTTCTTCCCTTTCTTGCCTTTCTCTCAAAGTATGACTGTGATCTTAAAAGCAAACCAGTAAGAAAGCTACCCCAAGCAGACCCTGAGTCGAGATGAACTGAAATCATAATTTAGTTCGAGTTGATTTCTCATCAAATTGAACTAAAATTATATGATTTTAAACAAAATTTGATTATCTTAAGCTCCATTAGATGCTCCCCTACTCAAAATTTATAGTAACTCTCAAACAAATAATTATAATATCATAAAAGCTACTCCAAGTCAGCAATTATCTGTACTCTCTTAATCTCCACCGCCCACTATTAACCAACCTCAGCACCTTAGTCATTCATGTTAAATGTCTCTCTCATAAAGGAAACTAATAGGTGCATTATTCTATGCATAAAACACTCCATTGTATCTTAGTAATGTAATAAAACTATGAATCAATACAACAATGCTTCTTGTATCTTCCTAGTTTTCTTCTATCTCTGTCTTATTATGCATACAATCTTAGAATTACTACATGGCATCAGAGCACGTTGCCCTATGGCCCACTTTAATTCTCTAAGATTCATTCACTCTTCTTTTTAATGACTTCGTCTCATCGATGTTCATAGACTACACATTGAGCGGCTATTTTAATGTTACAATCTCTACCGATCTCCTATCAATAATTTACAACCTCTACCAATCTCCCATATTAGTCAAGGCCTTCTTTAAACACCCATTCATAAGCTTATTCTACCTTGTCACCTTCATGTTCCGAATCTTGTATTCAATCTCCTTATTATGCAGAAACAATGGTTATGATATGAGGGCGTTCTTCTGATTTATGAGATTTCATAAGAAAATATAATAGAAGATTTCTAGTGGGTTAAAACAACAAAAATTATCTCAACACATGTTAAATACTCACAAAAGGTTATATTATCAAAGTCAAGTTAAGTTAAATAGTAAAAAATCTAGATTAGTTAGTCTCCCAAAGGCATTAGGCTCCTTAAAGTTAATTACACTCGTATATACCTCTAAGAGATACTTTCAATAAATAAATTTTGCCCTTATTTTTATTTGCCTCGGTTATATTAAGAAATACTATATTTAAAAGATTAATATCCTAATTGACAATTTATACTTTGAAAAGGGTCAATCCATAATGCACAAGATGAATCACCATAATTAAGTGAGAATAGTATCTATTCACATAAAAAATTTATATAATAATGATCTTTGAATGACCAAAAATTCTTAAAAGAGTATAATTGGCTAAAAAGAGTCTAGGAAATGATTGAAATAATTTTAGTCAATGTTTTATCAGTTTATCAACCTAGAATATTGAGCTTAAAATCATGTGGCTATGAAGGTAATCGACCCAATTCATCAATGAGATACTCTATCAACAATCATGACATGCTATCATCTATAGTTGGCCTTGTGATTTAAATCAAAGAAAGAATGCTAAGAATCATAGACGAAAAAAGTCCAAGAAGTTGGTCTAAAATAAACGTAGGAGGACTCACAATCCTCAAAGCCTTAAAGAAGGCCTATGAAAGAGAATGAAATGAGCCATTTTAGTTATACACAACAAGGGCTATCCAACTAATTTTATAATTAGGAAGGCCATGCCTATAATACTTAGATGGCACTTTGATGTGTTAAAAACTCATGCCTATAAAAGAAGCTATATACTAAAGAATATGATATGCATATAAAGTTATATGTCCTTAAGTAAGAGAGATCTCTTTATGCATGTTAATTGGTCATGTTATAAACATGCACATGCATTTAAGGATTTTGATTGCTAGCTAATTTTATTCTATATTTTATCCAAAGGATACATACAGAATGTATTTTAATTAAAAAGTGATTAGAGAGCATTAATATTATTTTTAAAAATTGATTTAAAATTGATTATTAATTTATTAAAGTTTTAATTTTACCCTATGAGCTTACTACAAGTCATATAAATCACAAACAACTCATACATCAATAAAAAAAGATAAAAAAGCAATTATAATAAATCTATAAATGAACTGCAAGAGTAAATAAATTAGTGTTCTATGATGGCTATAAATGAATTAAAAAACATGATAGTATAGATAGATAATCTACATATATGTTCAAAAGAAAATAAAAAAAAAAGCAGTTGGCCGGGGTTTTAAATATATGCTCAAATACCTAAACTTATACAAAATACTAGCAATAAGTTACAAGCATTATTGATCCCTATGATCTTAGTCCTTGCTAGCATTTTACACATTTTTAGGCATGAACCTTATATAATAGAACATAAATACAACATACAACCTTAATCATACATTTGGCACTTATAAAGAAAGTATATCTATCCTAGTGTAGAAGTAGGCAAATAAATCAAGCATCAAGTAAAAACATCCAAGCTATATGTCGTGCATCAAAATGATCCTTTAGCAAAGATTCAACCTAGTTATATCCTTCATATAATAAGTGACTTAGGGATTATGATCTAGATAAGAGGTGGAGCCTCTAAAGGCCAAGTTACTTAAGAAAGTAGTCACCTGGCCTGAAGATGAATAATTAATTGGCAAAGAAGAGTTTTGAGTTACTCACTTAGTCGATGAAGAATTTTCGCCTCGAGGAGGATTAATGTGCAAAATTCTTGGAATCCATGTGTACTTAGCTTTACTTGAAAGCAAATATACCAGGAGTTTGATAGCAAATTCCAAGATAAGGAAAAGTTTTATGTGCTAATGCCAGAGCCCTGTAAGGATGGTATGGATGGAGAGAGTACGACCGGTGTTTGAAGTCCCCAGCCCCCCATCCCCCTCTTTTTTTATCCTTTAAGGGAAGCACATGTAACATAAATTTGAAATGAATAAATAAAATTTTATTTACTCATCTACCATTTCTATTTGGGTGCTACATTTTATTAAATTAAAATTTCTTTTATGTTTTGCATAAGTGGATGTTGACTCTATATAAGCATGATTTCTCTAGTCCTTCTTAGCCTTTTCTCCTTATCTTAGTGATCTTTATCAACATCATCTTAGATTGGTCATTCCTTTCAACATATTTGAGTTCTCATGGGTGTCACAATTCAGACTCAATAGCTAGAAGGGACTCATGCTCTACTTGATATGAGGCTAGCCAAAAAGGAGGAAGTTGCCTTTTGAGGGCTAGATTTTATTTTATATTATACTAAAATATCATTGACTTTAATGGCCTCACATTTGGCAAAACCTAAGACTTTATGGGGGTAACCATCTAATCTCATTGGCTTTAATGAACTCATGCTTTACTAAATGCAAGCTTTATTGTAAAGGGGAGAGTCTCTTCTAGGGCTAGAAATTATTTCATATCATATAATAATGTCATCATCTTAGATGGGCATTAACTTTTTCTAGACATGAATTTTTATTGAGTTTACCATCCATACTCATTGAATAGAAGGAACTCAAACTTTACTCAATTTGAACTTGGCTAAAAAAGGGAAGTTACCTTCTAAAGTTATATTTTTTTCCATGAGCAATATATAAGTTAACCTCTTGTGATGCTTGAGATAAACTTGAGTGTTCTTGTAGATGACTTTTAGGATTCTCATAAAAATCAATAAGGGTGATTAAGTATAGAGATTATTATGGCCAATCTTAATCATTTATTGCATAGAATTTTGAAATAAGAGAATGGTTTATAATCTTGAAGTTCATATAACTCTTTTTATTTAAAGAGTAAATCGATCAAAGTAGGGAGGTGACCTCATTAAGTGTAGATTGCCTATTTCCATGAGAAAATTCATAAGTGTTGAACTAGCATCACAACGTGTAAACAATCAGCACCACAACATTATCAATACTCTGATGCCACATCAAGACATTGCATAGCTGGAGCCTCAGAAAAATGTCAATTAATTCAGCGCCTCAACACTTCATAATGCTACAGCGCCGCATCAAGACATTGCATAGCCAGAGCACTAAACTATACAATATTGCGGCGTTGTATGACACATTTAAGTGCCATAGAACTCAACTTTTGCAACGCCACGATGGAACAATTGACAAAATGTGGAGCTGCACCAAATTATCCAAGCAATGTGCCAGTTCAGCCAATAGCTATGTTGGGACATTCAAACACTGCAGCGGAGCCTACTTAGAAATGCTGAGGTGCTAGTTCATATTCTATGAAGGTGTACTATAGTTTTTGAATTGATTTCTTAGAGGAGAGTCTAGGGGAGAGTAAGGTACGTACTTTAGAGTGACTGGATAACATTATAGTGAGCAAGCAAGTATTGAGAGAGGAAAGAAGTGTGGAGAGTAAAGTTGTAAGGGGAGATTCGCTTTGGGAAGGATTCATTTATCAACTCAATTTGGGATCTTTCATTTCAAGTGATACCATGTTACTCTTTTTTTATTTGTACTATCTTTCTTGAGTAAATAATGAAAATTGTATTGTTCTATTTTTATTTTATATCCAACTAAACTCATAATTTTAGACTAATGTTGTAAAGATCTAAATAATTACTAATATAGACTATTGTGTTTTAAAAATTATTAATAATTGTTTTCAATATCTCTCGTACTTAATTTAATCTATAGAGTGGCCATGTGTATAATTAATATCTAGTATGATATATTACCTCGAAGGAGTAATATTGGAACAATTAAGAGTATTAGAATGAAACTCTTGTATGCATAGACATAGGATGCTTAGTGTTCTAGGTTTTATGGAGATAAAATAATTATAGGAATATCATAAACCTTTCTTTACATTCTTACAAGCTCAACAAAGATCTAAGGATGCATATACTTGTATTCACAATTAATTTAGGAGTTTCTACTTAAAAATACTTATGAAATTTAACTGTTATTAGTCCAAAATCCTCTATTTATTGATATCTTTACTTTCTTCTGTAATTTTTATTCTAAACAACATACAAACCCAAATTTTTATTTCTTAGGATAAATCGTGTAGCTAGAGTAGACACTATTAGAATAACTGCATAAAAGCAGAACACTTTCTCATAAGATTGACACTCTCTCATATCACTTTTATTACTTGATTGATACGTGCACTTATATTTTTTGAGAATTTATATAAAAAAAACCTAAGCATAATTCAACCCATAATAAACATTCTTACACAAGTCCCACATCACTTCACCATTCACACATAAACTTATTATCTTTTCACTACAATCAATCTGGGCCTGATAGTGGCTCAACCAATCCATCCCAACTATAATAGTAAGCTCTTTTAAAGGCAATATAATCAAGGTTACTGTCAACTTCCTACCAAAAATCTCAAGCTCACATAAACATATATACTTTAATTACAAACATCAAGTCCTCTATGGACAATATAACAAATAAGTCAAGGCATAATGGAAGAAAAGGCAAGCTCAGATCACCCAAAAAATGCTCAGACATAAAAGAATGGCTAGCACCAAAATAAAAAAGAATGTTATAAGGTCGCTTTGAAGAAGAAACCATACCTGTTTCCATATTAGGGGCTTCCTTCGCCTTTTGGTGGGTCAAATTATAAACTCTGGGTTGAACTGGAGGGATACTATCGATGTTTGTAAGCTCTCTCTACACACTTTACGACCTCCCACTAAACATGCTCCCATTACGTGCTGTCGACCCTTAACTAATAGCTCTAGATGGAGCTACTACTGATAGTTTCCTCTAACTATCTCTAGCTTGAGATCTACCCTTTGGTATATTCTAGGGACACCATGTTATCTTGTGACCCAACTGTCCATAATGAAATTGCTAACTAGTATATTCATAATATTATCGGCATATCTTCTACCATAATAACCACATAAAGGAACCTTTCTCACTGATATAGATCCACTTAAACTTATTGAAACTACAGGAATGTCCTTCTTGGACTCTTTGCTTTTAGCAAACTTGGGTTGCATTCCAATAACTCCACTCCTGGAGGGCTCCACTCCAAATCTTCTCCTACTTGCATCCCACCTCTGCTGCATTATTTCCAAGTCATTTTCTACCAATTTAGCCTATTTTACTAATTCAAAAAAGTCTTAGATATGAAATGATACCAGCAAATGCCTCAAAATGTCCCTCATTCCTCTCAAAAAAATGATAACATTTCTCCTTTGGAGTACTAATTAAGTGAGGACTATACTGAGCTAGAGCTGTAAAGTCCGCTTCATACTACATTACTATTTTACTCTCTTGAACCAGCCTCAAGAACTGCTCATGCATCTGTTGCCTTATACAAGGTGGAATACACTAATCTTTAAAGGTCTCCACAAACTCTTCCTAAGAGATCTCAGCATTCACCCTATCCTAAAACTTCTCCGTCTATTGGCCTACCCATCAGTGCCCAGCTTCTCCATCTAAAAGATGCACTACTAAAGATACCTTCTTACCTTCAGGATACTATATTCCATCAAATGATTTCTCTAGTCTTAATAGCCAATCCTCTATAGCTTGAGGATCTATAGCCCCTTGAAAATGAGGAGGTTTCAATTTAAAAGAACTATAAATGGTGATCTATCACATATCCTTTTACACCTAACATCTTGCTCTGAGCTTCTCCAAAGAGATCTCAGCATTCACCCTATTCTGAAACTTCTTCCTCTGTTGCCCTACCCACTAGTGCTCAGCTTCTCCATTTAAAAGAAGCACTACTAATGATACCTTCCTGCCTTCAGGACACTACATTCCATCAAATGATTTCTCTAGTCTCAATAGCCAATCCTCTGCAGCTTGATGATCTATAGTACCTTGAAAATGAGGAGGCTTTAGTCTAAAAGATAACTATAAATGGTGATCTATCACATCTTCTTTTACACCTAACATTCTGCTATAAGCTTCTCCCATCAATTGTGTTACCAGCCCAGCAAACTGCATCATTGCATCGGGTGCTATAGTTTTTGCTGTGCTATGGATTGTAGTAACTCTAGAACTCTATCTGTCCGGTGCTTTAGGATATTGAGGGTCCATTTATAGCACCAATTTAAACTATTCAAAATAAAAATGGGTTCAATAACATACTTAGTTCATTAATTATATAAGATTCAGGATAAAGAATTCAATCTCTCCTGCTTATCATGATAAATCATTTCTTAAGGCTTTGGTACTGATTTAAATCCTCCCAACTGCTACTCTGAAAACACTCTGTGACATCCCTAGATCTAAAGGAGGAATTTGAACCTACTTTCCTGTGCTTCTAAGATTTTTTTCCTCAAACTAATATACACATAGCCAACAAATCATCAAGAATATATGAAATAAATATTTAGAGCGCATAAACCATAGCTTCTCTTCCCAATATAATTAATTACAAAAGTCAAAATTATAATATTTCTAACAAAAATTTAATTAAATCTGAACTACAAAAGTCTAAACAAAATTCTCAATACCTGCTAAAGTCTGGCCTCCTTACTCTCTATCTAATTGGGCCTACTAAGCAAGACCCTTACCTTTTTCTGAAATATCATAATCAACGGAATGAGAATAAACACAGTAGGCCAACACCAATTTCTTATAATAGAATTTAATTCATAGCAAAATACAAGTAAAATAAAAATCATAAAAGTACTATTTAACTTTTAAGTTTTAAGTATATTGATGCACATATGAATACAAAATGCACTTGTACTTATGCTCCTATAACTCCCAATCTTCCACCTCCCATCTATTCAAGACAGGTGCAGAGAAGAACAAGAACAAAATAAAACTTTCAATACATAGTTAATTCAGAGCCAGGACCGAATAATCCAGCACAAAATATTTTCACTTTGGGCCCTAGGAGATAATTTCAAAGTGCCTGTCTTTCTAATTCAGAAATTCCAGAATGCCATGAAATTCATGATGATGCAAATGCAGCGTGCAATTAATACTTTTTAAAGTAAATAACGTCATATGCCAACTTGTATAGAAAACCCCCACATTTCAGTTGACAACTCAAAGCGCTTAGAAATTTATTAAATTCATAGAGATTGTGTAAAATACTAAATTAACTTACTTTATCAATTGTACTAAAATTCAGAAATATTTACATTTTTCAGAATAAGTAAAAATTTATACAAAGCAAATTGACCGATGAAAATTTTCATTCTTATAGTAAAATTGTCCATAACATAAAGTAAAACAATATAATAAAAAGTTATACGGTAAAACATGTTTAAATCATAAGAAAAATGTTTTAAAAACATATCTTACGTTATATACTTCGGAATTGAAATCAGAAATATGGTATGAGTTGCTTATCTCGAGCTCAACAATTTTCATAACTGGCAGGATGAACGAAAATTGGATTTCGGATTTCAAATATTCTTTTTTTTCTTCTCTCTCCTTCCACTCCTCTCCTCTCTTCCTCGACAAGTTGCTGGGCATTTGGGATTGCATTAGTGGAATGAGATATCCAAACACCTAAACTCTCCCAAACTTCTTAGATTCTATTACCAGCACCATTGCAACACCACCAAGCCGCAACACTTTCCTTAAAATTCACTTTGCTCATTTTCCTAAGAGCACAGTGCCGAAGTGCAAAATCTCGGCGCCACAGCGCTCGCATAGAAAAATTTGACTTCTAATTTTTCACTTTCTCAACCCAAATTCTTTAATTACTCTACCCATCATTCAGTTGAATAATACTTATAACAACTACTAAATCAATTAAAATTATAATTATAGGCAGAAAATTACCTAAATTTCAGACAACTAATATTACAATGATTGTCTGTGTTGATCATACTCTTCTGAAGTGGTTAGCATATTCTTCAATTCTTTAGTAAGTTCCCTTGGTTTGTACAACTTATCTAGAAGCTAAATCCACATCTATGCGTATGCACATGTTGTGTAGCTTCTTCACTTATTCCTAGCCAAACTTAAGGCATGCTTCTCCAGTAGCTTTCTCACTTGCATGAATATTTTTATCCACATCAAATCTAAATTATAAAATCTATCAAATTTTAGAATTTTTTTTAGATATCTCTATAATTTCATGAAATCACTGGACCCAAATATTAATATAAAATATCGGTTTTTAAGATAATAAAATTTTGCAGATTCCACCATCACATTAGATGTAATTATAAGTTAATAAGATTGATTTTAAGCATCACAGACCACTCAAAATAAAAAATTTTATTTTGAAAAACAAAGTGAAAAATTAAATCACTGTCACACATCTTTAAATTAGATTAGACAAAATAACATAACTGATAATTAAAATAAAAATCTCATATGAGCGCTCGAAGTTAGACGTCTTAATTTTAAAATAAAAAATATTAAATAAATTATTTCATTAAATACAATTATACATCACATTCTTTAAACAATAACAATTTTATTTTCACATTTAAAATAAATAAACAAATTTGAAACATATTTTTTAAACTGAATTAATTTTAGAAATACGATATTGTAAAGGCCAAATTTTTAAAAGGAGTAGATTATTAATTGAATTTAGGTGTAGGACTTAGAACTTATTTTAAAAAGAAGCTGAATTAGAATTCTATTTTACAGTTTAAGAAATCGGAAAATGGAATCACGATTTATAGAAATCGTGAAAAATTTCATTGTTATGAGAAATTTTCTTAAGAAACCGTAAATCTACCTTTCGATTTCTTATAAAATGGAAATAAAATCGTCAATTTATCTTCAAAATCATAAAAAGTCAATTTGCTCTTTCACACCGACCTAATAGAGTCCAAATGGACCAAATGCCAGAAAAAGGAAACTTGCTCCCGTGCTGACAGGGCGGCTCCGACCGGACTCACAACTGAACCGGATCGAACCTCGAAGCCTACGGCCCGATTCATCCACTTTCAAGCCCCCCTTAACGCCCTAATAAAAGGGAAGAGCTTCCACTCCTGTCGCACGTCACTTCCGCTTTCCCCGAATCACCCACCCAAACTCATCTCCAACCTCTTACCTCTCTCTCTCTCTCTCTCTCTCTCTCTCTCACGAACACATGAACTGCCAAGAAGACCTGGAAGCCGCGGCTGCGCTGCTCCTCCTTCACAACGGCTCGCCACCGGATCGGCCGCCGTCAGGCGAGAATCATCTTCGGTCGGCGGATCCGCAGCCCCCGGCGACAAGTTTCGAGAAGACTTCTACCTTCATCATCCCGCCTTGGGGAATCCGCTTGAGAAGATCTAGCTGTGGTTGCAAGGCTAAGCGGGGGCGTGAAGAGTACGAGTCGTTATCGGCGGCCGCCGAAGCTGCTTGTAACCGTCCGAGCCCGACCACTCCTCTTGATTTCGGCGGCATCTCATCCGATCCTTCAACGAGCGGTTGCGAAAGCTTCCATACTTCCTCCGACATCGCTCCCATCAAGCGTCTCTGTGCCGGCGAAGCCTCCCCCTTACGCTCGGTGGTCGACACAAAGGTCTCATCAAATCCCACCCTTCTCTTTTATCTCCTTTTCTCGTTTGTCTTTACCTGAATGTCCTTGTAAATTTCTGAAACCACCCATACAACACACCACTCTTTCCTCCTCCCCACGCAATATTCTGACAAAAAAGAAATTCGTCCGGTGTGGCATTTTTCTTTTTACTGTTTCCGATGATGAACAATCTGATTTCGTCCGCCGTCTCGATTTGATTCCTATTTAGAAACGTAGAGCTATTATGTTTTTTCCTTTTCTTTGTATCGCAATTGAATAATTTCTTTTTCCGTAAGTTTTCTTTTTATTTTCCTCATTTTATTAGATTATTTTTTTAATTTTTGGAAACATTTATGTAAATAAAAAAAATAAAGACTGGGGTTTTGCCTTTCGGCTGTCTCTCCCGCATGTTTTCACTATTTCACCCCAGCCATGATCCATCCACTTCACCGCCTTCCTACTCTGAATATCTTAGGGGCGTTCTAGTCATTAAATACCTTCCCGACGCTCTTCATAATCCAGGGCGTTTTCGCGTGTGGGTGGTGAGCTGTTACAGGTGGTTATAGTTATAGGCTTTTTGCTTGGCACCGTATGTAGGTTTTACTCTAGAGCAATAAAGAAACAGAAATTATTATTAATGAGATCAGAAATAAATAAAAAGAAAATCTGAATTTCTCTCTTTTATATATATATATATATAACGCACGAATTTTATTGTCTGTGAGTATGACACGTAGAAATATTTGTCGTGTCTCACTCATAATTAAAAAAAAATATTAATTCATCGGTGTTTAGCTTAGTTGGTGCGATTGGGAACCCTTCAATCCGTACTCGAATCCTCTCGAGCGGCAGTGTCTCTTAAGTGGGGCCCAATCAAGTACGGGCCAGGAGATTTCTAGGGTCGAGGGTAACAGTGGGTGGATATCTCATTTAAAAAAATAATAATAAAATAAAAAAATGAAAAAAATAAATTGATATAAAAATTGAATTTAATACGTACTCATATTAACACGTCAAAGAGTTATTTGGGCTTAGAGTAAGCGATGTAGGAAGTTTTAAATATTAATTAGTTACTTGATATCTTCACCCGAAGATTTCGCAGCCTCACCCCGCTATTGATTGCTCAGAAGGATGAAGTGGTTGAGTTCCGTTTTTGGAACATTGGTCCACGTTTTCGCTTAGGCCGTTGCTGCTGACAGCATGGCAGCTTGGACGGCCAAGATTGTACTATTCGAAGGGAAGCGTGTAGCGGTGATGGAACCACCTCGCGTTTCTATCACGTGATGCTTCTGAGGCAGCATGCGCCCATTATTTTCTCTGTGCCTCTTTCTTTTCTTTTTTTTTTTTAATAATGCCAACGTGCCCCATAACCTGTATGTGGGAGGCAACGTGGAGCGTTGGTTTTTTTCTTGTGAGTTTTCCAACGGACGGTTAAGATCCTACGACGATGTGAAAGCCTATGGCAGCTGACACGTGTAAACTTTGTTTGCGTTTTCAGGTTAGCGCGGTCGAGCGGTCTGTTTTGGTTGAAGCGGTCGTCACGGCTTCGAAGCCTATCAGACGACAGGGTAGGAAGAAGGTAGGTCTTTTATTCTTGTCGACTTATCACAGATCTGCTTACCGGTATTTGTTTTAAGCGCATTTTCACCGCATTTTTTAAAAATTTGTACAGACGATATCTGAGCTTCAGGCCCAAGAGAGATCGTTGAAGGAGGAGAAAACAGTACTTATGAAGGTTATTTATTTTAATAAATGAACGGTTGTTTTATTGTGATCGGTGTGTTTCTTGTTGGAATTTTTTTATTAATAAAGCATGTTTTGTTGTGCGCTGAATTGCAGCTAGTGGAATCTAGGAGGAAGGACATGGAGACTTTAATGGCGGAGAACCGGAGGTTAATGTGCGAGATGGTAAGTGCGTGGTCTTACCTGTTGGTCTTATACGCAGGTTGTCTTTCCTATGAACACTAGCTCTTTGTTTGCTTGCTTATTGTTTGGAAGTTTGCGTTTTGAATTTAGATGTATTATGATGTTGTGGCGACGGGTGGGATAACCTGGATTGGAAACAACCGAATTACACTTGATGGGTTCCATAAAAGTTACTGCAGGGATTAAAATAGTGTGGATCTCAATGAAATCTGATAAGGGCTCACTATAACCTTGAAACTTTATTTTAAAGGGTCTTAGTTCTGCAAATATACCGACTTGTTAATGTGGGCCCCATTACGCAGACCTCACTCATTTGTACTTATTTATTTCTCATGCATATAACTACTTTTGTCAGGCTCATAGTCATTTGGGGCCATTTTTTATTTTTATGCGAGTGTTAGAAAGTAGTTGGAGCTAAGCTATGGAAGTGAGTTTCAATGATGCCTGTTTTGTATCAACTCACTTGTGGATATAGGTCTAGTGTTGTATTCTAGTTTCAATTATACACATCCATCCCAGGTAGGGGCGGAACCAGCCTTAACTCTTAGGGGGACAAATATATATATATATATATATATATATATATATATATCTATATATATATATATATATATATATATATATATATATATAAGACAAAATTTAAAACAAAATTTGAAACACGACAAAATTTAAAACAAAATTTTATATTATATTATAATTATTAAATAAAAAAATTATAAGCTTTACATTCTAGTTTATATTTCTACACGTTCTTTCCTCTTTAAATAACGTTCCATTTATTATACTCTAGAATGAAATTTAGGAACAAGTAAAATCACCCGTCAATCAAAAAATCACTTCAAAATCATTTCATTATTATGTTGACGAATTAACATACATGTATTTGGAGGTAGTTGGATGCTTCAAAATAGGATTAACGAGAAAATGAGAAATCATAAATTCTTAAGATATGCAATATATTTATATCGCCTATTTCATTAACTCATATTATGTGCTTGCAATTAAAGAAAACTTCTGTTACAAACTTCAGCTTAGGGGCGATGGCTGTTGTGAGGTCCAATTCTCATTATCAAAAAAAATCTATTACTTATTAAGAAGAAAGAATAGTCAGGCTCAGGAGCAAGATGAAGAAAACAATAAGGGAAATAGTTTTTTTTTTTCATTTTCCTTGATTGAAAAAAAAAAAAATAGAGATAACTGATAGCAAGGGAAGAACCGAAGAAGATGGAGCAGTCTACATGCCTGCCTGCCATTTTTTCCTTTGAGCTTCGCTGCTTCGACCTTCATACGACAGGACTGTTGTGAGGAGCGAACAAAACACACGAACAAGGCAGCTGGGCTTGTGAGCACGTGAAGAATTGTCGGCTAGGGAAAAAAAATAATATGAGGGGGGCAAATTACCCTCCTATAATAAAGAAAATTTTAATTTTTTTAATAGGGGCAACTACCCCCGTTAGCACTATTGGTTTCTGCCAATGATCCCAGGGATGTCAATATTTGACATGACACAAAAATCCGACCCAAAAATTTTGATTTTGGGTCAACCCGTTTGAAAAATAGGTTGGGTTCAGGTTTCATAGTCTATGTCGATTGCAATTTCGGCTTGGGTTCGAGTCAACCCGAAAACCCGAAGTGACTCAAACTAACTCGTTTATTGAGCAGTCACGCTCATCCAGCTCCATTGCGGTAGTGAGTTGTCCTTGCATTTGCCCGCGTTGTCACGCCCAACAAGGTTAGTGGGTCGAGTCGAATCGGGTTAGAGGCGGGTTGTTGGGTTTGGCTATGGGTTTGTGACCGTTTAGCTGATCAGGTCAGGTCAATTGAAGGAGGATTAGTTTTTGATTGAACTCGAACTCGATCCGAAAATCCATTTTGGAACTCCTAATCCATCCCATCAATTTTATAATATTTTCTTACTATTATGAATAAGAGTAATATTCTTATGTAATCTCCTTTAAATTTTACTTTATTTAATATTATTTTATAAAAAATAATAATAAATGAAGGTGACTCCACATTCTTATAAGTGGAAGTCGCTTCTCACCTTTTTGAATGTGTTCCAAAAATGAGAACTTTTTTAAACCACCTATTAAATAAAAATTAAAACTCACTTTCAGAACTTGGTTTCAGTCACTTATAAACATTTGCATCTACAAATTAGCCATTGGCATGGCCTGTAGGACGGGTTAACTTGTGGCTTTAATAAGATTTTGAATTGCACCTTATAATGCACCGACACTTCCCTCAAAGAGGTGTACAGTGTCCGACACGTATTCGACGTGACACGCGTCCGACACGTGTCGGACACAAAAAACGTGTCTGATTAAAAAACTATTAAATACAAATTGGACACGTGCGTCTTAAATATTTTATGAATTTTTTTAAAAATATAATTTATTGTATTTAAAACTTTTATTTATTTTAAATATAAAAATTAAATTTCTTATTTTCTATCCACAACACCAAATCAATCGCCCGTGCTCAACACCCCATTCATCGAATATTCTCATTTTCATTTCTCTTTGGCTGTTGCGACTTTGGTTTCACAACAATGTCCGATGTCATCTCAATATTGACATCTGACATCGTCACAACATCGATATTTCAAAACCATCTCAATATCAAGTCTAACATTGTCTTAACATTGATGCTTGACGTTAACAATTTCTACACTCACAATTTGATAGTTCATCTTTATCCGACGTCGTCTTAACATCGATGACCAATGCCCTCTTAACATCAATGACAGACGCCCTCTTGACATCGACGCCCAATACTTACTGTATAACATCGATGCCTGACTCTCGATATCCTAATATTAATCATTTTAAACACAAAATGACTTATTATTTCTAAATTATTTTTAATATTATACTTATTTAATTTTTATATAATATTTTTAAAATATAAAAATTATAATACCGTGTGTCCGTGCTTTATATTATTGACGTGTCCTGTGTTCGTGTCGTGTCATGTCGTCGTGTCCGTTTTTGTGCATCATTGATTACACCTTTAATTAAAGATATTTAGAAATAAATTTTGTTTGAGAGCTCCTGTCATAAATTTGTGTCAGAAATGCCACACAAATGGTCATAGAAGTACATTTTGCTTGAATCAGTTATAAGATTACTCAGAAGCATCATTTCTAGTAGGTTGGAATTGAAATATTTAATTTTGAGTTACGGTTGGTTCCCTTGTATAAAAAAGTGTTCGAGGTGCCCACCTCGAGACATGCCTCATAATGAAGCGCCCAGTAAGCACTTGAGGCTTGTATTATCTTGTCTTGAGTGAGGCTTGTATGTTGTATCTTTAACATTTAAAACAGATGCCTTGAGGCTTTTTATGCCGCCAAAAAATAAATCACTTTTAAGCTATATACGAGGGTTAAAATTTTTAAGTTTAGAGTTTATACTGGTTTAGGGCTAGCGTTTTAATTCTTTTTAGTTTTTTAATTCATTTTTAACTATTTATTTTTTAACTAATTTTTTCTTTTTATTTTATTTAATTTCTTTTCATTTTCTTTGAAGTTCTTTTTATTTTCCTTTTTAACATATTTTATTTTCATTTTTCTTATTTTTATTTTTTAGTCTTTTTTACTTGTTTTTTAATTTTCTTTTTAAACATTTTTTCGAGGTCTTTTTAACTGATTTTTTTCCGTTGTTTTAATAGGTTTGTTTATGTTTTTCTTTGGTTTAGTTTTTTAATTTTCTTTCTAATTATTTGTTGATAACTTATGCCTTATTTTTGAATTGCTTTAACTTATTTATTTATTTTTTGTTCGAGGCTTAAGCCCCAATCTGCCTTACCTTGATAAGCCAAAATACTACAATTCCCAATTTCACCTTCTAAAATCATGGTTTGCCACTCTAACACGACTTAGTATCACCCCTAGTACCATTGCATGGGGCTGAATTAGTTTTCATCCATTACCTTTTGAAGCTTTCAAAGGGCCGTCATTCTTAACGCAACAAACACTAGCACAGTTTCGTCATTCCCTTTTTGCAATGCATGCCATTACGATTTCGTTGTCCCACTACAACACTATTGGGGAAGCTTTCCTTCACTATTGCGACAACATTTATAGTTTCTTGAGGATAGGACATGTTGAGTAGTCTATGGGGCTTCCATTCATATTATATGGCAGATATTATAAGATCTCACTGGCCATGTCGAGTGTCCTATGGAGCCTCCATTCAAGTTAGTTCGCAGACATTACTAAGATCATTCCCCCTACCCTTTTTATGAAAAGAATAACAGATGGCAAAGAAGATGATCACTGCATACTGCTTATCTATTATTGAGTTGATGGCCACCCCTCTGACATAAATATTGATTCAAGTGGCTTACTGCACTGGGTGCCCAATGTGAGAAGCCCATTGATGGAAAGCAATCCAAAATGAATTTTCAAAGCTAATATGATGTGATTGTGGCACTTAAATTGAGATATCCTTCGGTTATTTTCTCTAGTGCTCAAACAGGCCTTCACTATGTTACTTACTAACTTAAGCTTTAATTGTTTCCAATCGTTTTAAACCTGGAATCAATTTCATCTTTCCTCAAGATTTAAGAATCAAATATTGAAGGGATGCTTAGCATCTTCTTGACCGCTCGGAAAAAAAAATAGCTTAAGGCTTATGCACTTGTGAGTCAAAAGCTTTTTATAGATGCTCAAGTTCATTAATGTCATTCTTCTAGGTTGTATTGTGTATGACAAAGAAAGAAGAATGCATACAATTCTTTCATGCATGTTAGCTACATTTAACATGCAATAGTTGGGTGTCTCGATGATAAACCTTCATGATGAGCCTTCATGGTGAGCGTGGAGCCATGTGGAACAATGATCCGGGGTATTGAGCAGGTAGGCAAGGTCGTGGTATTGGGCTCATTGGTCACTTGTACAACACACATTGGAGCAGGCTAATACAAAAGTGTGAGAGGTGGAATAGCTATTAATGTTGCATGAGATGTACAATGAATGCGGTTGTGAGGAAATGAAACTTAAGCAATAGAAAAATTGCAATTGTCTCGCAAGACATCGAGCATGAGCATGTGATTAGGCGATGTAGTGAGGCTGTGTGTTATGTTGTAGGTTTGTTAAACAAAGGGGAGCTAGATTTAGAGTGATGTGGGGGAGACAACCTTGCATGTGCTCGGAACAAATTTGAGAGGATAGTCACAGTTTGAGTGACCGTATCATTAGCAATAAGTTGAGGATTGCTCAGAAATAATAGGATCATTGTTGACATAAATGTGTGGATCTGATTCCACTTGATGGGCTCAAGAGGGAGGAAGAGGGTGAAAGAGAGAACAAAGAAAATGAGAGCCATGGAATAGGAAAAAGAAGATTGAAAATTAATAATATTATTATTCAGTCAAGCTTGCCCCCAATACTACACTAGAATCCCTTATATAAACTCAATGGTCCAAGTACCTACATAAACAACTTAAATAATAAAGGAAAGATGTTATGTATTTTTATTGCATCAATAAATTTTGTTAAAAGGTACACATGCTTAAATAGTACTAGAGCCCCTTATATAATCTCAAGGTTTCAACTACTTTCATAAACGCCTTAAATGATACAGCGTTAATAAAATATGTTAAAAGGTACAAATGCTTAAAATTAGATATTGAAGATAATCTTCTCTTGCATCAATGACTTGTGTAGCTCATCAACTATTGAGGCATCTAATGTGTCAATCCCACGTGTATTGTTTGTTTGTTAATGCATTTCTTTTTTATTTAAGCGGATATCATGTATACTGAATGGAGGTTGTTAACTTCGGAAGATTGTAGCTTATAGTGCCTCGTGATCTTTTTGAGCCTATAAGTAGATGATGATGGGCAAATCTAGAACTGAAGATGCTTATTACGAGGATTGACAGAGTAAAAGAAGAAAGAGAAAAATGTTGCATTTGATCTTGGAGAACATAAAACAGAAGTCATCAGGCAGCTGGGGTGATTAATAGGCTGCTCTCAACGAGGGACAGACGCCTAGTCAAATGGGAATCTTGGAATCTCTCTCTTTATGCTGGAGCTCCTTAGTATGTTAAAATTTACCTGTTGCTTTGCCAGGATGCTTATTTGTTGTGAGATAGAAAATTAAGTGTTCATCTTTCATGTTCATTCACCATTAAATGCCGCCACTTGACCAATCAAGCAAAACTGTCACATGTCCTGCTTTGCAATGGGCCAAATCCATATTAGATGGCCTAGTGTGTCAAAATTATGTTTTCCTGCTTAGGTAACCGTGGGTACAATGGAAGATGTTTTTTTTTAATTTTTTTTGCCATAGATTTTATCTTGAGCTTTTATGGAAGATTGTTAATAGAGTGTGTAGCCTAGAGAGGATTGTTCTTTCATCAGGCTATCCGGCTATCTGATTTGATCAAAATCATTCATTTTTATTCGAGGAGAATAGAACATATGAGGGCTGCATACTCCTTATTCTCTGAATTTGATGAGTTTGTCCCATTGTTCTCACAGCCTATGTTGCCGGACTCCTTGTTTTGTATTTTTATGGAGACCCGAGATTAGTGGAGATATTTCATTTAGAAATGTTCTATTAATGATGAGATTCACATTTGTTGCAATTTGGTGCTTTGTTGTTATTTATGACATGTACATATTGGTATAGATTTTTGGAGGAGATCCATTTAATGCCACAATGATGCAAACGATGTACATTACAAGTTTACAAAATTTTTGGTCCATATAGCAAGTCATACTATATGGACTGAAGAGGTTCACGTCTAAAATTCTCACTTTTATTTACAAAATCTCTTTGTATCTGTGAAGTAGAACATCCCCACTGCTCATAGCATCTTCTTTCCATCTTCGACCTGCACAAAAGTGTGGACAACCTCACAATGATAGCAATTTGTTTATTAAATTGAATTCTACTTCACTCGTGCAATCCGGCAATTTGTCTTTGTCATTCGAATTTATTTAGTTGCATTTTCAATTTCTGCTGTTACTCATTCCATCCTGTTGTGAGAAATCATTACTGCAAACTCATTACTATTGATTGACGAATTAAATCATATTTTCTTACGAAGTCATCCTTTTTTTTTTTCCTTGCAGACAAGTTTTCAGAGAGCACGCAGTGCAACTGAACCAGCAAATCCAGCATTTTTATTACCAGATCTGAATGAGCCTGTGCTGATGGAGAGCCTCGAGACATAGATTGCTGCGTTAACGAGTCTGACCAAATTCTTTGTAGATACGACGTGATTTGGTTGACCATTGAAAATCTTCACTTATTTCTCTCTATTGACCATTGCTTCCATCTTCATACGAAATCCCCAACTCATACTGAGTCCAACTGTGTTGTGTTATCCGCTCCCAAATATTATCGGAAGCTATCAATTGGAATTAGGGATTTGTGTGGGTTCACACTTTATATTTCTCTCCAATGCGAAAACGCCTTCCAGCTACATCATCGTTTGGGAGCTCATTGAACCTGCACATGGTACTTGACTCAAGTTGCTACTGATTTTTTTCTATTTCCTTTGCCTGAGTCAAATGACTTCGTGTTTTCTCTTACTGTAAGTTGTCGTTGTCAGATTATTGTTTTAGTTTGTCTTGTTCTTCTTATTTGTGGTCAATAGAACTCTATTCATATAATGCTTATCAAGCAATGCTGTAAATGCTGTTATTATGGGATGACGGTCGGGTTTGAGAAGGGATCGCTGGAATGAGTGAAAGGCCGCAGAAGGAACCCTAGAGCCTACCCAAGGAAAAAGTGAAAGATAACTATGAAATACTAGACTAATTGCCGGAGTGGTTCATCCCCCACTGGTCTACATTTATCCCTAGGCCTTTACCTGTATAGGATTTCTACTACCAAATTTGCTACTATTATATGCATTTCTCCTTCACTCCAGAAATGATCGAATATTTCGCCTACTAATTCTCTGAACTCAATCTATTCATAGTGAATATACAATATAAGCCATTGATATAAATATTTAACGGGATTTATATTTATTTCACAGTAAATTTATATATCTAATATCTAAATTTTTATTTTTATTTATATAATATCCTACTCGCTAAATTCTATAAAAAATGTGTTTCACGTTGGATAAATTAAAGTTTGTGTTATTTTTTGTATGATTTAAACATTATGGTATTATTTAATTAAATATAATTATATATTATATTTAACTAAATAATATTATAATCTTTATGATATCAAGGCATTATATATATATTTCTATGTTATGCAGGTAAATCCTTCAAATTTGTAAACTAAATGTAAGGAAAACTATTTGAAACAAAAATACATAGAATCTAGAGATCAAGTTAGATATTACCACAATAAAGCTCGACGAATAAAATTGATTTGATTCACCTTGGAAAACTCTTTTGGAAAGCTTTTATATTGAAAGCTCTTTTTCGCATGGTAGAATGTGAAAGAAAATGGCACATAATTTACTGGAATTGCATTCGTATTGAAGTTTTGAAATTTTAAACATTTAAGAGACTCAAATCAATCTATTAAATGTTTGTAAAATTACTACTCAAAAATTATTTCCAATTAGTTATAACAACAATAATTTGAGTTGCCAAAAGTAAAAGAGTTGAGCTGAGCATTGTATGGTGACTGGAGTAGTTGTAGGGGTGTCCCCGCCAACTTGATCCAGACCCAGAAATTTTGGATTCAGATTAACTCGTTTGACAAACTAGTTGGGTTCGGGTCCAAAAATTTGACCCGTTTAATATACGGTTCGCATCGAGCAAGCTATTGTCGCAGTGTTGTCGTTTGCAGGAGAAAGGACCACCCTCATTATTTGTGGTTGAAAGAGGCAAAGTTCACTATTCACAGCAGTGCTGGATTTACGGGATTTCACCAAAGAAGCATCTGATACTGGATCGAATTTATGAGATTTGGCTGAAGAAGTGTGCAAAATGGGCTTACCGTTGGAACAATCGAGCTTAAGCGATGTCGTTACTGGCCGCCGTTGAAGGAGGCCAGCTTTCTTTTCAGGTCAGCGGGTCAGATCGTGTCCGGTCGGATTGGTGTTAGGTCGGGTTTGAGTCTAAGATTTTAACATGTTTAGATAAATGGGTTGGGTTGGGTCGAGCATATTAAGAGCGGATCCATTTTGGGTTGGACCTGAACCCAACACAAAAACCCATGTTGACACCTAAGTAGCTGGCTCTATGTGGCAAAGAGAGGCATTGGTGTGAATGAAAAATATTAAAATTTTAGTGGCATTTCATGTAAGTACTCTAAATGTAGGCATGCATTGGTTGGAAAGATGAAATGCAATTGATGGAAGTACAATATTTTGAAAATCGTACCGGATTGGTTACTTTGATCGCAAACATGTCATTTGGCATGTCCAAATGGCTATAATTATTGATTTACACTAAACGAGATAGAGTGAGCTTAAACAACTTATTTGATCATAAAATCATCAAACATATATTGTTTATGTAGAATCTACCAGGTCTAATGCCAATATATTAATCACCATTATTCAATGATCCAATGATTAAAATAAAAAATAAAAAATATTTTAATTTATAGTAACTAACCCTTCTACTCAAAATCATGATCCTACACCTACCTGGCCTACGTTACATGCAAATAGCAATGTCACCCCCCATCTCTCCTCGGCTCCCCCAGACGGTTGGTCATCGAACACCCATAGTCCACTCTTGGACATAAGAACGCATGCCCTAATCTTTACACAATTATCAATTCTCCTTCTTTGCTTGGATGTATGATTTTTGACAAAAATATAGCTTAAATCTTAGAATATGTGAGTCTCATCCTAGTAAGAATTTGTGAGTGATGATGATGCTTTGGAATTTAACCAACAATTGCATGTGGTTGGTATGGAATGTGTGTTTCCTATTGTTATAACATAAGGAGCACAAAAGGACAAGAAGGGTCTAATTAAAAGAGCTCAATCTAGGAAATTTACAGCAAAAATGGAGGACCCATTATTAAGAGCAAAATGAAGACCCCAACCTAGGAAATTTTTAGTTAGGTTTTTTAATTAAATGTTATGTGAACATTTTGTATGTTAAATTTTATGTGTTATATGTATTGTGTGGTTGTATAAATTTTAGATTTCAAGATTTTTGAATCTTAAATTTTAAATGATATAAGAGTATATATTATTTCATCCGCAAACACACGGACAGTCTAAGAGGATTATACAGGTAATGGAGGATTTTTAAGACTTTGTGTTCTGGATTTTGGTGGCATTTGGAAAGACCAAATTCCTCTGATTGATTTTATTTATAACAATAATTTTAGTCAAGTATAGGTATGGCTCTGTAGGAAGCTCTGTATGGTAGGAAGTGCATGCCTCCTTTGACTTTGATAGAGGTGGGTGAGAGACATTTGGTTGGGTCAGCCTTTGTTAATATTGCTATTAAAAAAATTTGTTTAATCTAAGATATATTGAAGGTTGTACAAGATAAGCAATAATAATATTTTGATGCTAAGCATCGGGCTGTAGAATTTCAGGTAGGAGATTTTGTATATGTGAAGATCATGACGATAAAATCCATTAACATATTTGGCAAGGAAGGGAAATTGAGTCCAAGGTATGCAAAACCATTTAAAATTTTTGAAAGGATTAAGAATACCATCGAAATGCTATAGTTGTCAGATCATATGTCAGAAATTCATAATGTGTTCCAAGTGTCACAATTGAGAAAATGGATATCTGATTCTAAAACTATAATATCTGGCAAAGACATCGAGGTACATCCAAATCTGAGCTACATGAAAGAGCCAGAAATGATTCTAGCCTATAATGTTAGAAAGCTAAGGAGTAAATAGATTTATATGCTTAAAGTTTAGTAGAAGAACAGGGCAGAAAGAGAAGTTACTTGGAAAAAAGTCTAAGATGTGATAACTGTATTCTGATTTATTTTTGTGATCTGAGATTTGAGTTTGGAAATATCGAGGATGATATTTTTATGAGGAGGGGAGAGTTGTGGCAATTACAGGTTCAACATCTGGATTGACCTATTCTAGCCTAATTGGAAAAGCGCCAAGAAGAGAATTTGGGGAGGAAAAAGAGGACTTTTTAAGCCGCTTTGGGTCATTTTAAGTTGTCGGCCCAATTCAGAATGTTGTCCAGATCAAGGTAGACCACATTATGCCTATCTCAATTTTCTAAAATGTAAAATTTTTATCAAATTTTTTGATCAAATTTCTATTTTTGTTAGCAAAAAATATGGATAACTTTGCACTAGTAAAACTTTCACCGTGTAATATTTTATATGTTATAAAAATTATGATTATGTACATTTTCAATATTTTTTTTGGAAAGTTTACAATTGGAGTTTTGAAATTTGTGGGATTTTTATTGAATAGAAAATTAGTTAGATGTTAAAAATAGTTTTATAATATAATAAAACTCTTAACATATTATTTTACATAATCTGTGATATTTTGATTATTTTTCTGAAAATGTATATTTTTGCCTAGTAGGATTTTCTGTTGCCTACTGTTAGAGAAAACTATGTAATTTTGACACATGCTCAATTATGCTTTAACTACTATAATATGAGAAATAATGCACATATGTTATTAAATAATATCAAATGGGAATTATAAGGGGCCAGAATCTTTTGAGATTCTGTCTGGGCCCACAGAATATTCTTATGCCTATAAGGCATGCTCCGATAACTATAAGTTATATTCTGGTGCCTACGGGCATGTTCTGGTGCTATAAGTACAAAAGGGAGTTATAAGGGATTAGAATCCTTTGAGATTTTATCTGAAACTGAGAAATGTGATATAAACAGCTCTATGATATGAATTACAATTTATTTATCTGCTCAGTATTATTATTTAAATAATTGGATAATTGTTATGCTCTTATTATATTTCAAAATAGTGATTTATTAAATTTCATTTAATACCTTTAAAATATTCAATAAAATATTTAATAAAAGAATTTAAAATTTTAGATTGAACTGTTTAGCCTACTAAGCTATTGTAGCTCTCTATAATTTTGCTTATAATTTTTAGAATCTGGGAAAGGAAAGGAGACTGTCGATTAGTAGTTCAAGATTAGATGTGATGTTATAAGTATTTATCTGCTTTGATGTACAATCTTGGCTAGTTTATTATTTAGTTTTATTACTTCTACATGTAGCCATGTAGTGTAGTGTAGATATATTTGATAAAATGAAAGAAATCTTATGGATGAGTTTATTTTTAATATTGAGATGTGTTTAAGTTGCTATACAGTTTGTAGTTTATTTAAAATAAATATTTGAAGAGAATTTGAAATATTTCAAAGCTAGATCTTGGGATTAATCTGTTATAGCTCAACACGATAGGACCTATCCTAGTCGGGTTGGGTTGTGACACATTGTTGATCTCATTTTTGTATGAGGTCAATAGGACTCGACCCAGACTCTAGGTTAATCTAGGCCCTAGGATCAATCTAGATCTTAGATCATCCCAGACTCCAAATCAATCCTAACCCCAGATCAGTCTAGCTTATAAACAAACTCAGACCTCAGGATCTATCCAGACTCTAAGATTCTTCTATACTCCATACCCTAGCACTTTTAAACTCTAGGACTCTCCTAGATTTCAAACTTTAAGATCTACCCAGATTCTAGATCTACCTAGGTCCTAAATCTATCTATATCCTTGGTCAATCCTGCTTCAAATCAATCCTGACCTCAAGCCAATCTAGACCCTAATTCAATTCAAACCTCAATCAAAATCCAGACTTCAATCCAGTTCAAAATCCAGACTTTAGTCCAGTTCAAAATCCAAACTCTAGTTCAAACCTTGATCATGTCTCTGATCAAGCTTCAACCTTATCCTATCATTTATGACCATCCAAATAATCATAGATGATATAGATAATTCAAATTCAAACACTCAAACCCAAAACTCATTTCAAACCCAGAAATCCAGGCCAAAATCCAAGGATAAAGAGCCATGTCTTGAAACCCTTTCCCAGGGATTTTTCAAACCTTTCAGAGTCTATCAGTTGCATACTGATAGGACATGCCTCTAGAGGCAACCCTCCAAGTTTGAGCTCATTCTGAGATCTTTAATCCCAGAAATTGAATTGATTTTCAAAGGTTGTAAAACCTTTAAATATTTACGGCCTATGCCACTAGACCTATCACCTAGTTGATTTTGACCTTGGAGCTTTCTCCAAAGCCTCCAATCACTTCCAGACCCTTGATTATGCTAAGATGAGTAGTAAATTGCATTTTGATGGACTTACTTTAACCCCTAATTGACCAGGGGTCAAAATGACCAAAATGCTCATTAGGGGTGTGAATAGTCAGCTTTGATCAAAAGAGCTCCAAATTAAATGCAACCACTTCCAACAAGTTTCAAATGTTAAACCAAACATGTTGAACCTAGACTCGTGCCCTGGGTCAACTTGGTTGATCAAGTCAACCTAGGTTGACCTAAAAGTCCCATTAAAGGCCCAAACAGGAGTTTTGATCCAGATAACCATTTCAAACCCTGAAACCACTTCTATCAGACTTCAAATATCATTTTAAATTGGTTCAACCCAAATCGAGATCTTGGGTCAACCTGGTTGACCAAGTCAACCTAGGTTGACCCAAAATCCTTTAAGACTTTAAATGAGTTATTTCAACCCATTCAATCCATTTGACTTCTCCAACCCATATCAAACCTTCAAATTAACTCTTAATCACACCCTAAGCATTAATCAATCAAATCCAAGTCAGCTTGACCAAGTTAAGCCTTTGAAAATCTTGGTCAAACTTTTATAGCCATGGTTTGATCCCTCAAACCTCTAGTGGATTACTTTAAGTTTTCTCTAAACTAGCTCATTAAGGTCCATCTATGCCACCTCACCTAGTTTGACCCTTTGACTGTCAAACCAGTCAACTAATGGTCAAAAGACCATTAAATTTTTAAAGATTTAATCCCATATCACTCAAATTCCAATCCTTAGCTCCAAACCCAGCACTCTAGCATTCATTACGTCCTTCTCATGCAACCTCAGCAAGCCTTGACCTATTGATTGGTCAAAACAATCAACAAATGGTCAAGGGACCATTAAATGACTTAAACCTTTGATGACATGGCATCCCCTTCATTCCCATTCACTCCAGCTGCTATGAAGTACACTAGAACCTTCCTGGAACTCCCCCTAGTACCTTAGATTGAAATCAAATGGCTTAGATCAATTCCATATGCTCAAGCAAGGACAGAATTCACTTTCCACATGGCTTGTCCTTTTGTACCCTTGATCTTCTACTCCCAACAACCTCCAGGATAGCTGGCATGCATCTGAGGAGCTCTCCACACCATCATATTCGTCCATTCGAGCTAGGGTAAGTTGAATAGGGTAAGTCTCCCAAAAGCAAGCTCATTCTTCAAGTTCTCCTCTCTCACTAGCCTTCAGCTCCCAGGCTCTAACTCCAGTTCTCTTGAGCTCTCCAGATCATCTCCTACCTTTCTTCAGTTCAAAATCACCGTTCAAACCCCACCGGCAGCGAACATTCTAGCTAGTCAAGGCCAAAATCCATTCAAGCCGATTTCCCATTGATCTAAGAGCTTTCAAGCCGTGATATCTTCAGTAAAATTATACGTGGATAGTTCACAAATTAAGAGAAATAAAAATCGTTCCAATCTAACAGTTAGATCTCTCAAAATCCTTAGCCCTTGGTCACAACATTTAAGTTAAAATAGCTTTTTGAAGAGTACTTTATAAGCTGTAATATCATATCCCCATAATTCCTGTTCAACTCAATAATCTAGATTTAAAATTTCAATCAAAATGGTTCACCCGATCGAGAGAATGAAGCAAAAAACCCATTCTAGGCTTCATACGCACCAAACTCTCGGTATACGTATCCTGGATCGTTGATCACGTGATCAATGGTCTATATCAAGCCTTCTTAATGTCTTCCGACCGTGGATCTGATTCTATGGTCTTTTACTCTGTTCGGCTTGATCTCCACCGTCCATTTTGAAAACACATTGATCCGACGGCGGTGAGACTCCGCTGACGTGGATAAGTGAAATCGCATCTGTGATTTCATGATTGTGCAATAATTACTGGTGGCGCAATGATTGCGCTGCTAGCAATCATTGCCCGTGGTCGGATCCTTCCAATCTGCTAGCGACATGTGTCCTCCAGCCTTTGCCGACGCCGCCGGACATTAAAATCGTTTAATTTTTTTTAAATCATTTTAAACTCAAAAAGTTTTTAAAAAAACATTAAATTATTTTTAAAAAAATATACAATTAATATTTTTGGAAAACTTAATTCTTTAATTTAAAATTATTGTTAATTTAAAATATTAAATATATTTTGATTTTTTTACTATTAATTATTAATTATTTTAAATTAATATTTCATTAAAATAAATAATTTTTTTTTATTCAGAAATTTTATTTTAAATATCTTATTTAAATTATAAGACAAATATTAAATATTTAAAATTAAAAGTTACTTTAAAATAGTTTAAATCATTCAAATAATCTAAGTTATTTAAATAATTTAATAATAATTTAATATTTGATTAATTAAATATTAAATTACTTTTTAAAATTAAAAACTTATTTCAAAACATTTAATTATTAAAGAATTATTTTAGAGTATTATTATTTTAAAATTAAACTAATTTTAAATATTTCTTTAAATATATTAAATAATATTCAATTAATTTTTAACTAAATATTATTTAATTAAATGATTTAATTAATTATTTTTTTAATAATTTAAAATTCCAAAAAATAATTAAGATTTAATTAAATTTAATTTAAGAAATATTTTAAATTAATTAATTTTGAATTAATCTAAATAACTTAATTAACCTTAAACTTTGAAAATTCAAATTAAATAAAAAAAATAAAAATAATATACCAAAATTTTTCATATTCAAGTATTTTAATTTAAAATTATTTTCAATATCCAAAACTTAAGTTATTTTATTTAGTTTAAATTAGTTGAATATTTTAATTTTTAATTAATATTTAATTAAATATTATATTAAATATTTTAAAAACTAATTTTTTTTTTGAAATAAACTTTGGAAAACCAGAGGATCCCTCAAGTCTTCAAAAATTATTTTAACAAATATTTTTAAGTATTTTATTTTAGAAATTTATATTTGTATGTATATGTTTATATATATATATATATATTTATTTATTTATTTAAAATTCATTTAAAAATTTATATATTTAAATCCTTAAGAATGGAGGGATCCCTTTGAAGTTTTAAACATAGGTTGAAAGTGATTGAATGGAATCCCATGGGGAATGATTAGTGAATAATTTCGTTTCAATTATTCACTAATCACATCATTAGTCATCTTATTTAATGACAATCCTTGCATGCTTAGGACATACACACCCCCCTTAGTTTAGGGCTCTCCTATATCTAGGAATTGATTGGTATGATAACATCTCTTGTATGTATTTTTTCAAGGGTTAGTGACTTTGATTTAAGACCATTAAACTTAGTGACATCATTAAGGGTAATAATTAAGGACCTTAAGCTAGGAAATTTAGATTGAGTCTAATAATTAAGATGCATCTCCTATAGCTTTGAAACTCAAACCCCTTGAACTTAGTGGCATGTACAGCCTCTAGACAAATTTTCTCTGATTTTAGAGATAATTAAAATATTTAATTAATGAATTAAGCTTTAAAACCTTCTAAAAATTATAATAAGTCAAATTTAAATCACAAAATACACATAATACCTCAAACTGACCAGAATTAAGCCTTTAATCAATGAAAAATAAAAGCCCCTTGATTAGACATTAAAATTGAGTTTAACTTAATTTTAATTGAAATTTAATATTTAATTAATTTAATTAATTATAAATAAATAAAAATTCCAAAAAATTCCTAAACACTTGTGAATCTATCTTTGGGTCATTTCTAACCTTTGGAGTTGATTACAAGGAGTTTGGAATTCAACTAGATTCAAAACATTAAAAGCTCTCTAATTAAGACAATTAAATAAATTCAATAAATACATAAACTTTGAAAAATTCATAACTAATTCAAAAAAATTCCAAATTAAGTAAACTCAAAGGCATTCAACTCAAATAAAAATCTAATATTTATCAAAAATATCAAACATTCAAAAATTAGTCAAAGTCAAAAAGTTAACAGTTTGGTCAAACTTAGGTCAAAATTAAGTCAAATCTTCAAACATTCATAATAGAATGCAAAAAAATTCAAATTCAGCATACTTACAGTCTAACTGATCATCTTAAGGTCTAATATTTTATAAAAATGGCTAACTTGCTAGATATCACTCTTAATTAAAAAGTTAATTTTTGACCCCTTAATTAAATCATTAAAATAATCCAAAAATTTCTAAAATTTGATCATTAATTTTGAATTTCAGAAAATATTAAGTTAATGTTAAAATCATTCAACCAACCCCTTAATACACAACAATCACTACAAAGATGAAGTTTTTAGGCTGGACTACTTTGGGCTACGGGGCTACGAGTCCTAAGGAGGCTTTGTTCCTCGAGCCTGATGGCATAATGCCACGAATGAATTTAATAGAGTGTTAAAACTTTAAAATTAATTAATTATTAATGATTTAATTAAAATTAGAACTCTTAATCAAATTATATCAATCAATTTTATAAGCTGGACTACTCTGGGCTATAGGGCTACGTATCATGAGGAGGCTTTGTTCCTCGAGCCTAGTGGCAGAATGCCATAAACTTTTGATAAAAAACTTAAATAAACTTCAAATCTTAAAATTATCAATAAATCAAGTTTAATTAAAATTTAATAATCTTTTGATCTTAAACAAAATTAAATCACTTAATCATACCGGGTACCACTAGGTAACCCAGGCCTACGAGGTTATTAAATTAACCCCAATAAAGGTGAAATAAACTTCACGGCCTCGGTGAGCAACAAAGGTGGTATCCAACAAATAATTCAAATCATTTAAAAATAAATTTTAAAATTATTAAGACTTAAATTTTAATTAAAATCCCCTTTAAGCCTTTCAATCAACCAGAACGTCAAACAACTTTAACTAAATGCCCTATATAGGACATATCCAAACCACACAATCTTTACACATATTTTAGATGGTTTGCTAGGACAACCAACTCTAGTCTTAGGCTACGGCGGTGTTTTACTTTTCTGCTGTTGTGTGTCGTATTTTCCATGATTTATATTACATGCTAGTTGTTAGATTTAAATTATTGATTGATTGTTTATTTACTTCATGCATTCTTGTTTTGATTTGATTATACATTAGATCTACCCCTAGGTTAGGGATAATTTATACAAATTTAATCTTATGCAGGTGGCCGTGCTCATATAGGGCGCAAAAAATTTAAAGGGGGCAAATACTAAAGCTTTAATTAATAATATTTTATGCAGGCACTCCAGAAATGCTTAAGACCCCCTTTAAATTAAAGAGTATGGCCAAGCGTGACTATGATTTGAGTATTTTAAATTTTAAATATATTAACTGCTTGAGATATTTATAGAAATGTTGATTATTGGGATAACCCTGCAGGTGGTCCGAGTCAAGATTTTTCTTTTATATTTAATGTAATTTGATGTAATTTAAATTCAATTGAGTTATAATTATCAAGTGATTTGAGATGAGATATTTATATCCAACTTGGATTCGAAAGAGGAGAAGACATCTTTAAGGGGAGAGTCTTCCTCCATTTGGAAGATCAAGTTAGAATAACTTTCAAATGTCCAAGGATAAAAGTTAACACTCCTTTTGAGGGGAGTTTCTTTCCACTTGGGTATTCGAACCCAACAATCCAAGGAGCTCGTAGAAAGATGAAGAAGTGGAGAACGAGAAGACCAATTCTCAAAGTCACTTGAGTCTTAGGAGTAGAATCCGGGTTATGGTCAGTAGTACCGGGCCACTTTACTTTTTCTGCAGACCCTAGGTTGTATAATTAAGTGGCACTTGCCACATAGACTTTTAGTTTGAGTTTTAAATTTAATTGATTTAATTATTTGATTAATTATTTGATGTTGATTGTGATTAGGATTTGAATACTTTTTATAGTTTTTTGGCGCTTTTTGCATGTCATGGTTTGATTTAGCCTAGAACCCGATCGGAGGCTCATGAGGGATCATTAAAATTATTTTACTTTAATTAAAATTAAAATATTCTAAGCTCATATAGTAACTCTAACATTTTAAGAAGTAAGCCTGAGACCGCTAGGAGTTTTTCATAACATATTTGCTGTATTTTCTTTCCACTTGTTAGGCAACTCTCTGCCTGCGGGTTCTGGTAGATCACCTGGCCTATGAGAGTGAAGTTCTATCAAGGGGATCTATGCACTTTAGGAAAAAACCTATGTTTATACTTTTTTTAAAATTAATTCATTCTAATTTAAAGCATTCAAGTCAACTAGCATGCATCGCATTAGCAACAAATTAAAATTGAGTCTAAATTTTTAATTGTATTTTTAGCTTAAGCATCAAATACCAAACATATATTAAGGGGCCAAATTAAGGACTACTCTAGATGTCGGCCCCGCTCTCCAAAAACTCAATCTTAAATAATGTCCCTACCACTCTACATTTAAAGACTGGACCCATGATTTTAAAGCATTTAGGTGGTTTAGCTGGCTTCTCAATCCAGGCCAGGGTAAGTCTAGATCTTGCATTTCATTAGCTAGGTTTCAGGTCACTGATTTTCAGTACCCACTTTAGAGTTAGGTTTTGAGGCAGGCTCAAGTTATAAGACCTCAAACTCTGGGAATTGAATCCCAACTTTCTAATAAAATCGACAACTCAAACTTAAATCTCTTTCCATCAAATTTAAGCCCAACACTTATGATAGGCTGAGGTGCTTCTGAAATGATTCAAAATCTCCAAGCACCTCCTACACTTCCTCCTTTGACTCTAGAAATAAGTGTTCAACCTTGAACCAATCTCCATTAAAATTCTAACACTTACCTCATTTGATATCGAACTTTGAATTCTTTAATAAAATTTGTATCAGTATTTTAATCGAGAGTATTCATAGGAAATTTTTGGTTTCTTATGATATAACTAACTACGAGGGCTTGCGCTCGTAGGAGATTTAGAAACCCAGATTTAATTTTAAAAAATTAAGCTTTTTAAAACCCTCAATTAATTATCTTTGGAAAAATCAAACTCGACGATCATTATTGTCATTTTCAAATGATCAATAGTGATTGATAACTTCTTTCCCTGGAGAGATATATCAATTACTATTATAATTTTGATTTTTATATCAGTGATCCTCTTATCCAAATTATTGTAGTTAAATATTTGATTGAACACTCATTTTGACCCTTCGGGGTCATATGTAGTTCTTTCTTAAATTCGACTACGATAATCAGGATAAATTCAAAGTTTTAAAATTTGAACCCATTAGGGAATGATATGTTCACCTCCTGAGGTGATTTACCATTTATAATAATGTGCTCGATTTCAAAATTAAAAATTCCAGAAATTAAACTTTCCCAAAGAAAATTAAATCTTTTTCAAAAATACCTTTTTCAATCAAACACACCTTTCATCACTCAACCAACACTATTAAATAGATATAACTCATCCATGTGTCTAAACTCCATTCAATCCATATTCACTCAATTATATTCTCATATTCTCAAAACTCTTATAATCTTTCCATCTTAAAGCTAAGGGATGGGAAAAACTTTATAAACTTTTCATTTATCTATTCATGTCTTTTGTAATATTTACTAGTCAGGTAAGTTTGGTGTAATGGAACTTCTGTATTTTATATTTTGCACATGTATGTAAGTGTTCTGAGGCATGTCTCAAGAGTCTATGTACATGAATCATGAAGTTTGAATTTCTCCCTTAGGAGAATAATGACTCTAAGATCTCAGGTTTTAGGTCATTTTATTAAGAACAAAGTCGGCTTAGAGGTTCTGTTGCCTATAGCACTGTGATACCATGTTAACTTTTTATAAAAATATCAATTTTCTCTTCAAATTTATTTTATCAAAATTAAATCCCCCATTTAAATACCATTTTAAAGAGAGGGGAGAAATTTTAAAGTAAGAAAGTCATATTTAAGTGACTTCAGCCTATTTTCTACTATAAATCTAATTTGAGAAAATTATCAAATCGAGGTAGTTTACATTATTTCTATCTCAATTTTTAATAATGTGAGATTTGTGGGATGTCTTTATTAAATCTATAAAATTGAGTTCTAAAAATGAGGATAACTTTAAATCCGCTAAACATTTATCGAATAACTTTTTATATGTTATAAATATGAGTATTTTAAATATTAGGGTATTTTTCTTAAGAAATTCACAAGGTAAATTGAAAAGCGCCATATTTCTAAAAAGTTAGAAAATAATTTTATCCTAAAAAAATAGTGTTATAGTTTATTTAAAGCGTTAAAATAATGTTCTGAATTATCCTTGATAATTTAGTGAAATTTTGAGAATTTGAAACTCGGCTCATTATTAAATATATTAGCTTCTAGTATAATATTATGTGAATTCCCATGTTTTAATTATTTCCATTTCTTTCTTTGAAATTCAATTATATATAAATTTATCTGCTCATAATATGTGATGGTGATGAGTTCTTGTATTGGAGAAAGCTATGTTGTGCTGAATGCAGTAAGACCTATAAGAGCCTAAATTTTAAATATATATGTGCTAAGCATTTGAAAGTCAAGGGCCTATTTTTTGATATGTTAGCACATAGAGTCAAAAGGGCATAAATTTTGATTTTTATTTCTATTAGGAGGCAAAAGGGTTTGAGGGAAATCCATTATTTTTTATTTTGATATTAGAAGTGCTTATTTTTTTATATTTTGTGCAAGTCTAATTAAGTTCAGTTACTTACCAACATTACTCGTAAACACATATTGGTTTAATCATTAAAACTTTAGATTGGTGGGTATGACCTGTTGAGCTTTATGGACTCACATCTATTCTGTATTCTATTTGAAGTCAGGAAAAGGGTAAGGAGCTATTCGAGTAGCTGAGGTTGTATGTTTTGATCCTCTATGCTATATAAGTATTATTTTGTTTATAGATTTTGTATAGTCATGGCTAATTTCTGCTATGTTTTATTCTTATACGTAGCCAAGTATTATATTATAGTGATTTTTGTTGTATATACATTTTGAAGATGAATGAAAGAAAAGGAGAATTTCATGGATGAGTTTATTTTTTTTCATTGGATGTTACTTAGTAGCTCAGTTGTCTGTATTTAATTAAGGAATTTGAAAATATTCTCAAAATTAGATCTTGGGCTTAGTCTATCATCATCCAGCTTGAGCATGATTTGACTGAATATGTCTGCAGGTTGTATTGAGTTAGGTTGTGACAGATGGTATCAGAGTAGTGAGTTTGGATAGTTGATTATAAATAAAGGTGTAAGAATTATTCTATAGTAAGGTTAGAATGATCTGGGTAGTATTAGGCATTCATTTTTGCTTATTTTCATATGTATATTTGATTCAATCATGTATTCTATGTGATTATCTAATTGATCAGCAAGACCTAGATATGATTGATGAGCAAAGTGCTAGTTAGATTGTGCCAATATAGAATATTGCTCTTACTAAGTTTCATATCTTAATTTATCGATCTAGTTACTCAGTTAACAGGTAAAGCCTATTTATCTCATTTTAGTATAAGATTAATTATTCAATAACTTTCAATCATGATGCTAAATCATTAAAACTCCATTAAAGATTCAATCATTAATCATTAAACCATGTTCAATCATTTAATGGTTTTTAATAATTTAGTGATTGCCAATCAATCAGGAAAAATTTAACCAATCAACTTCAATCAATCAAACATATTCAATATCCAATAAAATTTAATTTTTAGTAATCTTCAATCCCTTTCAATCACTCTAAATCTTCAATCACTTTCAATCATCTTTAATTAATCCCCTAAACCAAACTCAAATTTAAATCTTTTTGGTAAGGATTTTTCCATACCATATTCCTTTTGAAAACCCTAGGTGAAACCCCTTGGAACATGATTTAGCCAATCCACTATTGACTTATCATCTCCCTAGAGTTTCCCTAGTGGCATATGGAAGCCTCCATGCCCTTCCAAACCCTAATCCTAAAGCTTAAAATCAAAAGTGGCCAAACCCTCAAATATTTACAACTCATGTTATTCGACATTACATTTGTTTTAAACCTCCTTTGTGACCCTTGGAAATGATTTAATATTGTTCTTAATCATCATGATAATTATTTAAACCTGGAGTCCATAGTTGATCATGATTGACCTAGGTTGACCTATTTTGACCAATGGAACCCTTTTGGGTTAGATTCACACAACATCTCAAAACAATCATAATGATACAGTATCACAAAGATAACAATGCTTAACCCAAATTTACAGGAAAGTATATTAAGTGTAAAAAGTAAAGGAGCAAACATACCAAAATTTTATAGTGGTTCGGTCAACTTGGCCTACATCCACTCCTCGGTGTCCTCCTCTTCGGGTATTGCACTAAACACTTTAGTGACTCTTCTTTAGCCTCCTTGGCAAGGCAGAGAAGTCCTCACAAAATCACTTCAACCCTTAGTGTGGCTGAGAACTGAAGTCCCTTTCACCCTCTTGGTGAGGTGGAGTGGCCCAAAAATCTTTCCCCATCCTCGATGCAGTGGAGTAGCCAAATCTATTTCACATTCCCTGGTGCAACAGAGTAGTCGGTGGCCCTTTAACACAAAGAGCTTCTTCATGGAGTTTCCCTTAAAAAAGACTTTGATAAATGGAGGAATAAGGTGAACTTTGGCAGAGCAACCATGTAAAAACACCCTCTCACACTACCTTGCACCCACAAGGCTCTTCTCCTTATCTCACAACTTCACCTCTCTCCCTCTTGCTCAAATCTCTCTCTTTAAACCCCTTGCTTACAGAAGTCTCACACCCTAAGATTGCCAAAGACACTCTCAAATGAATTAACAGAAGTTTAAATAGAAGGCTATTAAAACCCTTTTTTCATTTATGTCGACTCTATTCTAGTATGATCTATAGCTCGTATAGTATGATTAGTTCAACTGTCTCACAATAGTACTGTATAATGAATATGAGTATAGTCTGATCAATTAAAATTCTTAATTGATCATACTTAATAAATGAAAAATAGTTCAGTATGATTGGTTCAAATCAATGATCAATTCATATAGGATGAACCAAATGTCATCCTAAGATTCCTCAAATGAGTCATATAGTATGATCTCATGATCATACTCGATGAACTAAACTTCATCCAAGGGCTCCTCGGGTGAGTTGTACAGTATGATATATGATCATGCAGTGCGACCTATAATCAATTCTAATCCAATTTATCTGTTTAATTAACTATCCTAATTAGATAATAATTTAAACAATCATTCAGTATAAAAGTCTTCATATAATATGAATAGTATAAATTTTAAAATTCAAATTTACCTATTTTAGGTAAGTTAGATTCGACGGCGGGGTTTATAGTTATAGTTGATTGTCTAGTATGATGTGGTGTTTGTACTATATAATTAGTATAATTCAAAATTATTTTTTTCATTTAGATTAAAGATTTTAATTAATTTCTATTTCAACTGATCATACAATATGATTAAGATCATACAATATGATTTAACAGAAAAAAATTAAAACATTTATTTTTCACTCCCTCTGTGTGTATGCACGATTGCTTAGCTAGTATATACCTTTTATATATACTGACTCAAGAATAAGTAAAAGTATAGACTCTTCAATACATATTTTAACTCACACGCTAACAATGCATAATGTTGAGCCTAAATCTTCAGTCTTTTTTCGTGTATGTTGTTACCTAAAAGGTTAGAAGTGCACAAAAAAAATATCCAAAATAATATGCATGAATAAGTAAATAATCATCCAATAATATTTATAATCATCAAAACGTAAGGTCAAGTTCCCTTATTATAATAAGAATCCTTTCTGGTTTTCTCTGTAGGTTAGATTTTATAGTACCTCAACCATATCTACAGATACTCCGTTCTCAAAATTAAATAACCATTTCCTCAGATATGACACGTGGAATATGATATGAATACTAGACGTATGCTCTGGCAATTATATCCTATATGCAGACTTTCCAATCCTTTCAATTATCTCAAATTGTCCAACATACCTTAGACTAAACTTTCCTTCCTTTTCAAACCTACTTACACTTTTCATCGATTTGATCTTCACATACTCAAAATCTCCAACCTAAAAAATCTAAAGCTCAGTGCTTTGCATTACAATATTGTTTATGTCTTTCTTGCACTACTTTTAATTTATCTCTAATTTGATGGATCTTTTCACTAGTATCATAAACTAAGGCTAGCCCAATCAAACTCCTTCCCCCACTTCAGTCCAAGATAATGGGGTCTTACACTTTCTTCTATATAATACTTCATAAGGAGCCATACCTAAGTATGAAAAATTGATATTTTGGGTAAATATAATCAGAGGAATGTAATTCTCCCAGCTACAACCAAAGTCCAATATACATAATATCAGAAGATCTAAGTGTACCTGAATAATCATATCACTCTATCTATCAATCTTTGGATGAAATGTTATACTAAAATTTAATTTAGTGCCTAGAACGTAGCACATACTGGAGGTAAACCTATCATCTCTACCAGAGATTATCACTTTTGGTATTCCATGCAGTTGAATAATCTCTCTTACATAAACCTTTGCCAATCTATCCACTGAATCAATCTGTCAGATCAAAATAAAATGAAAAAACTTTATCAGATAATCTACTATAACCCAGATAGCATCATGTACATACCTTGACCTAGGGAATCCCATAAAAAAATTAATAGTCACTTCTTCCTCTTTCTATTATGGAATAGGTAACAATTATACAAGACCTCCTGGCACTAATGCTTGGCTTTCACTAACTAACAAACTTCTCAACTTGAAATAAAATCCACCACATTTTTTTCAAACCAGGCCACCAGAACATATTGTTCAGATTATTATACATTATAGTGTTCCATGGATAAATAGTTTAACCTAAATTGTTTGCTTCATGCAGAATCTTGTATATCAAATTTTTAGAACTAGGAATCCACAACCTATTCTTACATAAGATGACTCCACAGTAAGATAATCCAGTTCAAGTTTCTTACCTAACCTTATTTGATCAATTTACTTTAAATACTATGTTTATGCCTAATGGGCTTCTTAAATATTTTCTTATAGAGACGGATGAACAACCATCTAAGTCAAAATAGTAGTATCCCAATCAATAGGAGCAATCACTTGAAATTTTAACATCTCCATATCTCAAATTAGGAGATCATCAGAAGTAAGCTGAAGGCTCAACACTTTAGAATACTTTTTGCTCAAAGTAATTGCCACCACATTTATAGGACTAGATTGATACTGAATAGTACAATTATAGTCCTTAATCAGCTTGAGCCACCCTCTTTGTCTTATATTCAGTACCTTTTAAGTAAATATATGCTTTAGACTTTGATGTTTAGTGCAAATCTCACATCTTACTTTGTATAAGTAATGCATCTAGATTTTTAGAGTAAATACAACATCAACAAGCTCTAAATCATATGTTAGATAATTTCTCTTTCATGATTACTACTACTTAGAAGTATACACTATAACTTATTCAAGCTACATCTAAACACAACCTAATCTTTTTTGTGAAGCATCACTAAATACCTAAAATCTCTTTGTACCTAATTGAAAAGTCCAAATTAGAGTAGACGTCAAATAATCCTTCATCTTTTAAAAACTCACCACATAATTAGATATCCAGATAAAGGCTATTAACTTCTGATTCAATCTTATTATAAGTGCAAAAATCTCGAAAAATACTTTTATGAACTTCCTACAATAGTTTGTTGTGCCTAAGAAATTGCATACCTTAGATACTATAGTAGGTCTTAGCCAATCAGAAACATCTTGCATGTTATGGAGATATACCGAAATACTTATGCTACTCACGACATGTCTCACAAAGGAGATACTCTTAAACTAGAAATTATATTTGGAGAATTTTGCATACAACCGATTATGCCTCAATGTCTCCAGAGCAATCCTTAAATGAGTTGCATGATCCTTTCATAAGTTGAGTAAACAATATTATCATCTATCAAGATAATCACAAATTGATCCAGATATTCTCTGAATATCCTATTCATGATATCCATAAAGATTATAGGTGTATTAGTTACCCTAAAAGGTATGACTAAAAACTCATCATGTCCATATCAATTATTAAATATAGTCTTCACCCTATATTCTTTTCTTACCTTTACCTGATAATATCTAGACCTCATATCAATCTTAGAAAACATAAAAGATTCTATGAGCTGATTAGATAGATCATCAATCCTTGGTAGAGGATATTTATTTTTAATTATGAACTTTTTCAATTCCCTCTAATCGATGCACATATATATAGTATTATCCTTCTTTTTCATAAATAAAATAGTTACTCCTCATGGAGACACACTAGGACAGATAAAACCTCAATCAACTAATTCCTTAAGCTACACCTTTAACTATTGGATCTCTTTAGGTGCCATCTTATATAGAGCCTTGGATATCAGAGTAATACCCAAAAATACATTAATGTGGAACTTAATCTCCCTATAAGGTTGTAAATTCATGAACTCTTTGGGAAAGACATTAGGAAATTCCCACACAACCTATCCACTTGAATAACAAATATCATACATAATAGAATGTCCTCTAATTTCCTAAAATAAATAGCTCTTGTTACCTATAAAAAATGGTAACTCTCTTCTTCACACAACTTAATTAAGCTTCATATCGACTTAACCAGTCTATACCCAGGATAACATTAAACTCAAAAATAAGAAAAAAAATCAAACCAGATCTCCATTTCCTATCAAACATTTCTATGTCATAGAAGCATACCCTACTGGCTATCATACCATCCCTAGTCACCAAAATAACATATAAGGAAGGTGGCTACAATATAGAAGGCAAGTGTAATAAATCAAAATATCTCTTAGAAATAAATGAATAACTAGCTTCAAAATCAAATAAAATATGACAAAGTATATTAGAAACATATTTCATACCTGTAAACACATCTGGAGCATCTTTAGCATCATGCTGAGTCAAACTATTTACACATGTATGAAATGGAGTTAGAGCAACAAAAATACCAAACTCTCTCTGACCGCTCCTAGATGCTCTCCCTTATATAAAACTAGAACCACTACCTCTACCAAAAGATCCCTTTGCAAACACATGAGGTGGAACTATCCTTGGTTTCCTTGCAAATCTAAGAGAACTCTCAAACCTGGGCTTAGAACTTTAATTAGGTCATGTGTAGTGCCCACTAATCAGAAACCCATGTAATTACTATTAATATTTATTTAATTTTGATTTGATTGATGATTATGGGTCCTATAATGTTTGATGAACACTTAAGTAATTCATAAAGTAGATTGGGAAAATGAAATTTTAATTCATAAAATAATAATTGGGAGCGATGTGGCACTGGGTAGGCTACGTCAAGGCACTGGGTAGGCAATGCTATGGTATAGAGCTCTCTAAAGAGAATAAATTTTGAATGTATGCTATAGGCTAGGTGGCATAGCTGCGGTGCCAAGCCCATTGATGAAAGATTTCAGGCAAATCTAAAAGATTCAAGTGAGTGCTATAGGGCTGAGGAGGCTAACACTACAAAATGAGATCAAAGAAGTGGCTTTTATATAATTATAATATTTAAAACCATTTATTAAAAAAACTTTACCCCCCAACCATTGCAAGAGAAGAATTCGAGAGAAATTTAATAACTAAAACTTAAGATTCAGCAATTAAGCTTATTTAGGATATTATAAAGCATGAAGTGGACTTCTAAACTTCTATCTATAATTTCAATTCTAGTGGTTTTATTACAAATTATAGATAAAAATTTATTTTTCTTAGATTTTATGCTATTTTCACTGCATAACTTTTAACATGCTTTAACCTGAATACTTTGACTCTATGAAATTAAATTTTCACATGTTGGTTTTTTCTATGTGAATTTTTTTGTGTATAAATTTATTGAGTATTTTCTCATAATTATAATAGTTGTATAAATATTTTAAAATGTTTATATGAATATCCTTCTAAAGTTGGAGTATGAGTAGGATAAATTTAGTGAGTATTATGTTATACTAGAAAGGTAGCTTTTTTAGAAAATACATGCATTATTATGTGCTATATTAAATTTATTCCTTAGTCCTTATTGCATTTGCATTTACATAATTTATAGCATGGTGATAGAGATTTATTGATATATGGAAAAATGTGCTCTCTGATATGTTATAACGGCCCTAACTATTCTATTCAGGCCCCCTTTACCTAGTGTGGATGTGGGAGGATTATGGCCCCACTTGCTGAAAGCAAAAGTGGGAGGTCATGTGGCATTACTCTTTTGTTATGCTAACCCCACTTGGTAGGGGCTGGTGTGGGAGGTTAAAGGGTGGCATAAGTGGAAGTAAAGTTATAAGCAGGCATCAGGACATGTGTATTTTAATTAATTTCTTGCATATGTTAATACTTTTGAAAATTAAGTGTAAGTAATATTCTAAGTTGAATGTTAATAATTCTTAAAATTTTGAATGAACCTTGATGAAATGTGAAAGTCAATTTTAAGTGAAACCTTATAGCAAGTATTCTGGGATGCATCTAACCCCTTTGAACCTTTATGGAAGTGGCTTCCAGGGTGTAAGTTAGAACTTGAAATCATGAGCTAGGTTTAACTATTACTTTATTTATTCTTTAAAAGTCATTGTAATTATTTGAATTAATTAATAGTTATGAAATATTTTAATTTGGATATTGATATTTGTAATGGGTATTGGTGAAAAGTCAACTAAGCTTATTATTCTCATTCTGTTCTTTTTAATATTTCAGGGTAAGGTAAAGGCCCCGAAGAGTAGGTGTAGAGGCAATATATTTTGAGTTTAAGCGACTAAGGTATTATTTTGTAATCTAGTATTAAGTATTCCGATGTATAAATAATTAGTAAGTTGGATTAAATATATTTTTATGAAATGAAGTACTTTTAGTATTTTATTATTTGGATTTTAAAGTTGCTATGGTTGTCTCTATTATGGTTGAGTTTTTTTTAGTTATAGATTTAAGGTTCAGTCCTTCCAACAGATATATAGGGCATCACATATTGCATGCTAGCACTTAGATACCCTATTTCTTGTTTGACCACACCAAAAGCACTGGCATATCATCCTGTAGCACTAACTAAAGCACTTGTGTGCCAGAGTTCATAACACAGCTATAACACATAGGTTCCCCATTAATAAAACTTTTAGTATTAGAAATACTTTCACCACCAAGAGCTAACATTAATAATTCACCTCTTATGAAATTTTTAGGTCCAAACCTACTCTTTTTCTCAAAAAATTCACTACCAGAAGCATTGCTGCAACTACTAGTAGCCCACCTGTGCTGATTAGCGAACATATCATTCTAAATTATATGGACCCTCTCTCCCAACTAAAAGAAATCAATAATATGGAATGTAACTAGTGACAGCCTTAGACCATCTTAGAGACCTCTTAAAAACCTGTAGTACATATCCTAAGAGTGCTGACCAGCTGTGGAGCTCACATGGCTAAGGAAGCAAACTCTACCTCATACTACATGACAGTCATGCTCCCCTGAATGAACCTAAAAAAACTCTCCTACATCTACTATCATGCAGACAAAGGTACAACCCATAATCTTAAGATAGCTATAAATTCCTCCCAACTAATTAGGGAATTCAACATTCCCTAAAATTTCTCATTCTATTAGCCCAACCACCTATACTCAACCTCATCAACTAGCAAAAATACAACCAATGGTTCCTTCTTCTCAGGAGGATACTAAATCCCATCAAAAGTCTTCTCTAACCTCATCAACCAATCCTCTACTACTCTGGGCTCAATAATGCCCTCAAATTTTGGAGGCTTTAACCTAAAAAAAGTTCTAAATGCATGCTCACATATCATATCTGACAAAAGAGATCCTACTCTAATCTTCAACCATCAACTGTACTACCAGACTAGCAAATTGAGAAATGAAATTATAACTAATAATGGAAGTAGTACTCTACATTGTTGCTTCCAAATTAGCACTCTGTCCATTTATCATATTTGAGTCTTACAGATCCATTAGATAATCACTCAGGTTGCCCATAACTGAATAGATATACACATGAAAATAAGCAAAAATGAATGCCCAATACTACCTCACTTGACAACATATCATTTTATAGCTCTATTTTATAATTAGTCACCCAAAACCATGCTCTGATACCAAAAAGAAGCTGTCATAACCCAACCCAATATAACCCATAGATAGGATAAGTCATTTCATATTAAATGGTGGCAGGCCAAGCCATAGATCAAAGTTTTGAGGACTTTTTATATTTATTCAAAGTAAATCTACTACATAGCTTCTAATTTGTAAATAAAAAAAATAAAATCATTTACAATTTTTTATTCTTTTTCAATCATTAAAATACATTTATTACAACATCTATATTAAATACATGGCCATAGACTAGGACAGAGTAAATAAAAAGTAGCAATGACTATAAAAACTTGAAAAGACCTATACATTCTTAGATAAATTAGAACCTAGGATCACCACTACACAACTAGCTCTTTCCCTTTTCCATGACTTGAAATAAAATGAAGAATAGGTGTGAGGCAACACAGCTCAGCAGGCCACAAGCATCAATCTAAATTTTTATAAAAATTCAATATAAAACTAGTTAAAATTTAAAAGCAATTAAAATTAATTCACTATATTAAGTAGTATAATGCTTGCATGTATTAAGTAGTTAAATAATAGTGTAAAAATATAAATAAATTAGTACTCTATATATAATATAACAAAATAGTAGATTTTTCTCAGACCCTTATACCTCCCATCAAAAATATATGTCAGAATTCAGGCTCTTATGACTCCCAATGCTTAGTACAAATATTAGAAATTTTGACCCTCATGACTCTTTGTGCATCTCGCAGAATAGAACTTCCTCCAAAATTAAAGCTCCACATAATAACATATATCAAAAAAATAAGTCTAAATATCATTGTAAATAAACATAAATAAACTAATTCTAAACATTCAAATAATGCTTTATTTATAGGCAACAAATTTAATAATTGAGCAAAATTTCATAGTTTTAGAGTTTCATCAAATTAATAGAGGTTATTAAGAATACTATTTTGAAGCTTTAATTGTACTATAACATTAATTTATATGGTCAAAATTAATTATTAATTGGATAAAAAATAGTGCACTTTCAATTTACCCTACAATAATTTTCTAAAAAAATACAAAAATGTGTAGAATAGTTGTCCCTATACTATATAAATTGTTACACAATGAAAGTTTTGCAGATGTAAAGATATCCTCACTTTTAGCCTACAAAATTATAAATTAAATCAGATTTTTTTTTGAAAACTAAGATAGGTTGTATATAACCTATCTCAATCAAAAAAACTTTCAGAACTAAGAAAATAGTAAAAAATGAACCAGAGTCATAAATGTATAACTTTCTCTTTTAAATCCTTCTCTCTCTCTCTCTCTCCCCCCCCTCTCTCTATCTCTCTCCCCCCTCTCTCTATTACTCTTACTCTAATCTATCTCCTTAAGAGGAGAAATGTTTTTTGTAAAATAAAATTTGAGTGAAAAATAATATTTAAATAAAATTTAGGTGTGATGTTACGATGCTCAACCCTATGGCACTGCCATCAACATTGCAATTTAGAATTAATTTGGCAAAAAGACAAAGAGTTCAATGTTGTATAGTAGTGCTGCTTACCCCAATGCCACAGTGGTCGAAGGCTAAACTTTAGAATTCTCATTCATGCACAAAGGCCCTGCAAGGACCAGCCTCAAAATAAATTCAGACATTCACATGCATACAAAACAGTCATAGACATATGTAAAAGTGCAAATGTAGAAGTTTAACTGGGTTACCCTTACCAAATTGGATTAGAATAGGTACAACTATATACTATTTTGCTAAGTATTATATTAGCTTTCTTGGAAATAGTTCTAATCTTTAATTATATAAAAGCACTTCCTATACATGCTCTAATCCCATCTTAATGAGTTTACGATCATACCATTTCTTAATTTTCTCTTCATTTAAATTGGCATTTTGTAAGCATTATTTCTAAATTTCTCTAACTCATTTAACTGTATTAGTTATTTCTCCTTAGCATCCTTATGATTAAATTTAATTCTTTCACTGCCCATATACTTATGCACAAATTCAAAAGGTAAATGGCAAGCCTTTCCAAAATTAAGACAATAGGGAGATAATCCAATTGGGTCTTAAATACAGTTCTGTAAGCTCAAAGTGCATCATCTAATTTTACTATTCAATCCTTCCTTTTTAGACTTACAATCTTTTCTAAAATCCTCTTTATCTCTTGATTACTTATTTCAACTTATCCATTAGTTTGGGGACGATAAGCAATTGCTACTCTATGTTTATTTTTTTTATTTTAAAATTAACGCATCAACTCTCTTATTACAAAAATGACTATCCCCATCACTCATAATGACTATATGTACTCCAAATTAAGAAAACATATTTTTCTTTAGAAACTTAATTACTACATGAGCATCAGTTATGGGTGTTGTTATTCCCTTAATAAATTTAGAGATATAGTCAACTCCTATCAAAATATATTGACTTCCATAAGATTGAACAAATTGACCCATGAAGTCTAATCCCAAAAATTTTAAAAATCTCCACTTTTAACATGTAAATAAGGGACATTTTATGTCTCTATGAAATATTGCCTACCCTTTAACATCTACAACATCTTTTAACATTTTCATTTTCATTATTAAACATGGTAGGTTAGTAAAATCTAGGTAGAATAATCTTAGAAGCAGTTCTAAACCCTCAAAAATGCCCTATATGCTCGGAGTCATGGCATTGAATAATAATGGGTTTAATCTCAACTTCTAGGACATGCCGCCAAATGATTTGATCTTTACACTTCCTAAATAAATAAGGCTAGCCCCAAAAAGAGAATTTCATAATGTACATAAATTTGTAGCTTTGTGTGTATAACCTATCAACTAGGATAACTCCACTCACAATGAAGTTCATAATGTAAGCATACTAAGGCACACATAACCAATGCAATGCAAAGATCTTCTCATAATGAAAGAATTCATTAATGTCACAATCATCATACTCTCCTTCCTTTTTAACATAGACAAAAAATCAACCACATGATTCTTAGATCCATTTTTATCTAAAATCTCAACATCAAATTCCTGAAGTAATTAAATCCATCTAATTAATCTAGTTTTATCATCTTTTTTAGTTAGCATGTATTTGATGGAAAAGTGATAAGTGAAAATCATAAATTTGGTGTTAATTAAATATAATCAAAATTTATCAAATGCAAAAACTATCACTAACAATTCTTTTTTCAGTTGTTGTGTAATTAATTTATGCATCATTAAATATTTTATTGGCCTAATAAATAACATAAATTTTCTTATCTATTCTTTTTCTTAAAACTACTCCCATAGCATAGTCACTAACATCAACCATCAATTCAAAATTTAAAGACCATTGAGATGAAATGATGATAGGTGTAGTAATTAAGCACTTCTTAAGTTTTTTAAATGCAGTTAAAAAGTCAAAATTGAATTCAACTGACATATTCTTCTAAAGTAAATAGCATAGAGGTTTAGTAACTTTTTTTTAAAAAAATTCTTTAATAAATCATCTAAAAAACTTCAAACTTCTTGATAAGTAAAAAAGTAGCATACTCTAAATTACATATATAACTATACCTAAATCTATCTTTTGATGCACAAAATAGGTAAAAAATTATCAAAATTGACTCAACACTGTAACATTATAAATCCAGCACTGTAGCGCTACAACCTCCCCCAGTACTACATCACCATAGTTTGGCACTATAGTAGAAAGGTCTTAGAAGATTACTGAAGATCTTATTAATAAGATGCTATACATAGAGCACCATAGCGCCAGATTATGTGCCGTAGCGCCAACTTATCCCAATGACAATTGAATTGATAGTTATAGATTGCTGAATTGATGAACCAATATGACTAGTGGTGAATAAACATGGTGGTTCAATAATTGCATATTGCTATCAAGACATTACCGTAGAGCTAGTTCAGTTATTTTACAATCCTATAATTAAGAGGCATAATATTCATGTAATGAGGTTGGCAACTTAGAGAGACATGTGTGTGTGTGTGTGTGTGAGGCTACTTCTAGTGGGAAATAGCTCTTTTGTACCTATGTGTGAGCCTTATATTGGTCTGGATTAAGAAGAGGAGTGCAAAGGAGTCTATACATCTTATTTGGGTCTTTTTTATCCTTATTCTCTAGTTTGTACTTTTATTTTATTTAGAGAAAGGAAAATCTTTATTTTGTTTAATTATATTTCCATGTGTGGCTAAACTTTTTTATCTGAATCTTTGATAATTTAAGAAATATGTATTACAAAGTGTAGGTAGGTTATTTTATAAATTACTTAATGATGTTTTTAATTCCTCCAAGCTTCATTTAGTTTAAGTAAAGGTCATGCAAAAACTTAAAACCTTATGTGATCTAGAGCCTTGAAGGAGGTGTAGAAGAATAATTAGAGGTTTTTAAAATGTAATCTTTCCATCCATAGATATATAATGGTTACGATTACGGGATCTTAAGGATATAGTAAAGTAATAGTTGGGAGGATTCCTAGCTAATACTTTAATTAGTATGATAGAGACAAGGAGTGCTTATACTCTGATTCACAATAATATTAGGAAGAAACCACACTTATGAAATCATATATTTTTAAATATCATAGATTTAGACATTTTAAAATTAGTGAACTTATCTTTTACAACTATAACTTTTTACTTTGAATTGCCTATCTTTTTATGAATCCACTTACTAGACAAATAGTGTAGTTTTTCGTACTATTGCCAGGGATTTGAAATTAATTATCTTATCTTGCATTTTATATTGCTGAACAAATTGCTAATTTAGTTTAGTATTTTTTATTTTACCTACTTTATGTTTCCACTACTTATTATTATTTTGTTAATTATAAATGTTCATTATTTTATAAGTTTTTCTATTATGTTTCTTACTATTGCTAGGATAGTAATAAATAACCAGTAAAAATCTTGTTTGATGTTGAAATTAAAAAGACACTTAAAATTTTTCAAAAAGATTTTAAAAAAGCTAAACAAATTCTAGAGAATGGTCATCCTAGACCGCATAGGGAATATGTTAACCATATGGTTGAAGGCATTCATAAAAGCATTAATAAACCTATCATTCATGCTAACAAATTCACACCGAAACTTACAAGAATTCAAATGGTGCAAGTTTCTCAGTTTGGGTGAACACCAATAGAAGTTCCTAATCTATATATAACTAGTTTCCTTAAAATATGTGCCACCTTTAAATATCATGATCTATCTGATGATGCAATTAAACTTATGTTGTTTCCTTGCAAAGCTAAGATGTGACTAAATTTGTTACCCCCGGGCTCAATCACTACCTGGAATTACTTAGCTCACAAATTTTTAGTCAAGTGCTTTCCCCCATCAAAGAGAACTAAGCTTAGAAATGATATTACTTCATTTACCAATTAGATGGTGAGTTTAATTACATTGCTTTAGTAAATATTTAAAGAGTTACTTAGGAAGTATCCTCACCATGCATTACTTGATTGGTTTATTATTCAAACTTTCTTAAATGATTTGAAAGGTTCTCTTAGATCCATTAGGGATATAGATACAGCTGCTAGTGGATCATTGATGTCCAAACCATTTGATGAAGCTTATGCATGGATTAAAAAATGATCACTAATAATTACTAATGCCATTTGAAAGATTTAACCCTATAAAGGTAGCTAGTGTGTATGAATCAAATGCTCTAATTATTCGAACTGCACAGGTAGCAGCTTTATTTAGGAAGCTTGGAAATCTTAGGGTCAGCTCACCCTAAAATTCACTATTACATGTACAAGAGATCATTTCTGAATCCTCTAGTGACCCAAATGCATTTGGATGGAGTCCCTTAATGCCATCAATAATTGAACAAACAATCCTTTCTCAAATACTCGTAATCTTGGTTAGAAAAATCACCCTAATTTAAACTGGAGCAATAATTAAAATGGTAATAATAATTGGAACTCTAACTAGCCAAATCAAGTAAGAAATTGGAACCATCATCCTCAAAACTTTTTGAACCCAAGGCCAAATTATCCCTCAAGATTTAACTCAAATAACCAAAATAAGAAAAAAAACCTTCATTGGAAGAGTTAGTTTTACTGATGGGTATATAATTACGAAGTCAGGCTACTGCTATTAGAAATAATAAAAATATTTAAAAGTTCACAATTAACATACCCTTTGTTGAAGCCCTAGAACAAATGCCTACATATGTAAAATTTTTTAAAGACATTTTATGTAAAAAGAGAATATTAGAAAACTTTTAAATTATAGCTCTTACTAAAGAGTGTAACACCATCTTTCAAAAGAAAATCCTACAAAAGCTTAAGGACCCTGGCAGTTTCACCATCCCAATGACTATAAGAGATAAGTTTTTGTGGAAGAGCACTTTGTGATTTTGGTGCTAGTATCAATATTTTGGCATTTAATATCTTTAAAAGATTAGATCTAGGAGAAGTATAGCCTACCATTGTTGTCCTGCAGTTAGATAATCATACATTCACCTATCCCAAGGGGGTAAGAAAGGATATTTTAGTGAAGGTTGATAAGTGTATTTTTCCTATAGAATTTATTATTTTAGACACAGAGGAAGATATTGAAATACCTATCATCTTAGGTAAACATTTCTTAGTTATCGATAGGGCTATAATTGATGTTCAAAAGAGAGAGCTAACCATGAGAGTTCAATATTAGGAAGTCAACTTTAATATCCTAAAGTTAATGAAGTTTCCTAAGGATCAGGGTGAGGATTATTGTAGAAAATATTTTATTAATTCTTATCTAGAAGAAGTTATGGATGAACTAATGGGTGATAGTTAGATGGAGATGGATTTGAGAGAGGATGAATTATGTGAGATAGAGGAAGATTCTATTTGATTCATTAGTGAAGTCCTAAGAATGTATAACAAATATTTGGAGTCTTAGATACATCATGCTTAAGGAAATATTTGATACCCTCTATAGTTGAGGCTTCTAAGTTAGAAATGAATGTGTTTCTCACTCACTTAAAGCATATCTTTAAGGAAAGGAGTCAGCTTAATCTATCATTATCTCTACTGAGCTTGAAAAAGATCAAGAACATAAATTGATTAAATTCCTTAGTTCATATAAGAAAGCTTTTGGACAGTTTATTATTGGCATTAGGTGGATTAGTTTATCCTTTTAAATGAATAAGATTCTAGTGGAAGAAGCCTATTAAACTAAAGTTGACCCATTTAGGAGGTTGAATCCAACTATGAAAGATGTGGTTAAGAAAGAAATTCTAAAATGGTTAGAAGTGGGCATTATTTATCATATTTTTAATAGTGAATGGGTTAGCTCAAATCACTGTGTCCCTAAGAAAGGTGGGTTAACTATCAAGGAAAATAAAAAGAATGAGCTTATTTCTACTAGGACTATGACCGGGTGGAGGATTTGTATTGTTTATCAGAATCTTGACAAAGCTACTAGGAATGATCATTTCCCATTGCCCTTTATTGATCAAATATTAGATTAGCTAGGCATCCTTTCTACTATTTTTAGATGGATACTCTGGTTACCACCATATTCCTGTTGCCCCAAAACATTAGGATAAAATAACCATCATAAGTCCTTATGGAACATTCACATTTAGATGTATGCTCTTTAGTTTGTATAATGCCCTACAACATTTTGAAGATGTATGATGTTGATCTTTTCATACATAATAGAGTAGAGCATTTAGAGTTTTATGGATGATTTTCAATCTTTGATATGACATTCGATGTGTGTTTTGATCATTTAGAATTAGTCCTAAAGCGATGCGAGAAAATTAGCCTTGTGGTAAATTGGTAGAAATGCCAGCTCATGGTAAAGAAAGGCATTGTCCTTAGACATAAAATCTCTAAAAGGGGTATAGATGCTAAGAGGGTTTAGAATTGCTTCTAAGATCATTTAATCTATATTTTATAAGCCTACTGTATTTAAGAATGTAAATGATTATATTAAATGATGTGATATAAGCTAGAGGGTTGGAAATATTTCTAAAAGAAATGAATTGCCCATTAATTAAATTATATGCTTGAAGTTGAAATTTTTTATGTTTGAGGATTAGACTTCATGGGTTCTTTTATTCAATCGTTTAGGAGTCAATATATTTTTATAGTAGTTGATTATGTCACCAAGTGGATAGAAGGAATAATAACTCCTAAACCTGATGCTAAGGTAGTAATTAAGTTTTTAAGAAAAAAATATATTTTCCAGATTTTGAGTGACTAGAGTCATTATAGGTTATGGGGATAACTATTTTTGTAAAAGAGAATAGAGAATCTAATATTAAAATTTTGAATTAAGCATAAAATAATAATTGTTTATCGTCCTCAAACTAGTGGTCAGGATGAGATAAGCAATCAGAAGATTAAAAAAAATTTAGAAAAATTGTAAGTCCAATTAGGAAAGATTGGAAACTGAGATTAGATGATGCATTATAGGATTACAGGACTGCTTATAAAACTCTAATTGGAATGTTTCCCTAAGAGCTATTTTTTGAAAAAGCTTGTTATTTACCTGTAGAATTAGAGTATAAAGCTTACTAGGTAATAAAATAACTAAATTACAACGTTAAGGATGCTAAAGGTAAAAGGCTTATGTAGTTAAATGAATTAGAAGACTTGATAAATGATCCCTAGGAGAATGCCAAACTATATAAAGAGTAAATTAAAAAGTGGCATTATTGTAAGCTAATTAAGAAAAATTTTGAGTCTAGATAGAAAGTATTATTGTATAATTCAAAATTAAAATTATTTGCTTGAAATCTTAAGTCCAGGTGGTCATGCCCATTCACTATTATAAAAGTGATCATTATCGGGTTATTGATAACATGGATAATAAATCTACCAAAAATTTTAAAGTTATTGGTCAGAGTTGAAACCCTATTTAGGAGGATATGTTAATCATCTTAGGATTTTAATAGAGTTGGGTTATCTTGGATAAAATTTTGACACAATCTAGTTAAAGACTATAAACTTAATAATGCTTGGGAGGCAACCCAATTTATCATCCTTATTTTTTATTAGGAGTTCTTGTACAAATGGTATTATGTTTATGGTTAGAAACTTTTTTTTATTAGAATTGATCTGAGTCTTATCACCATTGTGTGTGTTTGTCTTGATTTTAAGTGTTATGATTTCATTTTGAAAATTTAGCCTAGTGTCTTAACGCTAAACCCTGAAGTACCATAGAATCATGTTAATAATTAAAAAATTAATTAAGTTCAATCACACTGTAGCACTAGAGGAATCGAACACTACAGTGCCAAATCTTTTGTAGCACTGTGAAATTGAGCTCTTCAGTTTTTTTGGTCTTATTGAGCATCATAGTGCTTGATAAAAACATTAATATGGTAGATGAAGTGTCGTGGTAGGTGTCACTTTGAGCACCACCATGTGTTGAGCACTACAATGGTCTCATGGTAAAAAAGCCTATAATTTCAAATCCCTATGTGAGCACCACAGTGCTACTTTTGCCCAATGCCATATTGCTTATACCTGTGTTGACTAGTTTGACTAAGTGTTGTAGTGCTACACAAGCTAATGTTACAATGCTATTCTCATTATAGGTAAGAGTGCACTATTTTTCTCTCATTTTATTTGTGCAATTTGTCTCCCTTATGTTTGTATTTCAAATTCCTTAATCATTCCAAACCTCTAGAAATGTCCATTAAGATTACAATTGGTAGGAAGAGGATTGGATCAACTTTCTACGAGGCCAAGTGAAAGTTTGTTAGGGTTGTTAAGCCCTTATGAACTAGTCTCGAGGCTAACCAAGAGAGGAGGTGAATTAATTATTTTAAAAATTCTTACACAAAAAGAAAAAGTATTTTTGTTCTTTTAAATGTTTTAAAACACAAACAGTTTTAAGCGGAAGCAGATAACAAAATCAGAGATTTTCAACACATAATAAATCAGAGAAATATGCAGAAATTAAAGCGTAGAAAAGTAAATAAAAAGAACACACCAAATTTATAGTGGTTTGGTCAACTTGACCTACGTCCACTCCATAGAATCTCCCCTCCAGGTATTGCACTAAAAACTATAGTAACTCTCCTTTTGCTCCCACAGCAAGACGGAGAAGCCCTTACCAAATCTTTTCACCGACACTGGTGAGGCAAAGAACCTAAAAACCTTTTACTTTGTCCTAAAGTAGGAAGAGAACCAAGAATCCTTTTGCTTCCTCCTAAAGCAGGTAGAGAACTCCAACTCTTTTTGCTTCCTCCTGAAGCAGGCACAAAACCTAGATCTGATGCTAATGACCGTCTCCCTAGAGCCACCACGGAACCAAGGATGAAGAAGGAAGACGACGATCGAATTCATGCTTGGAGAAACCTTTGTGAATCCCCTCACAAACTCCCCCTCACAAGATCCTCTCTTTCACTTTCAAACTTTCCTTCTCTTCTAAGCTCTCTTGGAGTGGAACAACCAGCAAAAGATTTTTGAAGAGATGTTTAAAGAGCTTAAATAGAAGGCCTCATTAAGTGCCCTAAAATTCAACTTGCCAACTATATCGTCCAAGGCAATCTATCAATCATCCTGTATGATCAGTACAAAAACCAACCTTTTGCAGGATGATTGCCATTATCAGGATGATTAGAAGAAATATTTTCTACATATCATCCAGAACTGGGATGATTAGTTCAATTTGAGTGGCAATGGATAAATCGTCCAAACAAATTTTAGGGGCGTCTAGGACGATATCCTGGATGATCAAAAGAAAATAAGGGTTTTCATCCTAAACAATTTCACAATCGTCCGGGGCGATCAGTTCATTTTAAGTAGTAATCTATAAATTGTCCTGCATAATATTCGAGACGTCCAGGATAATATCCTAGATGATCAGAAGAAAATCATGGTTTTCATCCAGGATGATTGGAGATCATCCCATGAAATATAAAGGATCGTCTGGGACGATCGAGATGATCATCCTATACGATGTGATTGATCAATTAAACCATAATTATTCTCCTAATTAAGGGATCAATTTTGGCAAAATTATAATGAATCATCTAGGATGATACATGATCGTCCTGTATGATCAGAACAAAATTCTAAAAGTAAAAAAATCCCTAAAATGTGTTTGACGATTGATTTTTGGATTTGTATTGATCATCATGTACGATAAAATATCGTCCAAGATGATAGCCTAATGAAACTTAATAAACAAGGATGCCCTTTTCTATTTTGCACTAATTATCCAGGATGATTTTGGATCATCCTGTATGATATGCTCAAAATTTAGAAAACTCTCAAGCTCACCAAATTTCTCCCCTTAGTGTGTGTGTGCAAGGTTACTTAGCATTAGGATCATCCTATTACATTTGACTTAAGAAAAGATAAAAACCATTAGAGTTTAAACTTATAGACTGACTCAGTCCTAGTCGATCCAATCTTGAGCTGGCTCGAATTGCAATTAATTTTATGGACCTAAAAAGTTAGTAGGCATGGGAAACTAAAATAGATGTGCAATAGTAATAGTAGAGAAGAAGGAATATTAGATATCATCAAAACTATAGTGCTTGAATCCAGATTTGCAACACTAAGAAGCTTCTTGGTGCAATCGTTGAGGACAGATACAATAGTATGGTGAGTAAAAGTATAATTCCTAAGCGTGGGTTCGATAATCTTGGCGGGGATTCTTCATGTCTAAATTGTAGATAGGATTTTCTTGTAGTCTAACCCCATCTTGTTAATGACTATATCATCTAAGAATTCTTCATGAATGTGAAGCAGTAAAAAATAAATACTTATTTGTCCATGGTAAGTGGGTTCCCTTCACTCCCATAATAATAAACCAAATCTTCCAAACCACTAAATTTTAGTTTGACGATGATGAGTACCTAAATTATTATACCTTCATAATAGATTATGAAGAGATCATTAGGTTCCTGATCTAAAGCGACTTAAATGCTCAGTGCAAGAGGTGAGAGGATAAAATTTTTAATCTTCCTACATTAGCCCTTACCCAGGAGTATAAAGCTTGACACTACTTCATTTATATGAATTGCATGCCTAGAAGAAACATTAGTGAGGTGAAAAAAGTAAGGCGATCCTTAATTTTTGTATCTAAAAAGATATGACTATTAATTTTGGGAAGATTACTTTCTAGTCTATCCAGTACATGCTTAGGGGATCAACTTTATGGGTTTAGGGCATCCTAGTTTAATTCACGAGTAATGTAAATTTGTGGGGTTGTAGGGAAATCCTAGGAGGAGTTGATTTTGCCTGCTTCTTCCCTAACGAGATCTAAGATCCAATTCCTTAAATCTCCTTCATAAAATGAGAAAGGTGATTAGCCAGCTAACCTAACTTAGCTAGCAACCGAGTAGAGATCATGGGATGCTTGGCAATCAGGAGGTATTCCTCTAGGACAAAGTGAATCAGATTGAGGTTTTTAAAGATCACTTTGAGCAATAGTTTATAGGACTCGAATAGATGATGTATTCCAATAATAATATCAATACAAGTTAACAAAATATAGCCACCGTAAACATGTTCAAGAGCTAGGAAATTGACTCCCATAGCCAACAGAATGTATTCCCCCTTGAGATGTTTCCAGGATCATTGATGTCAGCAACAGGCATAACAGTAGAAAAGGCAGTAGGAAAGGAGGAAGAGGAGGAAGAAGAGGATGAGTAGGAAGAACACTACTGATGTTGTTATACTTCTTTTTCTTTTTTTTGAGTTTTAGTTCTTAGTTTCTTCTTTTTTGTTTTATTTTAGTTCCTATATTTAATTTTACTTTTCTATTATAAAAATGTAGTTTGGAATATATGATGAATAAAAACAATTTTCTTAGTTTAAATAAATTTATTTATCTTACTATATTGTACTTTTTGGTTGAATTATGAAATTTGAAAATTTTAAAATTAAGATCATTAAGAATTTAATAGTACACAATTTGTAAAATTTTTCTAGTAAAATAATTACATGCAACAACAAATCTTTTCATTTGAAATTAGTAATTCTGGAAAAGTTAAATTTCTAAAAATCACTTAAACACAACTATTTATAAAGGACTAATTGGTTTAAGGATTAATATAAATAAACCAATTAGATTAATTTTAAATCACCTAATAAGTAAGTAATTAGAAAATTATGAAACCTTTAAATAACTTTAAACAAGTATATAAAATGGAGGCAATAAACAAGTATTCAAAATCAATATAAGGTATTTGGAAAATAAATAAAGATAAAGTGAAAAGTTTGAAAAAGGCTATGTACTAGAATATAAAAAATGGGTTTGTGCATTGTCTAGTCCAACATAAAAATAACAAGTGGAGGTCATAAATAAGTACTCAAAATCATTATAAGGTGCTTAGCCAATGAAAAGAGAAAAAAAGAAAAAAAAAGAAAAAGAAGAAGAAAAAGCGAAAATGCAAATATTAGAATATCAAACATTCATACTTGCAATGTTTAGCCCCAATATTATGTTCAACAATAACAACAACAACAAGCCTTTATCCCACTATATGGGGTCAGCTAAATGAATCCTTTTTCTCCACTATGTCCTGTTAAGAGTCAAATTCTCATTTAAATCCAATAAAAAATTTTCATTTCTAATATTTTCTAAATAAGTCTTTTTTAGTCTACCTCCACCTTTCTTAATATAGTCCAAATCTAATAAATCTACTCTCCTAACTAAGTCATTGGAAGGCCAATATTTTATGTGACCAAACCTTCTAAGGCGACCCTCTCTAATCTTATCTACCACTGGAGCTACTCCAACCTTTTCATATATATGCTCATTTCACATTCTATCTCTAAGAGTAAAGCCACTCATCCACCTGAGTATCCTCATCTCTACAACACTTAACTTAATTTTATGCATCTCTTTTAATGACTAACATTCTGTTCAATAAAGTATTGAAGGTCTAACTACCATCTTATAGAATTTTCCCTTAAATTTGAGGGGTAATTTTCTATCACACAACAGGCTTGGTGCATTGCTCCACTTAAGCCATCCAACTTGAATTCTACTAATGAATCCCCATCTATTTCACCATCACTCTGAACAAAAGGACTGAGATATCTAAAACATGTACTCTTATTAATGACTTTATAACACAAAGTCACAATCTCCTATGGATAAATTAAATGTAATGACGTGACACATGATTCTCTTTAATAATTCTTTAATTAAATTTGTATAGCTTAACTCTATTGCCTTGAAAGATAAATTGATGCTTCACTATCTATTTGAAAAGAGAAATCATTTACTTTTATATCCAAACTTAGCATAAGAGATGTTCAATTCATCTCGAAGGATAAAAGGAACATTTACCTATCATTCTGAATATGAATGTATAAAGCTAGTTTGCATTCACATGATTCTTTCCCCACCTTAGAAAGAAACTAAGATAGGATTTATTTTTTTATTGGTTCTAGATTCCCTATAAAGGTAGGCCTCTATAGTTAATTACATCCCAAGATAAGCCTTGAGAATATTCAAATTTTTAAAGATTTGATTAAAGATTTGTGTTAGAAAATTTTAAGGATTGATTTAGATTCATATTAATATTTAGAATTTATTTAAGATTTGTTAGAATTTATTTAAGCTTTGCATAACCCTCTCGAGGAGGACAATTAGAGAGATGTGTATAAAATTTGGGCTTATGCCTGCCTAGAGTAGGCTGCCAGCTGACATCCTAAAAGTAATCAATCACTATATGAATGTAAGATAGGATGGCTATATACTAACAAAATAAGGATTTTTAGTTTAGAAAACTTTAATCAATACTCTTTAATATGTAAAAGCTTTTATCTAGTGCAACATTAAATCAATGACATCCTAAACTCTAAATTTTACTTTTAGAACTCTAAACTTCTAAAATTTTCTATGTCTACATTTTCTAGAAAAATCTGATAGCATAAAGGCCCTAACTCATAAGAAAACTATGGTAACCTTAACTATTAGGCTCCTTATTCCTTACTGTTTGATTATGTATTGGGCCAGTGTGCATTGCAAAAAATAAAATGAATGTATGTGTGCATGTCTTGGTAAAGGTGCTCATGTATATCGTACCCCTTACGTATCATCTTAGAACTAGCATATATGTTCTTATAAAGTCTTGAACATGCACACCAAAATAAACATATAAAAAGGCTACCCTTAAATGAAAATCTAACACCCACATGAATATAATACATGTAATATGGAGCAGTATATGAAAGAGTAGTGTATAAATAAAACTTTTATTCTTTTATTTTTAATATATAATATAATTCATGGTCTATTAAAATGTAAGGTGGCCAAGCTCCACCACATGAGGCTTGAATCTCTACTTATATGTAATATATATTTAAATATGATTTCTTACTTTAGTCTTTATCTTCAGGATCTAAGATATTCTTTAAGATTCTAAATAATGATGAACTTCAAAGGAACAAGAATAATTTCTTTTTTGAACTTATATATATATATATACAAGCAATCATATTTATAATCTTTTTACAACTCTTGATACTATACAACTCAGTCTAGCTATATAAGAATCTAGAACTTTACATTTACATTTACACATTTACATGTACATCAAGTCGTAAGTACATTCTACTTTCGATAGGAAAGTAAAAGAGCAATATATATAAAGAATATAAATGTGAAATGTAAGTGTATAGAACCTAATGCATCTAATAAAACTTAGAAGAGTTTAAGGAACACCAACAAGAAATATAATCATTACATCCATACTATAGGAAAATAAGTAAATAAATACAAGACACCCTCCCAGCTAGGTGTCCACATCATAATAAACCACACCATCGTTCTAGCCTAGGCTAGAATTTGTAGCCCTATCAAGTCATCTATGTTTTTTTGATGGGTCCAAGGTTATTATTATTTGATGTTATCTAACATTTTGTTTTTAATTTATTTGAGATCAAAGAAGATTTATTTCAGTTTAAATTTTAATATTTTATATATTAAGATTTATTTTAAACAAATATATTTTAAATGTTGAAATTATTTATTTTAAGTTTTAAAGAACACAACGCTCAACAACCCCCAAGTGCAAGGAGTCATTGATCAATAAGTTTTAGGCTCATATTTATAATGCATTTGATCTCACCTAAGGGATCAAATCCAATGTATAGACTCCTTCATTTTATTTAGGGATTTTAATGATTTAGGTTTTAAAGAATCTTGACTCACATCAAGAATATGAAGTTCTCAATTGAAGGATCCTAGGCTCATAATTGTAATGCATTTGATTACCCCTAAGGGATCAAATCAAGTGCAGAGAGTCCTTTCGTTATTTATCTTCTTTATTTATGTTATTATACTTTATTTTTTTTATTTAATTCAAGTTGTATTTTAAGTTTATAAATTTATATCAATTTATTTTTATTATTCATTCTCTGATCTTGATTCATTTAATTATTTAATCTTTTAATTTATTTAAGGATTTAATTGAATTTTCTTTATTAAATGCGTTGACCGAACTTTAACTTTTATTTTTATTCAAAAATTTAATTATTTTTTATTTTTTAAAAATTATAGATTTAATTTGGAGTTGAATGCAATTTAGTTTATATTTTTAATTTTTTAATTTAATTATGAATTTTATAAAATGAGCCCAACTAGTAGAATTAAAAATTCAAGTAATTAGACTATTTTAATTTTTGATCCAAATCAATTCCAAACATCTTAAAATTATCACCAAAGATCAGTAATGACCACTAAAGATGATCACAAGAGTTTGGAACTATTTAAGAATTTTTTTATATTTTAGCAATTTATTTTTTTATTTAGAAATTTTTTAATTTACAATTAATATTTATTTTTAGAGTTTCTGATGGGGCATTTATTTCTTCATTAAAGGTCTCTATATTTAAGGTTGAATTAAATTTATTTCATATTTTTTGATTTAAATTAAATTTAAAATGATTTCTTGAAAATCCTAGGTGATTTATGCAAGGTGACTTAAGGTTCACTAATAAATAGATCAAATGAACTCCAAATTTCATGAAATTTAAACCCTGGGTCAATTAAGACCTAAAGATCAAACCCAAGAAGTTTCAAGTCATCATAGTGCTCTTAAGTTACAAAATTAATTTCTAAAGTAAATTCACCTATACTTTAGAAATTTTATTGTAGGAAATGTAGACCATGGATTTGGTTGAAATCGGTGGTAAACTAAGACTTGCACACTATATAAGCTCACCACAAGAAATCACGAACTAGTGCTCTATGGAGCGTGATTTATAAAGTTTTAAAGAACTAGATCAATAAATGACCCATACACTTGAAAATTTAATTCATGTAAATTTACTCATCAAACAAGCCTAAGAAAATTCAGGTAGGTCAAGGACATGCCCTAATATAACCTAGCCAAATTTGAGATTTATTGGATGATTATATAATAAGAATTTAATAAAAAAATTAGTGGATAATCAAAGAAAAATTACTCCCTATCCACTCATCAAATTGACTTGATTTTATTTTAAAATTAATGCCATACTCATGTTAGTTTATTGAACTATTGCATGTAATTTTTGGTTGAGTGTGTGACTTATGATAAGATTAAACTAAACAAAATAAACTATATTGATATATAAAAAATAAAAGTGCAAGAGATGAGTGAGGATAGATATCACCAGGAAAATATTTTACAACAATGATTATAGACTCCTTACACTCCTTCCTCTCTTCTTCCCTCAAGACTCTCCCTAGATTAACAAAAAATAAATATATGGCCACCCTCCCTAGTAGCAGCAAACTCTTACATATAAACTAAGCTCTCTATTAATAATTTTTGCAAAAAAACTAATCGGGTTCCACAATGCTGGCTAGGTAGCACTGCTGAACCATCATGTTGGTTCATCATTCATCGCATGAGTTCATTAGTTTAACCATCTATAATTGTATTCCATCATGGCATTGGGGAAATTTGGCATTGCAATGGTTGGTATGATGCTACGGTGCTATGTCATAATGCTTCTATGCTATGCTCTAAGATGAATTTAAGTCATGTTTTGCTACGATGCCAAATTCATAAAACTCCAGAGTTGGGGTAAAAGTAGCATTGTGGTGCTCTATCTGTGGCACAACTTCAATTTAAAAAAAATTCTTATTTCCTATACAAAAAGATAGAATTAACTAGCATTTTTATAAAAATAGAAGTAAATTGAATTATACATTTTTTCTCTTGTCAATATCATGGATAAAAATAATCATAAATTGATGCAGATATGAAAGTTCGATAGGGATGTTAAGCCCTAGTGAACTAGTCCCGAGGCTAACCAAGAGGGGGGGTGAATTGGTTATTTAAAAATTTCACGATAACAATGAAAATCTTTTCGATACTTAGCAGCGTAAACAAGTAAACAAGAATTAAAAGATCAATCACAGATATTCACCCAAGCAGTTAATATCGAAAAAGTAAAGTGCAAAACTGAATCAGAAAAGCAAACCAGATTTTATAGTGGTTCGGTCAACTTGACCTACGTCCACTCCCCAGAGCCTCCCCTCCGGGTATTGCACTAAACAAAAAGTGTCTCTCCTTTTGCTCCCACAGCAAGGCGGAGAAGCCTGTACAAACACCTCCTTTTCACCACACGGTGAGGCAGAGAACCCGACCTCCTTTTGCTTCCTCCTGAAGCAGGCAGAGAACCTTCGAACTCCTTTTGCTTCCACCTGAAGCGGGTAGAGAACCCCGGATCTTCTTGCGAACGATCCTCCCACGACGAACACCGACTAGATGAAAGACGACGAGCGGAGAAGACGACTCTGATCCGTGCTTGGAGCAACCTTAGTGAATCCCTCACTAACTCCCCCTCACAAGATCTTCTCTCTCTCTCTCTAGGGTTTCTCAGGGAAGGAAGGTGGCAAAAGATTTTTCTTGTTTTAAGAAAAAGTTCTTTTATAGGATGGCTTAAAATTTGCCCTAAATCTCAACTGGTCGGCCAAGATCGTCCAAGACGATCGATAGATCGTCCTGTACGATCAGTTCAAATTCAGCTGTTTCAGCCTGGACGATCTGGCTTTTCTGGACGAACAGTAGAAAAAATTGTTCATATCATCCCGTACGATCCTGCGATCGTCCGGGACGATTAGTGCAAATCGAGGAATATCGTCCAGAAGACAGTTCGGGTCGTCCAGAGAAATCTATGCTGGACGACCAAAAAATGACTTGATCGTCCAGGACGATAGGGATATCGTCCTGTACGATTAGTTCAAAAAGTGCCCAAATCATCCTCAACACAGTTCTGGTCGTACAGCTGAAATGCACTAAACGATCATGATCATCCGGGATGATCCTGCGATCGTCCAGGACGATATGATCGTATCAATCAAAAGTAAATTGCTTTCCTTAATTACTAGATTAAATTAGGCATGATTGTACTGAATCATCCAGGACAATACACGTATCGTCCAGGACGATCAAACCAAATAACTAAAAATAAAAACTTGCCTAACTTGATCTGGCGGCTGAGAATTTCTGATTTGAGGATATCATCCCATACGATCCAAAGATCGTCCAGGACGATCTGCTTAATCAGACCCTCTTAACTTAGTCGCCCTAATTAGGGTTTCTATTTTTACCTGATCGTCTAGGATGATGTGAATATCATCCAGGACGATCTGAACAGAAACTCTAATTCACTCAAGCTCTCCCCCTGAGTGTGTGTGTGCAAAGTTACTTAGCTAGGGGATCAGTTACATTAGAATTGACTCAATAAAATAAAAAATAGTACATTGGACACACTTGGACCCGATCTTGAGTTAGCTTGATTTGCTCGTGATCTTTTGTGCCTGAAATGGGTTAGCCAAGCAAAACGCACTGGAGACATGTTTGTCATCATCAAAACCAGATTTGCAACAATCTCCCCCTTTTTTATGATGACAAACATTTGTAAAGTAGTTTGAAAATAACAAGAAATAGGAGATCAAAAAATAGATATATTTTTTTTCAATTTTCATTTAACAATCAAACTAATACAGAAAACATAACACATAACAAGGACTGAAACAACTACAACTGACTCCCCCTTTTGACATCACAAAAAAGAGGAGGGAAAAATAGAACACGGAAATAAAACATAAAAGAGAACAACTACAAAACAGGAAACTAAAGCTGAGGCGGATCCTAAATTTTTTTTTTTTTGATCAAGCTGCTCGAGTAAATCAGAAATTTTCCTTGATTTTAGATTCAAAAACTAATAAGAGGACGATTGGCAGAGCTAAAATCCAGAAAAGGTTGGAAAAATTAACTTTCGTAACTCCGACCCCGGGCACCTCATCGATGCAAACCTCTTTTAAAACAAAAATCTGATTCAAAAGAAAAGACATTAGATTTGAAAAGAGATCCTTTCAAGCCTCGTTCCAGAAAAATATCTGATATAATAGTGTTACAAAGTAAAAAAATCAGAAATCAGGATCTTCAAACTCAAGCTTTTGAAAATATTAAGTGGCGCACGGATTTTTCTAAGACATTTAACAATCTGAAAGAGAAGAAAGCTTGGTTTGGGCTCATTTTGTGCCTCTTTTTCAAATTGGTTGGCGCTTTGCGCATCTTTTGATTTTTGATACACTTTTTGTATCCAATTTGGCAATTTTGCATCTTTTCAATTTTGGCCTCATTTTATGCCTCTTTTTCAAATTATCTGGTGCACTGCGCATCTTTTATAAGCTTTCTCCTTTTCATAATCATTAAAGAGTCTCAGCTGTGAGATTATCTTCCAGACATAGGAGATGACTCTCCATAGTAAGGAAGAACGATTCACAAAATAAAAGCCATACAGCATATGATAAATGCAATCACTTGGTTTAGAAAATCAAACTAATGACTCAAGACTTTGAAAAACACTATTGATATGAGGCAGATTACTGTAGGAAGATAAAATAATCTCTATTTCAAAAACTAACATTTTAATTTTGAAGAGGATTTTTATCCAAAAGAAACTATACACCAGTAAAGGAGTTAGAGGAAGAGAAACAATCATTAATGTTTCTTTCCTTTAACATATTCAGTGGAATCAATCACGGCTTACCAGCTTCCAAACCAAAACAAGGTAAAAACTCCCAGTCAAAAATTCAGATTATCAGAAGTAGTGAGCGATGATCAGATTTTGAAAAGCATAAAACAGTAAGTGCAAGATATGAACCAGTGAATAAAAACAGGTAGAAAATCACAGCAAAGTAAATACTCAAATCAAACTAATAGTAAGGCTAAAACCAAAATCAGCAGAGGAAATAAAATCAACTGAAAACAAATAATAAAAAACAAAAACTAACTAACAGAAAACAGAATACCAATCCGAACAATCAGAAATCAGCAGTCATCAGAATCAAGCATTTATATCAATCACTCCTAATCTGGTTCTCAAAATGCTGAATGAGTCAAAGGCCAGTGGTTTAGTGAATATGTCAGCCAGCTGATTTTCAGTTGCTAATGTAGCTCAATGTCCCCTTTTGTAACATGGTCCCTAATGAAGTGATGCCTTATAGCAATGTGTTTGGTCCTAGAATATTGGATTGGATTCTTAGAGATACAGATGGAACTAGTATTATCACACAGAATAGAAATTATGCCAACAGGTACCCCAAAATCTAAGACTTGTTGCTTCAACCAAAGAACTTGGGCCACACAACTCCCTAAGGCAATGAACTCAGCTTCAACAACGAAAAGTGCAACTGAGTTCTATTTTCTACTGGACCAAGAGACTAACGACTGTCCTATGAATTGATAAGTCCCAGAAGTGCTCTTTCTATCCACCCTACACCCCGTAAAGTCAGAATCAGAATATCCAATGATCTCAAAAGAGGTGTTGTGCCTAGGGTACCAAATTCCTAGGTTTGGGGTCCCTAAAAGATATCTAAGAATTCTCTTAACAGCAGTCAGGTGGGACTCTTTAGGATCAGCTTGAAACCTAGCACAAAGACAGACACTAAACATGATATCAGGTCGGCTAGCAGTCAGGTAAAGCAGTGAACCTATTATCCCTCTATACTTCTTCTGATCAACAGATTTTCCATTTGAATCCTTATCTAACTGAACTGAGGAGGGCATGGGAGTATTGATTGGCTTGGCTTTGTCCATTTCATATTTCTTCAAAATATCCTTAGTGTATTTTTATTGATTGAGAAATGTTCTATCATCCGTTTGCCTTATGCTAAACCCCAAAAAGTAGGATAATTCTCCCATCATACTCATCTCAAACTCCTTACTCACTATTTTAGAAAACTCATCACATAAATATTTATCAGAAGATCCAAAAATTATATCATCAATATAGATCTGGACAATGAGTAAGTCATCCCCTAATCTCCTCAGAAAAAGGGTGGTGTCTATGCTCCCCTTAACAAACTCTCTTTCTAACAGGAATGTGCTAAGCCTCTCATACCAAGCTCTGGGTGCCTGTTTCAATCCATATAATACCTTTTTTAATTTATAGACATGACTTGGATATTGGGAACTCTCAAAACCTGGGGGTTATTCTACAAAAATATCTTCTTTAATTACCCCATTTAAAAAGGCACTCTTGACATCCATTTGAAACAGCTTAAATCCTTTATAACAGGAAAAGGCTAGTAGCACTCTAATGGCTTCCAATCTAGTTACAGGGGCAAAAGTCTCCTCAAAATCAATCCCTTATATCTGATTATACCCCTTAGCCACCAATCTTGCCTTATTTCTCACCACCACACCAGAATCATTCTTCTTATTCTTAAAGACCCACTTGGTTCCCACAATACTTTGATTTTTAGGTCTTTCTACTAACTCCTAAACATCATTCCTTACAAATTGATTCAATTCTTCCTGCATAGCTAAAATCCAAAACTCATCCGACAAGACTTGATTGATGTTGGTGGGTTCAGTCATTGAGATAAAGGCAGAATGGTTTACTTCCTTCCTAAGTCTATGCCTAGTCTGAACACCTTCAGAAGGGTCTCCTAAGATCAGTTCTTTAGGATGACTCGAAGAATATCTCCAATCTCTAGGCAACGTGGTTTGAGGTTCTACCCTTTCCTCCAAATTTATATTTCCAACTCCTTGGGTAACCTCAACGATCTCATCATCTTCTACTTCAGATCTAAACTCCTTAGGATCAGATTCATCAAACACTACATGGGTTATTTCTTCCACCACCAAAGTCCTCCTATTGAACACCCTAAAGGATTTCCCCACACTTGAATATCCTAAGAACACTCCTTCATCAGATTTGGGGTCAAATTTTCCTAAGGGTGATTTCCCGTTGTTCAGAATGAAAACCTTACAGCCAAAGATATGGAGGTGGGACAGATTTAGAGTTCTACCCTTAATGATCTCATAAGGTGTCTTATTCAGTTTGACTCTCACATTCACCCTATTCAATACATAACAGGCAGTGTTCACCGCTTCAGCCTAAAAGTATTTTGGAAGTGAATACTCGACAAGTATGGCTCTAGCGGCTTCCACAAAGGTCTTGTTCTTCCTTTCAGCTACCCCGTTCTGCTGAGGGGTCCTAGGAGCTGAAAAATTGTGACTAATCCCATGATCCTCACAAAAACTTCCAAATCTTTCATTTTCAAACTCCCCTCCGTGATCACTATGGATGGTAATAATCTCACATCCTAACTTCTTCTGAATCCAAATAGAGAAAGATCTAAACTCATCAAATAACTCAGATTTATGTGACAAAAACTTAACCCAAGTGAACCTCGAATAATCATCTACAATCACAAACCCATAGACTCTCCCCCCTAAGCTGGCAGTGCTAATGGGTCCAAAGAGGTCCATGTGAAGAACTTCTAAATGTCTGGAGGTGCTAATGTCCTTAACAGAGTGAAAAGAGGACTGGACTTGCTTTCCCAACTGACAGGCATCACACAGGTGATCCTTAGTGAACTTAAGCTTGGGCACACTTCTAACTAAGTCCTTTTGGGTGACTCTCCTAAGGGTTTTCATACTGGCATGACACAATCTCCTATGCCATAACCAAGACTCATCAGCAATAATTTTTAAGCAAATTGAATTATCAGATTTAATGTAACTTACATCCAGCTTGTAGACGTTGTTGATCCATTACCCCTACAAAACAACTTCACCATTTAAGCTTAAAATGCAGCCAGTGGGCAGGAATTTGATGCTGTATCCCTTGTCACAGAGTTGACTGATGCTCAGCAAGTTGTGTTTCAGTCCATCTACAAGCAAAATATTATCAATCATAAAATTCTTTGAATCACCAATTATACCTGAGCCTACCACCTACCTGGTGGTGTTATCTCCAAGTGTAACCTTGCCTCGAGCTCTGGCCTCCAGCGAAATAAACTGATTTGCATCTCCAGTCATATGTCTAGAACATCCGCTGTCCAGGTACCACATGCTCTCACGAGGTCTTGTGTGAGAGCACTCCTACAAAAGTATCAAACGTCAGTATTAGGAACCCAAACAGGTTTGGGTTCCTTCTTATGAAAAGAAGAATGCAATGCATGCGTGTTGTGCTGTGAAACAGGCAGTTTGGGTTTCCACACCAAATGTGTACTATAGTGAACAGTGCAGGTGTGGGAAATATGTCCTAACATGCTACATGAAAAACATCTAACACCAGGAAAAGGGTTAATTAATCTACGTGGGTGATAATGCCTCTTCCTAGATGTATATAAAACATGCTTTGATGAACTTGCAACAGATTTTTCAAAAGGTGGCGGTGCATAAAACTGTTCAAAAGTAGGCGGTGTTTTGTTCTTTTCAAAAGTACTGATTTTCACTTTCAAAAACTCAATATGTTTATTTAAACTTACAATTTCAAAAGTCCTTGCACTTTCATTACTTTCTAACTCACATGCCATATCATTCACTTTCTTAAAAGCAACTTCTAATTCAACATACGATGTTTTTAACAAATCATGCTCAATAGTTAAATCAGAATATTTTTTGTTCAAATCATCAAATTCATCAAGCAAGGACATGTGATTGGAATCAAGTGTGGAATGATCTTTAACTACAGAATCATGCTCTTTTTGCAAAGTCAAGTAATCTAATTTCAAACTAGCATGAGTTTTCTTAAGTTTCTTATAGGATGTATGAATTCTTTCAGAAACTTCAAATAATTGATCATAAGTAAGCTCACATACCTCTTCCTGCTCCGACTGACCAGGGTGATCATCAACCATCAGACATAAGTTTGTTTCCTCCTCTTCGGCTTCAGTCTCAGAAGAGTCGGATACAGAGTCTGCCCAGAACACCTTCTGAATCCGCTTCTTGTCCTTTCTGAACTTTGGTTTCTCCTCACCCTTCTCCTTGCTTGAGTGAGCTTTAAGTGTAGGACAATCAGCCTTAATGTGTCCAGGCTTCCTACATTCAAAACAAACAGATTCAGATGGACCCTTAAAATTTTTACTGGACTTACCCTTGTTCCACTTCTGATAGTTCTTATGTTTCTTCCTTTGAAAGCTTTTAAATTGCCTTATAATTAAGGCAACATCATCGCTATCAGACCCGGAAGTGCTAGCATCTGAATCTTTGGCCTTTAGTGCCACTGTCTTCTCTTTCTTGCGTTCACCTGCATCAAGTTGCCTTTGGTTCACCCCTTGCTCGTAAGCAATGAGTGATCCAAGTAAGCTGTCAATAGAGTAAGTATTTAAATCTTTAGATTCAGTGATCGTAGTAATCTTAGCATCATAAGAAGCAGACAAATATCTCAAAACTTTTTTCACTCTTTCATAGTTAGTAAGTTCTCTACCTAAAGCATGCAAAGAGGTAACAATCTGAGTGAACCTTGTGTACGTTTCTGAAATAGTCTCACTAAGTTTCATGCGAAAAAGTTTGTAATCATGTAACAAGATGTTTAACCTAGATTGTTTGAATTCAGTTGTACCTTCGTATGTTATACATAATCTATCCCAGATTTCCTTTCCCGTTGTACAAGTAGAAACACGCATATAGTCTTCAAATTTTAAAGCACAAAAGAAACAGTTCAAGCATTTTGCATTTAACTGTGCTAAATCACGATCATCAAACATCCAATCAGCAAAAGGCAATTCAGTTTTCACATTGTTAATCAATCTAATAGGTGGTTCATATCCGTCCTTAACTAACATCCACATGCGATAATCAATAGATTGCAGAAAAGTAGACATGCGTGTTTTCCAAAAATCAAAAGGAATATTATCAAACAACGGTGGTCTTGTAATGGAATAGCCTTCAGCAGTATTACGATTGTTACAGTTAGCCATGGATCAAATTTAAAAGTTTTTAAACCTAAATTTTGAATCCCGCTCTGATACCACTTGAAAGTTCGATAGGGATGTTAAGCCCTAATGAACTAGTCCCGAGGCTAACCAAGAGGGGGGGGTGAATTGGTTATTTAAAAATTTCACGATAACAATGAAAATCTTTTCGATACTTAGCAGCAAAAATAAGTAAACAAGAACGAAAAGATCAATCACAGATATTCACCCAAGCAGTTAATATCGAAAAAGTAAAGTGCAAAACTGAATCAGAAAAGCAAACCAGATTTTATATTGGTTCGGTCAACTTGACCTACGTCCACTCCCCGGAGCCTCCCCTCCGGGTATTACACTAAACAAAAAGTGTCTCTCCTTTTGCTCCCACAGCAAGGCAGAGAAGCCTGTACAAACACCTCCTTTTCACCACACGGTGAAGCAGAGAACCTAACCTCCTTTTGCTTCCTCCTAAAGCAGGCAGAGAACCTTCAAACTCCTTTTGCTTCCACTTGAAGCGGGCAGAGAACCCCGGATCTTCTTGCGAACGATCCTCCCACGACGAACACCGACTAGACGAAAGACGACGAGCAGAGAAGACGACTCTGATCCGTGCTTGGAGCAACCTTAGTGAATCCCTCATTAACCCCCGCTCACAAGATCTTCTCTCTCTCCCAACTCTCTCTCTCTAGGGTTTCTCAGGGAAGGAAGGTGGCAAAAGATTTTTCTTATTTTAAGAAAAAGTTCTTCTATAGGAGGGCTTAAAATTTGCCCTAAATCTCAACTGGTAGGCCAAGATCGTTCAGGACGATCGATAGATCGTCCTGTACGATTAGTTCAAATTCAGTTGTTTCAGCCTGGATGATCTGGCTCTTCTGGATGAACAGTAGAAAAAATTGTTCATATCGTCCCGTACGATCTTGTGATCGTCCGGGACGATTAGTGCAAATCGAGGAATATCGTCCAGAAGACAGTTCGGGTCATCTAGAGAAATCTGTGCTGGACGACCAAAAAATGACTTGATCGTCCAGGACGATAGGGATATCATCCTGTACGATTAGTTCAAAAAGTGCCCAAATCATCCTGAACACAATTCGGGTTGTACAGCTGAAATGCACTAGACGATCATGATCGTCTGGGACGATCCTGCGATCGTCCAGGATGATATGATCGTATCAATCAAAAATAAATTGCTTTCCTTAATTACCAGATTAAATTAGGCATGATTATACTGAATCGTCCAGGATGATATACGTATCGTCCAGGACGATCAGACAAAATAACTAAAAATAAAAACTTGCCTAGCTTGATCTGGCGGCTGAGAATTTCTGATTTAAGGATATCGTCCCGTACGATCCAAAGATCGTCCAGGACGATCTGCTTAATCAGACCCTTTTAACTTAGTCGCTCTAATTAGGGTTTCTATTTTTACCTGATCGTCCAGGACGATCTGAACAAAAACTGAACAGAAACTCTAATTCACTCAAGCTCTCCCCCTGAGTGTGTGTGTGTGCAAGGTTACTTAGCTAGGGGATCAGTTGCATTACAATTGACTCAATAAAATGAAAAACAGTACATTGGACACAGTTGGACCCGATCTTGAGTTAGCTTAATTTGCTCGTGATCTTTTGTGCCTGAAATGGGTTAGCCAAGAAAAACACACTGGAGATATGTTTGTCATCATCAAAACCAGATTTGCAACAAGATATGCTTTAAATATCCTATTCATTAAATTCATAAATACAGTAGGTGCTTTAGTCGCCCCAAAAGGTATAACTAAAAACTCATAGTTGCCATACTAGGTACTAAAAGTAGTCTTTGCCACATTCTCCTCTTTTAATTTTAGCTGATAGTACCATAACCTTAAACCTCTCATAAAGAATACAGATACACCTTCTAGCTAGTCAAATAGATCTTGATAAGATAAATATTTCTAATTCTAAATTACCAATATTATGATATTTTTGCTTTTAATCCTTATATTTAGTGCAAGAAAAAATTGAACTAATTTTTGAAAATTGAACCAGCACCGTACTGTAGTGCCAAATCTCATTCTAGTGATGCAGTGCCAAACCTTCAATGCCATAATAGAGAGCTCACAAAAAATCAGTTGGAGAGCATGGCACCAAGGTATTATCCAGGAAGCGTCACAATGCCAAATCGCTAGTGTCATGGTAAGAGTCACTTGCATCAGTGAACTGAAGTGTTGAATAGTTAATCAACCCATCAGTAGCACCCAACATCACAGCTCTATTTCAATTAATTTGTAAAATTATAAATAGTAGACTTTTTATGAGGTTGGCACATTGTTGTTGAGTCATTTTGGAAGTGTGGGAGTGAGTGTGAGGGCTATCTTGAGAGGGAGAGACTTGTTTATCTATGTTGGAGTGTTGTACTTGAGTGGAGTAGAGTGGAGAAGAGCAAAATGGGGTTATATATTAATTTTGAGTCATTTCTAAATCTTATTTTACATTATTTATTATAACTTGTGTTTGTAACTTATGTTTTATTTAGTGCAATTTTTTATTGTGTAACATTGACTCCATATGAAGCTAAATATTTCTATCTGAATTTATGATTGTTTAAGAAGTATGTATTGCTTAGAGTAGGTTTAAGCTTTAAAGAACTCAAGCTATTTTTATTTTCTCTGTACTTTAATTAGTTTATGTATAGGTTGTACATAAATTAAAAATCTAGTATGATCTAGAGCCTCGATAGAGGGATAGAAGAATAATTAGAGATTATAAAATATAGTTCGACGATAACATAAATATATGGTGGTTAGGATTATGAGACCTTATGAAGATAGAAGAACCATATTTAGGAGGGATCCTAGCTAATGCTTTAACTAGTTTGACATATTTAAGGAGTACTTATGCTCTGATCCACAACAATAATAGGAAAAAAACCTCTCTAAGGAAATTATGTATTTTTAAATATATCATAGGTTCAAAACTTTTAAAAATAGTGAATTTATTTTTTTGTATTTGAAGTTTTTAAATTTAATCTGCACCACATGTTTAAATCACAACCTAGATAAATATAATAGTTTAGTAGGCAGTACTTAAGTGAACCTAGAATATTTCTAGTATTTTCTGTGTGAGATCGACACTCTTCTCATCAGTATATTACTTGACACGACATATGCACTCATGTAAACAGAACTCACACTATAGAAAAATTTAAATTTCATTCCATAACTGAGTTGTGTGTGTAAGCTAAAGTACAAAGCTCTACATTTGCCTAAATTAATAGTAGCAATTAGCCTATAAATCATTAATCCTAAGCAAAAGGCAATTATTCTTAATAACCACCTAATTTAATTCTCAATAATCAATGCACATTCTCATTAAGCCATCCTTCTTTTTCACAGAAAGCACCAGAGCACCCCATGGATTCACACTAGGTTTAACAAAACCTATATCTACAAGTTCTTATAATTACATTTTCAATTCTTGTAACTCCTTAGGTTCCATTCTATAAGGAGCTTTAACAATTGGAGCGATACCAAGAAATACCTAAATATAGAACTCTACTTCTCTATCAAGTGGTAAACTTACTGATTCTTTAAAATATACATTAGATAAATCTTTTACTATAGGGACATTTTCAATTACTTCATGACACATTCTATTATTCCTTACATAAGTTAAACAAGCTACACCTCCATTTTTCCACATTCGATCAACTTGTATAACTTATATATGTGAGGTTAGCATTTTCCCAACTCCCTGAAAGTAAAAACTTTCTCTACCTAAAAATAGAGTTACCATCTTCTTCGAATAGTATATTTGAGCACCCTAACTACTTAGCCAATTCAATCCTAAAATCAAATTAAACTCAAATAGAGATAACATTATTAACTTATATTCTAGTCTCCTATAAAAAATTTTTAACTTACAAACATAAGCATGACTGGATAACATACAGTCACTTAAAGGCAAAATAACAGACAAATTAGATCGTAGTATAACATGAGATAAGTGTAGCAACATGAAATACTTTTAAGAAATAGATTAATGACTAGTCATAGGGTCAAATAAAATTTTACATAGATGAATAGAAATAGGAGTTGTATTGTCACCACATCATGTGCACCCCAAGCCTCAAGCTAAGTTAAATTATATACCTTGTCCTGTATTGGAGCTAGAGTAATTAAATAATTATACTCTCTGATTGCCTATAGTATATCTCCCAGTCAACTATCCACCACCTCGATTAGAAGATCCCTCACTGAATGCTCTCGATGGAATTGTCCTCTATTTAACATCAAATTGCCTCTCTAGCCCAACCTGCAAATAATCAACTACTATATGCCTAATGTGACCACATCAAAAATATTATCCTATCTTCTTATAATATTAGCTTAGATGTCTCCTTCCATAAGCTTGGTATGTGGGTACACTACTAACAAAACTCATAGATCCAACTAAACCAACCACTACTAATAGATATAAATGGTCAACTATGGGATTCTCCTTACCCAAACCTACTTTTTCTTCCCTTTAAACCTAGTTCCAGATGTTTCTCCACCAATTCTTCTTTTACTAGCAGCCCAATGTTGTTGAGTTGCTTCTTGATCATTCTCCACTAATCATGGCCTCTCAATCAACTAAAAAATAGAGATACGAAATGGAACTAAAGGCTGCCAAAAACTATTTTAAAGTCCTTTCAGAAATTTATAACCTTTCTCTTTAGAAGAAACTATAAGTTTGGGAGCATGCCTGACTAATGCAATAAACTCTACCCTCATATTATATTATTATATTACATACACCAGTCTTAAAAAAAGACTCTTGCTTTTATTGTCTCACAAAAGGGGGCACAAACCACTCTATGAAGGTATTAGTGAACTCCTTCTAAGAGTTTAGAGCATTTAATCTTCCTTGAAATTTCTTAATGTTGGCCTAGCTACAACCGACATGATTCCCCATCCAATAAAAATACCACCAAGGGCACCTTATGGTCATTTTGATACTATATCCCAACTAATATTGTTTCAAATCTGGGCTCGAGTCTTGTGATTTTGATGATAACAAACATTTTTGAATTCTCAACTATGCTATTGTTATTATTGCATATTTGTCTCTTATGCATTAACATTTTAGGTCCACCGTACACCACACAAAGTGAACAACTCAAGACTGGGTAAAATAAAATTAAGTGTCCTAAAGAGTTTGTATTTCTACTTTTATTTATTTCTATATTTCTTGAGTCAAATCATGTATTTGGTGGATGTTAAACTTAGTGACCGTGCACACACACACACACTCAGGGGAGTAAGATAGTGAGAAAATTTAAAGTGTAATTTTTTGAACTAATCGTACTATACAATCCACATCATACTATACAATTAGTTATTCAAAAAATCATTATACTCGCTACTTGCATAATTAAAGCCATTTGAACTAATTGTACGGTACGATCCAAATCATACATGATGATTATTTTAAATCAAGATCTCTACCGCCAATCATAATTTAGGTAATATTTTAAAATTTAAAAATTGTACTAATTATACAATATAATAGGTATCGTATTGGACGATATAATCAAATCTTGTATAAATTAATCATATAATTAGGGGAACGAATTTGGATTAATTGATCCAGTCAAACTGTACTGGACGATTGGACCAATCATACAGTACGACCCAATTTTTACATGGGATAATATTTATTCGTCACCAATCATACGGGATGATAATCTAATTTAATTTAACTAATCATACTGGATGATACATTATATCGTGCTGGACAATCAGCTCAAATATTTGAATTGATCGTATAGTACCTTACTCTTTGAATAGTACTAACAAGGCTATTTGAACTAATTATACTGTACGATCTTGGATCATACTGTATGATCAGTGTCAAAAGAATTGAATATTAGGGCTTTTTGTCAAGCCTTATATTTAAGCCCTTTTAATTGACTTGTTTCAAGTCTTTGGCTGCTGGGTTTTCTAGAGAGAGAGCTTAGAGAAGAGATCTTGGAGAGTTTTGGGAAGGAAAAGGGAGAGCTTATGTGTGAGGAAGAAGGAATATGAGGGGTTTTCACATGGTTTCTCTGAGCAAGCATCTTATCTTTTTTCCTCTAAGTGTCTTGCTTGGTTTCTTGGGTGGCTCTAAGAAGAAGATCATAAGCTTGAAGACTGCTGAGATTCTTTGCCTTCACTAGGGGGGTGAAAAAGGAGGTTAAGGTTCTCAGCCTTCACCAAGAGGGTGAAAAAAGAGCTCAAGGTTCTCTACCTTCACCAGGAAGGTGAAAAAGGAGTGCAAGGTTCTCTCCCTTCACTAGGAGTGTGAAAAGAGGTAAAGGTTCTTTTCCACACCAGATTGGTGAAAAAATTATAAGGGCTTCTGTGCCTAACTGTGGGGAGATACTAAAGTTTAGTGCAATACTCAGAGAAGATGACTCTGGGGAGTGAGCGTAGGTCATTGTTTGACATAACCACTATAAAATTCTGATGTGTTCTTTCTAGTTTTTAATTTTTTGCAATTTAATTTCCTGCACTTTAAATTTCTAGAAATTATATGGTAGAAAATTATCTATTTGATGATATATTGAGTTGAGTTATTCATCATCATTAAAAATGTTGTTTCATAATTTCACTTCCGCATTGGGTGATAATTTTGTTTTGTTTAAGTTATTAAAAAGTTAAAAAAAATTTATTATAGTTTTATGTTTACAGTAAGTTTTTTAAAATTACCAATTCATCTCCCCCCACCCCCTCTTGGTGTGCCTTGGGATAATTCACCTAGGATTAACATCCTACATCAAACTTTCAAAAATCTTCTTAATCTCAATAACTAGTCCTCTACTGCCAGGAGTTTTACAACATCTTCAAATCTTAGAGGCTAAAATCTCCAAAATTTGTAGATGTCTATCCACCTCTTCAATTCTAATAATAGATATTCAGCTTTGGGCTTCCCCACATCTAAGCCACCAACATATGAAATTGAGGTACAAAACCAAAATTTATAATACCTAATGTACTTTACACTAGTAAAGTTTGGTTAGAACTCTGCCCATCAGTCATTTTTTATCATTGGAGATTCATCACATTAGATCATGTTCACACTTTAAATAGTCATAACCTAACCAAATATAACCCATATATCAAACTGGTCACATCATTTTGGATTGTTATAGCTTAGATTCCCAAAACCTATGTTGAAAGAATTTTTTTCCTATTCATTTAACAACAAAACACAGAGCCGCTATGCATCTGTTTAATAATACAAAAACAAAACTTGTAACATTTTCATTCATCTTCTAAAAAGTTTTATAGACAAAATATTCATATTAATATAATGATCATGGTACAAAATTTCAATATATCATCATAAAATAGACCATGATCACCAAATGAATTTGCTATACAAAAGCTTACCTAAACACTTAAGACTACAACCTCTATCTACTAAACATTCCTCTTTTTTCCAGGTATGAAGTTAACACATATAGAAAAAGTATGTATGGGCAACCATAGCTCAGTAGGCTATATTGAACCTACTTAATTTTTTAATAATAAACTAAATAGAATTACAAATAAATATTCATATTTAAAAAAAGGAGAATAGATTATCAATATAGAACTTTAAATAGAGCAACGAAAGATTCAGAATTATAAGAAAAATAACAAAACACTCAATTGATCATTATAATAATAATTTGAATCAGATAGTAGAAATAATATATTCTTATAGACTAAAAAAATAAGTACGGTGTATCATATCATATCAGTCCCTTAGGCCCTTATACTTCTCAAAATGTTATAGAACAAAACATATTTAGAATTAGGGCGCCCTTATGATTCCCTATGGATAACATATAAAAAAATAGGCCCTTGTAACTCCTAAGGATTGGTACATCAGTATTAGGCCCTTATGACCTAGTGCATAACATTATTTCTTCATTCAGAATTTAAGCCCTTATATCTCCAAATATTCCACATAAGCATAAGTAATGGTCATCAGCATTTTCTACTCACAAATTTAATCACAAACTTCTATAAACATCACGCATTCAAAAGAAACCAGCAAAGTCAGGTATATCACATAATTTCATAGAGTTTTATAATTTTGGCAATGCAATGAGAATTTTGGGGTAAATTCACACACATGGATCAATAATTACTAATCATAAAACTATTCATAGAAAATGTGCATAGTAGCATTTCAAGGCTTATATCCCTTTATAAAAAAATTTATCATAATTCGAATACACATCTAAAATATTCAAAACCTGATAAAATCAGAAATATCCAATGAAAATTTAGAAAAATATATCAAATCTGTAGAATATTAAGAACAATAATATACCAAAAGTTACATCATAAAGTTTCTTAAATGTCAGAGTATACCCATTTTTGTATCTTTAAAAAGCCTAAAAACCCATTAAACTCCATATTATAAAAAAAAAGAGATAGGGTAAATGTATCATGCCTCAATCCGAATAATTTTCCAATTAGCCGTTGGAAGAAAATAACCCAAAAACCCCCAAATTGAATTTCTCTCACTAGAAAATCTCTTCTCTCTCTGTAGTTGGTTGTCTTAGGAGAAGAGTGGAAATGATATTTTATATTGAGCATGTTCTGATATTTATTTTAAATTTCTAGTTATAACACTACAATGCTTAAAAGGCCAGTGTCGTAGCTCTCCGGAGGGATTCAAATTTGAGTCAAAATATAGAGAGATCGACACCATAGTGCCCAGACACCAACACCATAATGCTCCTAGAGAGCCTAGTTTTCTACTTCGAAATAGAGTGAATAATGCCACATATATAATAGATATCATTATTCTAAGTATTTTGACTATAAGATATTGAAAGTCTACAGGGTAAGTTTGTATAGATGATATTTTGAATGAAATGAGTAAAATAAAAGCATGTATAGAAGTTGTAGGGGCTAATGTATGCATGAAATTAGGACATGCATGAAAATTTTGTTTATTGATCTAACATACATTTTAATAAGTATAGTAGGTGTATTTACATGTTATGATAGTTATAAAGGATGTATTTAAGATGATTATTATTATGTGATTTATATGGTTTGACATGTGTGTGAAAGCAAAAAATGCTTGTTGGAAATGACTGATTGATTCGGGTTTGTTTGGAGACGTATTATCCTGTATATGAGAGTAGGATAACAAGCTTTCATTTAAATAAAATTCGTGGTATAATCCTAAGTGATATGGAAAGGAAGTTATAAGGAGTCTGATTGATATGATATGATACGCTAATGAGTAAGATGTGACAACTAATTCATTTTAAATCACTTATATCAATTAGTTAATAGCTGGATTTTAAAATAAATTTTTTTAATTTATTTAATATATCTAATATAATTTATATCTTTTTTCCTTTATTTCACATAGTTTATATGAAAAATAAATTTTAGAAAATTTTGTAAGTGTGTGTGTGTGGGATTGGGGTGGGGGGGGGGGGGGGGTCGGGCAGAGTGTGAATTAGTGTATCTTTTAAAATTTTTGGAAAATTTTGTGGAATATAAATAAGAGACAATTTCATAATAATTTGGAGGATGAGCTAGTCAATAATTTTTAAATGAAAAGAAATTATTTGAAGACGATTAAAAAAAAGATTATAACAGATATACTTTTACTTAAGAAATTTTTTTAAAGCTAAAGCAACTATTTTCCAATAGAAAACCCTAATTTTGTATTAAATCTAAAATTAAAACATTAATAATAATCAAAATTTATTCATCACATTCATCAGATTACAAGGAGTCACAAATCATAAATAATATCATAAACACATACCATGTATGTAGCATAAGAGTACTAAAGTATGGATAAAAAAGAAAGAGTAACCTGATTTATAATTGTTTGGCCTAGCTGCCTACGTCCAATCCCCAAGTCTTATCCTTGGGAATTTCGCTACCTCTCTCCTTCTATTCTAAGCAAGGTAGATATGTCCCTCTCCTTCATGGATATTGGAGAAATTCTTACACCTTTTTTTTTCTTTTGAGCAGCATGACTATCCTACCCCACGGATAATTCCACATACAAAAAAAATAAAATAAAAACTCCATAAGAACAAATGATCTTTACAAGTAAAGAAAAAAAAGCTCTTTAGATTTGAACTTCAGAATCTCAAATTAGAGGATTTAAGGTTTGAATTTGGAGAAACAACTAATAGTACAAACCCTCTCATGAACCTCTCTTAGAAAAATGAAGAATCTAAGAAAAAAAAAGAAGAATTTCAAAATAAAATTTTCTCCACAAGGCTCCCAATATTTTTAGTATCCATTCTCTCAAAAATCTCAAGAGAATAGTTTTATGATTTTTAGAAAGAATATTTATAGGGTGGCTAGAATCAAAACCCTAAAAATGTTGTTAATTAAGAATTTTGATCAAATCGTACAGTTCAATCAACTAATCATACATCAACTAATCATACATAACAATTAGTACAATTGGCCAATTCCAAGAAAAAAACATGTCTGTTTATTTAGACAATATGATTGATATCATATAGTATAATTAGCACATTTAGCAAATTTTAGGAAAAACTTTCTCCATTTGATCAACCATTATGATTGGTATCATATAGGACAATTTTTTTTGGATTTTATTTTGATAAGCTCCTTATTTTGCAATTCTTGATTAGGTAATTATTTACATTATTTTATAGTAAATTATATCATACAGTATGATTAATTCAAATTTGAATTTACTTATTCAAGGAAAGAAGTATATTACAGTTACGTAATTTTGAATATAACTAATCATACTATTTGATTGTCACGTAAAGTATGATTAATACTGAAATTATAAATTTGAATTTTTTGGTAATACATATGACTTAATATTTCAAAATTATTAAAATTGTAATACACATCGCACAATGCGATCTAAATCGTATGATTTGTAATAGATCAACTTATCTTAATTAACCATTTTGAAGCAATTTTTATGGCATTCTTTTATCTGAAATGTATTATTTGTCTATGTGTGTGATTGACTATTGCACATAAATCATATATCCAATACATATAAGAAGACTTAACAAATATAAAAATATAAGTTTTTGGCTTCTTGGCATGCTTTCTCTATAATGGCTTCAAATTCTTCACAAATACCTCCTACTTGTGCTAGTACTAAGTGCGTCTTCATCAGCTTGTGATTACCATCCAGGTTGTATGCCTAGTATCATATCAACTTTTATCTACTATATGCCTGAAAGGTTAGTATAAATAGAAAACTTTCACACAAAAAATCATTAGAAAAAAAATTAAGACTTTGTTTGGGACGGCTTTCTTAAAGTAGCTTTTTAGCTTTAAGAAGCAGTAAGAAAGCCACCCCAAACGAAGCCTAAGAAAACCAATAATATTTGTAATTATTAAAATCTTAATAAGCTTATAAGCTTATGGGGTTTAACAAATTTTTCTCCTAATAATTAAAAGCCTAATTTGACTATTAAATATTATAATAATAATTTAAGCTTTGATACGTCACCAAAAATTGCTTTGATCGAGCACGAATCTCGAGGCATATTCAAGTTAGAAACTTACAAAATTAAATTCGGGATCATCTGAATTCTAATTTCAGCAAACGTATAGTCAAACTGAACATCTCAAAGAGACGAACCTAACGACACCGCAATCGGTCCAACCCAAGCCCAAATGGGTCCAAATCAGGGGCTCGGACCACATTTGGAAGGGTCAAAAGATTATTTGGATAAAAAATTGATATATAAATATAGTGTGCTTATATTCAAATCAAGCGTCTCGACGAGACGAATCCAACGAGCCCAAGATCGCTGAATTCTGACATCGTTAAGGCACCTAAATAGTTGAAAAACTCCATATGATCAGGGGAATCAATACGAGCCATCCAATGGAGCACTCCGAACCTGCCTCGCATCTTCTCTATATTTATGAGGTGTGACACTCATAAAAATCTATAAGTAGACCCCCACTCTCTACATAAAGGAGACCTTTGGCTGGAGAATGGAGAGAGCTCTTAGGCTTCCAGAGCTTCAGCGCCACCGCCGGCGAACCCCTATCGACCTTCGTCGGACGACCGCCCGGCCGCTGACAGCCGCCAGACTTTAGCATGACCTTCGTCGGACCACTGCCTGGCCGCCGACCGCCACCGGACCTCAGCCTGACCATCGTCGTACCACCGCTCAGCTGTCGATCGCCGCCAAACCTCCACCCGGCCGCCGACAGCCGACCGCCGCCGAACTTCTGCCCGACCTTCGTCAGACCACCGCCCGGCCGCCGACCGTCGCCGAACTTTAGCCCGACCTTTGTCGGACCACCGCTTGGCGGCCGACCTCGGTCATAATTCCACCTGGCCGCCCACCACCGTCGAACTTTGACCCGACCTTCGTCGGGCCACCGCCCGGCTACCGACCACCGTCGGACTTCAGCTTGACCTTTATCGGACCTCCGCTCAGCCGCCGACCACCGTCGGACTTCCACATGACAGCCGACCACCATCGGACTTCCACCCGGCCGCGGAACGCCACCATACTTCCACCCAGCCACCGACCGGTGCTGTACTTCAGCCCGACCTTTATCGGACCACCGCCCGGCAGCCGACTGCTGCCGGACTTCCACTCGGCCACCGACCGCCACTGCACTTTGACCCTACCTTTATCGGATCATTCCCTGTAAGCTGAACTTCTATCCGGACGCCAGCGAACTTTCTCCCAAACATCTCCTGATTTTTCTCTAACTCTCCAAGTTATTGTAATTTGACTGCCTCTAAGTCAAGGGATGGGTCAACCCTTATAATTCACTCAAGTTTAGTGAAATCTTTTTATCTGGTCGAGACCCCGTGGTTTTTCCCTCTTCGGGATTTCCACGTAAAAAAGATTGGGTATTTTACTTCTTTCTTTCTGTTTGTGTGCCGGATATTCATGCATCGCTAAGATGAAAACTTTACTCACTCTGCTGTCTTGAATCTTCTAGCCAGCAATAGTTTGGCACCGTCAGTGGGAAACTCAATCCCACTATCCTAAGCACCACTTTGATGGCCAACAGGCATAGAAATCGCATCTTGGGAGCCTCCTGCTCCAACTCTCACCAATCTAGGAATCAATCTATGAATCATGGATGCCAAGTATCCACCTTTCTTTATCTTAGGGCGAAAAAATGCTGCTGGAGAAGAAACTTCAGGACCATCCCCGAAAGACCGCATCCGGAAGATAGTGGAATCTCAGAATGAGATCTTTCAACTCTAATGAGAAGCTCATCCACCAATGCTAGCGCCCTAGAAGGAAATTCTTCCCCCTCGAGATTCATCACGGGTCGGAGAGGTTCCACCAGAACATCTTCATGTCAAGATTCTTCATCCTCCGTCAAGAATGCATCCTCAGACACGTCAAGACAATAAACTTGCTGACACCGCAAGCTCTACTCATCCTTCATGCGTAGGTCAACAACCTCACAATCCTCCGGACGTCCCCGAGGACTTAGCCCAACCACACATTGCTGAACTCCATCACAACACCTTACGTCATAAACTGTGAATATTAGTTCAAGAAGAGTTTCCCATGGTAAGACAATCTCTTCATTAGTGGGACTTCCAAGAGTCATCACCCCTGGCTGAAGCCATCCTTTAACACCCCATTCCTGCAGGATTCAAACTACCGAACATTGATCCCTATGACGAGACATCTGACCCGTATGAGCATATCAATCACTATAGAACCATCATGTAAATCCAGTGGGCCTCAGACGCGCTCCTTTGCCAGGTTTTTTCTACCACTCTCAAAGGGCAAGCTCGAACTTAGTTTTATTCACTTCCAGCCGAAACCATTCCAATGTTTATTAAATTGGCCAAAGTATTCTTCAAATAATTTGTTGCCAATCAAAGAATTGTTAAGGATTCTTCTCACCTCTCTAGGATCCATCAAAATGAAGGAGAATCACTGAAGGGGTATTTCCAATAAATTTACATTGAGGCTCGACAAATTTTTGGAGTAGACCCTAAATTGCTGAGAGGAGTTTTCCTTGGAGGCTTTCGTCCAGGATCTTTTTATTCAGCACTTATGTGAGACATGATTCCCTCATATACTAACCTGATCCATCATATGGAGGCACAAAAATTAGCAAACGAAGCTATCAATGCCCACAGGAAGTAATTTGAGCAAACTCCTAAAAAGCATAAAAATGCCCCTATAATAGAGGACTTATTCACGTAATGAAAGAAAATTTTATCTCCTAGACCCCCAGTAAAAAAAGAGTATACACCACTCAATGCCCCCCGAGCAAATGTGCTAATGGCCATCCGAGATCAAAAAAATATTAAGTGGCCTAATACTTTAAAGCCGAACGTAGGAAATCAAGATCAATACTGTCATTTCCACCGTAGTCGTGAACACACTACTAAAGCTTGCAAACAACTCAATGATGAGATTGAGAAGCTGATCCGACAAGGATATCTCCGGCAATTCATCCAAAGGCCATTTGCTCGAGATGATGCTGGTCCCACTGGGGGGCAAAAATAATTACAACAAAGAGAACCATTGAATAATATTCAAATGATTGGAAAGATTAAATGATTACACAGTGTATGCATGCATTTAATAATAGTAGTCATCTTATTTTTGTCGTGTCTCTTTTATAAGTAGGATGTCGCTCTAATATCCCTAGTTTTTTTCCAAGTTGTATATTATGTTGTCCCCGTTTGTTTTTCTTATGTGTTTAGCATGTTGTAACACTTATATACCTAGGTTATACTAAAAAGTTGTTACATTGTCTTCCATAATATAGTGGTGTGTTGTACGCTCTATTTTGATATTGTCTATTTCTTTAAAAAGGATAAAAAATAATGAAATTGAAAAATTACCGATAAATATAATCTTTTAATCCTTGATTCGAGAAATACATAATCTATATTGTATCTCAATCATTGGATGATCAATCCCAGGGGGATTCGATCTTGGCCTCTTCCACACAGGTTAACGTCATCGAGCAGCGCTCTAATATACAATCTAGGATAGGTCATACGTCCTTGGTGGATTCTCACGACCTCTTCCACACAGGTTAACATCATTGAGCAATGCTCTGACATACAACCTCAGATAGGCTATACATCCTTGGTTGATTCTCTTGACCTCTTCCACTCAGGTTAACATCATCGAGCAGTACTCTAACATACAACCTCGGATAGGTCATACATCATTGGTGGATTCTCTCAACCTCTTCCATAAAGGCTAACGTCATCAAGAAGCCTTTGACATTGAACTTCCTGCCACCACTAGACTTCTGCCCGTCGCAAGACTCTCATCAAACTTCTACCCGACGCCAAATTTTCACCTGTGACGGACTTCTACCTCTCGCCGCACTTTCGTCAGGCTTCTACCCAATATTAAATTTTTACTCATCGTCGGACTACTACCCATCACCAGACTCTTGTCGAACTTCTACTCGATGCCAAATTTCCACCTATCAACGAACTTCTGCCCGTCGCAAGACTTTCATTGGGCTTCTACCCAACGTAGAATTTCCACTTGTCTCTGGACTTCTTCCTAGCATTGGACTTCCATCCATTGCCAAACTACCACTAACTAACGTCGGACCTCTGTAGAATCTCTAAAAGAAGAAGGGAGAAAGAATATACCTAGAAGATCCTCTTGGTTCTTTAAAACTTGCCTCCTATTCAGTGAGCCAACACCACCTTTTTGTGTACTACTTGGGGCACCCTCACCTCTGGCAGACGATATTCACCTCCCAATAAGAAAAAACTGTAACCACCAGATTTTGATATCCTCTACAGCCAGTATTTAGACTCTTGCCAGACAATTATTTCCCCAATGAGAGTGAATTGGAGCCTGCGTAAGAGTACCGAGTCTTAAACGCCTCCACCGCCGATATTTAGACTCTTGTCGGACATTTTTTTCTCCCAATAAGAGTGAACTGGAGCATGCGTAAGAGTACCGAGTCATGATCGCCTCCACCGCCGGTATTTAGACTCTCACCGGACAGTCTTTCCCCTGATGGGAGTGAACTAGAGCCTGCATATGAGTACCAAGTCTTGATCACCTCCGCCGTCAGTATTTAGACTATTATCGGACAGTTTTTTCTCCAATGGGAGTGAACTAGAGCCTGCGTAAGAGTATCGGGTCTTGATCATCTCCGCCGCTGGTATTTAGACTCTCGTCGGATAGTTTTTCCCCCAATGGGAGTGAATTTACGCCTGCATAAGAGTACCGCCACCGGTATTTAGACTCTTGCCAGATAGTTTTTCCCCCAACAGGAGTGAACTGGAGCCTACGTAAGAGTACTGGGTCTTGATCGCCTCCACTACCTGTAATTGGACTCTTGTCGGATAATTTTTCCCACAATGGGAGTGAACTGGAGCCTGCGTAAGAATACCAGGTCATAATCGCCTCCGCCGGCAGTATTTAGACTCTTGCCGGACAGTTTTTCCCCCACCAAGAGTGAACTGGAGCTTGCGTAAGAATACCGGGCTTTGATCACCGCCACTAGTATTTAAACTCTTGCCGGATAGTTTTTATCCCAATGGGAGTGAACTGGAGCCTGTGTAAGAGTACCGGGCCTTGATCACCGCTTCCAGTATTTAAACTCTTGCTGGACATTTTTTCCCCCGTTAGGAGTGAACTGGAGCCTCACTACAGGAAATTCAGGCTTTATAAGCGGCTATTACCGGTAGTATATATTATTTCTCAGTGGTTTTTGAATCTACCGCAAGTTTACTGGCTGTTCATAAATCACCGGTATTATACGCGTAGGAAACATTTTTTAGTGGCTAGTTTCTGCCTGTTATAATAACCGACGGCATTCCGGCGGCCCAGGCGGCAGGTAAATTCTGACAGTTATAGCGCTGATGACCGCCGGTACCGTCAGTATTTACCGGCGGTTGTATTATACTTCCGACGGCTATAATAAGCCATTTAGTTTTGAGGTTTCCGGCAGCTAAAATGCCGACTCCCGACGGTTTAACCGCCAGTATTTATCGGAGGCTATATTATACTTCTGGTGGCTATAATAAGCCGTATGGTATCGAGGTTTTTGCCGGCCAAACTGCTGGTTGGCCGCCAGAAACTTGTAGCATTTAAAACAAAAATTGGCAGCCCCCTCTATTTTCTCAGATTTCCACAAACTTGCACAGAACTAAAAATCATTTATCACAAATATGGGCAACACGCCACTATAATCAATCCACAATTATAATCCAAATACGACATATATATTGAAATCCACAATAAGCATAATCAAGCATTTAAACAAAAAGTTCATCAAACTAAATAAATTATATAATAAATATAACATATAAAGTTTAAACCAAATGTTCATCAAACCAAATGTTTAGAGATGTCATCACTTTCACACAACAAGTTTATCAAACTAAATGTTTAAACCAAATGTTCATCAAACAAATAAGAGTACTAATCATCCTCTGTGTCCTCGCTTCCTGGTGTTTCATGTGTCAGCTCTTGATCTTTCTTCTTTTGATTTTCATCTCTATAGGTTCGCAGCTCTGCATGTATCTCATTCTGAACCTTTTTCATCTCTTCTATCTCTCTCATCAGGGCTGCAACTTTCTAGCTAACAGTTTCTTTAACTCCACTAATATCATAAAATATTGATGTAGATGAACTGCCCTCATAAGTATAGCCTTGCAAACCCAAGCTATATACCCTCCCCCTTTATCTTCCTCCAATAATATCTGACCATATATGATACTCAAAATACTGGGTCGATCCTGAAGATGATCCCTCACCAGTAGACTGATGACTTTCCCAAACTCATACAAAATCATCTTGCGAGAATAAATCCATAAAATAAATTGATATTAGAATGAGATTTTTTATATTAAATTTATATTCCCGAACTCCAACAATTATACTCACATAAGCTTTTTTGGCCCTTTCATCAACCCACTGATGGTCAGCTTAATGTTGGTGAGTCCTCGTATGCAACTTTAGTGGTGTCGGCTCCTGGCCAAGAAACTCTTTATGAAAATAGAAGATAGAGTTAAAACGATATGCATATATTTATTAAACTAATTGAAAGCTTTTATCAGTTGTCATCTATGTTCAGTATAAGGAATAGATCTACCAGTATGAAGGGGGCTTCCTAAACCCCCATAATCAGATGCTCTGTTCCACTTATTTTGCTCTCTTATTTTTGTGAACTCAGGGCTCGCCCAAGCTCTACTCAGATTTGCCTATACGCCCTCTCCAATCCATGATGGATGTTGCCTAGACTTTCTAATATCTGTGAACATGTCTCTAAGATGGGTCGATCCTCTACTTTCAATTTTTGTTCTGATCCTCGTGCTATGCTCAGGCAACCACCTAAAATCTTTCTGTAAAAAAATATAGGCATAACAAATAATATTAATACAAATTAAATCAAATATTTTAATTCATGCCAAATAAAATTATCTGAAATTCTCTAAACCATATATCCCTAATTTCCTTTGGGATCTTCTTCCATGATAAGGAGCATCATATTTGCTCCTTATAATGTCCCGAATCTTGTCGGTAGGTAGCCTTGAGGGATTGAAGCTACAAGTTAAATTTTTTTTTCAATGACATATAATATATCAAATTACAATAAACTTAACAAAATAAATTAAACTTACGTATCACCCTCAGGCTCAATGTATAGACGCTTATCTGCTGCAGCTACAAGATCCCCAGCACCAACCACTGCTGGTGTAGATGGTCCACTGTATTTTGGCTGCATCGGATATGGGTAATAATATGGGGGGGGGGGGTAAGGAGGGTAAGGTATGGTGGATGGACCAGTTTTTGATGCTGGTGGGGGGTAATATGGATAGAATGGAGCTGCATGTGCCTGATCTAGAGAGAAAAATTGAGGACTCGTCGACGCAGGAGGGAAGTACCCAGGAAAGGGTGGTGGTACACTAACAACAGGTGGATCTAATTGGCCCTGACCCTGCTCACTGGGGGATTGCTGTTGACTCCTGGATGGTGGTGGTATCACTGGTGGAACTGAACTCCGCCCCTCACTTTCATTAGATTGTCTAGGTTTGTTAGGTCCTCCAACACTCAACTTTTTTCGAGAAAACTTTGAGATGAAGGATCTACGAGGAGGATCATCATCTGAAGCCATCTGTATAAAAAGAAGTGATTAGTAAATTATTGTAATATTTTAAAAATTAAATTATGAGTGTTCAGAGATTTGCATAAATAAAAATTAAAATACAATAATAATTAATATACAAAATAGATGTGAAAAAATTACTCAGAATAATAAATTACAGAATACACAATGATATGTTTACTAACTTGATTTAAAAAAATATAATTTATTAAGTACATAAAAATAAATTTAGTTACTTAAATTATAAAAACTACTCAAAATCAGAAATATTTTCACTGCTCTCCAGGGTATCATCGTTATGTACCTAAGAAAATTTTTAAATGTTAGGGTTTTTAGTATTAAATAAGATGTAATTCAAATAAAAATTTTAAATTTTAAGGGCTCACATAATATTTAAACCAAGTTAGGAATTCATTTGCAACAACTTGCTCAATATCCGTAGTATCTGTTAGAGGCAAATTGCTTACGAAATACCTGGTGACAAATCATCCAAATAATACTTTAGTATTTCAAATAAACATTACTCATTCTGCACATTATGGAAGAACTTACTCTAAGATTGGTTGGACTTCTTTACAGTTTAGTAGCACATATAAAGTTGCTCTTTTGATTTCTAAATCGTTGAGAAATCTTTCAACACATTTGCCACTCGGCTTTCCATGACTTCTAAAGGCTGATAGTGCAGCCTGTGATTGTTATTGTACATTAAAGTCCATGTTACAACCAATATTTATTCTTATACTCCTTACATGGGGATCAAAGTAGTAGGAGCAGAAGTTGGTTGTTTCTTGAGACAAATATGCTTCACATATCGATCCTTCTGGTCGTGCTTTATTCTTAACATATTTTTTCAACTTGTTCAAATATCTATTAAACAATTATAAATATTAAGTTAGTAAACTTATATTTTTAACTTGTTCAAAAATATTTAAAATAACTTAATAAAAATATATTTTACCTCTCGAAAGGGTACATCCAAAGATATTGTACATGTCCACCAACTCTAGCTTCATAAAGTAGATGGACTGGAAGATGTTCCATAGAATAAAAAAATACTGGGGGAAATATTTTTTCTAACTTGCATAAGATGATTGGTATGTTCTCCTCATTCCTCCGTAAAGCATCTTTGCTTAATTTAGTGGAATATAGGTCTTTAAAGAAAATGCTAAGCTCAGTTAACAGATTCGATATATAATCTGGTAACATACATACTATGATCAGAAGGAGAACCTCTATAATTATGTGACAATCATGACTTCTTAGTCCAAATAACCTCGCAGATTTAAGGTCAATACATCGGCTTAAGTTTGATCCATAACCATCAGGCATTTTAAAACCTTTAAACCACTGACTTATTGATCTTTTTTTCTCTAACGTGAAAGAGTAAGGTAATTTGGGCTTCATTATTTGGCCATCGGTGATTGTTACTAACTCTAAATTTTTTTGTTGGCGGTACTCTTTAATATCCATCCTAGCTTTGACATTATCCTTGCTCTTACCTTTAACATCCATAATTATATTAAAAATATTGTCCAGGAAGTTCTTCTTAATGTGCATAACATCTAGATTATGCCTTATCAAATTTGTTCTCTAATATGATAATATCCAGAAAATACTTTTTTTTAATCCAGTTAAGTTGAACACCATATCCCAAAAATTTAGACTCTGATAACATTAGAAAATCAATAATTGATGAAAAGTTAGAAAGTCTCTGTAGTACGTCATCATCACTTAATTTGGGTGGAGGAGGTGACCTCTCAACTCTTTTTTTAACGAATGCTTCCTTATTCCTCCTAAACAGATGATCAGCAGGTATGAACATACGATGACAATCAAACCAACTATTTTTTCCTCCATATTTTAGTGTGAAAGCTTTAGTATTCTCCATGTAGTAAGGGCAAGCTAATTTTCCTGTTGTGTTCCAACCAGACAAGATACCATAAGCTGGAAAATCACCAATAGTCCAAAGCAATGCAGCTTGAAGGAGAAAATTTTGTTTGGTTTATATGTCATATATGAGGATACCTTCTTCCTATAATAACTTGAGATCATCAATTAATGGTTGCAAAAAATATTAATTTTTGCTTTTGGATTATGCGGTCCGGGTATTATAAGTGTTAAGAACATGTACAGGGTAGTCATACACATCTTTGGTGGAAGGTTATATGGTGTTAGTATAACTGGCCAACAAGAGTACGGTAAAGCTGCTTGACTATATGGGATAAAATCATCAGTACATAATCTCAATCTTATGTTGTGTGGTTGAGCAGCAAATGAAGCATGTACTCGATCAAAATATTATAACGCTTCAACATTTAATGGATGAGAAAGAACGCCACTATTTGCTAATTTCTCCTTATGCCATCTCATATGACCTGCTGAACTCATTGATGCATAGAGCCGCTGAAGTCTTGGAATGATCGGTAAATAAAATAAATGGGAATATGGAACATATTTCTTTTGACGACGTTGTTTTCCTAAGTTTGGCTTAAACTGAGGTGCATTGCAGGTGCGACAATAAACTTTTGTTGCATCATCCTTATAGTATAACATACATCCATTGATACAACAATCAATTTTTGTAGTAGTAAGACCCAACTTGGATATTAATTTCTTTATTCAGTACAAATCTGAGAGAATTAAATTGTCCGTTAGATTTGTTTCCTTGAGAAGACCAATGAAGTCATTGAAATAATCATGAAAAATATTATATTTAGTTTTGATACTTAGCATCCTCATTGCAATCGATAATTCTGAATGAGTTTTACAACCATCTCAAATTGGTTTTTGAGCTGAATGTAGTAACTCAAAGAATTTTTTGGTTTCTGCATTTGTTGGCTCTTCCACATTAGCCCTTAAATTAAGACCTGCTACATCAAAAATAAGCTCTTCATATAGTCTAGTCATTTGATTTTCATTAAATATTTCAAAAGCTATGGATGGACCGACATGAGTATCTCTGTGTGGCTTGTACTCGCCATGTGAGGTCCAAATCCAGTAGTCTGGAACAAATCCCCAACGATATAAATCAACCTTCACATCATCGGGCTTGAGGAATGCTTGATTTTTGTGCTTCGAACATGGACATCTAAACATTTCATCGAACTTGAAGGAAGGTAGTTGAGATGCAACTTGAATAAAAGTCTCAACTCCCTAAATAAATTCATCTGTCTATCCTCTTCGACCCGATAATAATCTGTTATACATCTAATATCTTTCTTCTTGGATAGCCATTTGGATGTTAAAGCAAACGTTTCCCTACATAGTTGTGAAATTAATTATTAGAAGATATGCAGCATGAATAAGTGTACTTTATTTACTTTTGAACAAGTGTACTTTACATGAATTAGATATATTACTACTAAATCATCTAAGGCGACTCTCTCTAATCTTATTGATGCAGGCAAACTAGAAAGAACGAGCCAAGAGAGAATACTAGGACTAGTAGAACATAACTCAATTTAAAACTAGTAAGATGACATCCAAACAAATACCATGCAAGATAAAAGAAAGCCAAACAAACAAAACAAAATTAAAATTAAAAAAAAAACACTACCCTAGAACAACCGGCAAGCAGTTTCCTCGCATGCAATGAAAAGAATAGGCAATATAAAATAAGTTCTTAGGGCTTGCAAACCAAGGTACATCCTCTTGAAAATGTCCTGAGCAATAAGCAAACACCAAGGTACATCCTCTTGAAAATGTCTAGTGAGAACATCCATGACTAAAGAAAAATGATATGAACTTAATGTTGATACTTGATTTAATCCAACCGAAATAGAAAAATACTTGTTCGTATTACAAATTTGAGAAAAAAAAAGCAAACCTAATTAACTCGGTTCGGACTTGCCGATCGACGGCTTTCCCGGGCGTACTCGGCTGCAGGAGTGGGGGCGAGATTGTCGGCCGGAGGGAGCTCGTCGGCGGTCGGATTCCTGCACAGCCGGAGGTGCGATCGCGGCGAGCGAGCGTATGCAGGGAAAGTAAACCAAAGAAATGAAGAGGAAGGGCTCAGGATGACCAATATTAGGTCTATTTCCGGCAGTTAGCATCGTCGAAAAAATTCACTTAACACCGTCAGCCAAGGCCGCCGGTATTAGCGACGGTAAAACATAAAACCGGCAGTCTTACCAGGGGTTACTATAGCACCGCTAATTTTGACAGTTTTTTATTAAAAATCACCGGATAAATTGCCGGTTAATACTGGCGGTTAGACCGCCGGTATTACTAGCGGTCCTTTAGCTGTCGGTAATAGCCGTTGGTAAAGCCTGAATTTCCTATAATGCCTGCGTAAGAGTACCAGGTCTTGATCGCCGCCGCCAAAAAATTTTAAAATTTTTAATGCCCCAAAATTGGAGAAATTTTTGGACCGGCTAAGGGAGGTGGTGCCTTTTCCTTAACCCTCATGGGGGATATTTATAATTTTTTGAAGGAGGTTTGGGGCCCAATTTTTGAATTTTTAATTAATTTTTGAAAATTTTTAATGCCCCAAAATTAAATAATTCTTATTATAAAAATAAAATAGGAAATAAATTAAGAGTAATTTTATTTAAAAATAAAATAAATTTGCAGGAAATTATTTGTTTCCATTCAAGAGAAGATTCTGGATTTCTTAAGGATTTTTTAAATTTTCAAATCGAGCGGCTCAGGGAGATGAATCCAACGAGCCCAAGATCGTTGAATTCCGACATCGTTAAGGCACCTAAATAGTTGAAAAATTCCATATGATCGGGGGAATCAATACGAGCCATCCGATGGAGCACTCCGAACTTGCCCCGCATATTCTCTATATTTACGAGATGTGCCACTCATGAACAACTATAAATAGACCCCCACTCTCTACATGAAGGAGACCTTTGCCTGGAGATTGGAGAGAGCTTTTAGGCTTCCGGAGATCCAGCACCACTGCCGGCGAACCCCCGTCGACCTTCGTCGGACCACCGTCTGGCCGCCGACCGCACCGGACTTCAGCCTGACCTTCGTCAGACCACCGCCCGGCCGCCGCCAGACCTTAGTTCAACCTTCGTCGGACCACCGCTTGGCCGCCGGCTACCACCAGACTTCCACCCAGCCGCCAACCGTCGTCGAACTTCCACCCGGCAGCCGACCGCTGCCGGACTTCAGCCCGACCTTCATCAGACCACCGCCCGGCCGCCGACCGCCGCCAGACTTTCACTCGACCACCGACCGCCACTGCACTTCCTCCCGACCTGTGTCGGATCATTCCCTATCAGCTGAACTTCTGTCAGGAAGCTGTCAGACTTCCGCCCGAACTTCCGCTCGAAAAGTATAAAAAAATGTTATATAATATCTAATCTAATATTATAGGTGATAGTGAAATAAAAATTTTTTTATATTAAAATCATACTTAGGCACTTTATTTAAAAAAAATACTATTTATTTAAAAATTTAGAGAGATTTATATATATTGCACTCAAAATTATCTCATATGTATATTTAACACAACATTCTCTATTTACAAAATATAATGCTCCATTAATGGAGCTTATGAAACTCTCAACCACGAAGTCCTGTGCTCTCGACACAACTTTTCAATATGTTATTAGTCATGGAAATGCATTCTTTCACAAGGCCTCACCCGACTTCCTCACTTATGTCATAGAGACTTAGTTTGTTTAGGAGCTGGAGGGGAGATAGTAGGAGGAAGAGTGGAAGAGGGCTGGGCTACAGAGTGAGAGAGAGTTCAAGAACTAGCAGACGATGAGAAGGATATCATGACATTCAATTGAGAATGGTAGAGGTAGGCTTAGGAATGTATTTGTGAACTAAATGAGAGAGCAAGATCCTGTCGCAACTTCATCTTCATTTTTTACAATTTCGTCAAGCTTTATCAATAAAGTTTTATATTTCATAAATAATGAAGTTTATATGTTAAATATGTAAATGAGATAGTTTTGAGAGTAATGTATGTAAATCCTTAAAAATTTGGGGGCATTTACATATATAGCATTAAACTCTTCCATTTATATATTTAATGCCTAATTTTAACTATTTATTCACATAAATTTTAAATTTTAAATAACAATAAAAATACTACTGACGTGATCTTGTTGTGACTTCTTTATGGTCGAGCTTCGCACGCCGTTAATCCTATCACCACCTTTGCAAGCTATTAATCTTGACGCCACCTTCGTATGCCGACTATCCTATTAATGTCCTCCCCAACAGAATCTCTATTTGATATCCTTCCTAACGAAATCTCAATGCTCTAATACTAATTGAAAGTGGTGGAAGCTCTGCCTCAGCGAAAATGTCCCTTCTCAACTAGATTCTATTAATGTTCTACTCTCCAACAATATTACTAGAGACTAATGCTTTATCATGGTTGAAGAAATGTGATAGATTATGTAAATATTAAAATTTAAAATTTAGATGTATAAATGAATTTTTTTTAAGAGCTAAATTCCCCAAAGTTTATTATCCCATCTAGGGGTGCAAACGAGCCAAGCCGGCTCGGACTCGACTCGTTAACGGGCTCGACGAGTCGAGCTTATCGAGCTCGTGAGTTGAGCTCAAACACACTTTCGAGCTCGACGGCTTAACTAGCCCGAGTTTGAACACTCGGCAGCTCGACTCGAGAGCTCGTCGAGTAGCTCGCGTAAGAGAAGGTGGGAGCGGGATTTAGATTTCGGGAATCATTTCGTAGGCGGGAGCGGGATTCGCATAATCGCAGGAGGGAGCAGAGTGTTCGCAGGCGGGAGCGGAATGTTTAGAGCTTGGCGGCTTCGACGGAGCTTGGCGGGACGATGGTTGACGGAGCTTGACGGGACAACGTAGCTTGCAGCTTCGACGGAGCTTGACAGGACGAGGGAGTGTTCAGAGTAAGCTCCGTCGATGAAGTGTTCGGAGCTTAGAGCTTCGAGTTCGATGGTGCTTGACGGGACGACGGTAAATGTAGCTGTCCGTGGTGGAGATAGAAAGGGGCTCGACGGGCCGTTCGACCCGACTCGTTTCATGAGACGAGTCGAGCTCGAGCTCATCTTTCTAGCTCGACTAGAGCTCGATATTTGACAGTCGAGCTCGACTCAAACACCCTCTAACTTGAGCTCAACTGGACTCATTTGCATCCCTAACCCCATCATGCAGACTTTTGATGTTGTAAAGCAGGGGTGTCAATTCAGGTCAACGGGTCGGGTTCGGGTCCAACCCGAGCCGACCCGGGTGTAAATGAGTTGACCCGAACCCGACCCAGCGAGCTAAATGGGTCAGGATTTTCAACCCGGACCCGACCCGTGTGGGTTACCGGGTTGACCCGACCCGACCCGCTAACCCGATTAGCTAAACGACACAGGCCATAAGGCAGGGCAGTGACCGGCGACGACGACTGGAGCACTGGTGAGGCGGAACAGGCAGTGAGGCACTGAGGGCGATCGTGAATGGTTGGGAAGGCAGTGAGCCGGAGACTTTCACTGCGGTAGCCCATAGCCTACCGTGGTCTGTGGTCGCCAGCAGGTGCGACGGAGCGGACGCCTACCGGTGCAATGGAGCGGAGTCTTAAAGATGCGGAGAGGATGCATGGCTGCCTGCTGTTGAGCTGCTTGACGCGACACTAGACAGTCGCGAGTTGTGACTAGACTATGAGTCGGCGAGTCGGCGTAGCCACGTAGAGCAGTAGACGCGGATGCGACAAGCGCAGCAAATCGCGACACGACAAGCCATCAAACGAGGGACGAGAGGAGGGAAATCAAATTTCACGGGTCAAATCGGGTTGATTTCGGATTTACGAGTCAACCCGAACCCGATCCAATTTATAAACGGGTCAAAAACTTAAACCTGAATCTAACCCGTATGATAAACGAGTTAACCCAAATCTAAAATTTTCCGGATCAAATTTCGGGTCGGGTCAGAACACCCCTAGTGTAAAGGACTCGCACCATTACTTCGGCAATCAATTCTCACCGCCCCTCGGCCACTGAACGTCGCTCTCCTCTAGCCTGGGCCTATCCATTGCTATGACGCTACGTACACTACCCCAATGGGCTCGCGCGCGATCTCCCGCTCCTCTCCTCCACTTCTCCATTGCCTCCTTCCGCCTCCATCTTCGATCCCTAACCTTAAACCTACAGCGAACATCACGAAATCCCTTTCCCTCCCCGGTCGCCGCTCACTTATCTTACTCTCTGCTGCCGGCGCTCTCACTCCTTTTCCGGTCGACGCATCCACCGCCTTATCCAGCGCAGATTCACCTGCGGATGTCTCCGTTGCTGTCACTGACCGCGTTTTTATGGACTTTAGCCTCTGCCCTAGCTACTTCAACTCTGACCGCCCTATTGGTTTCGATCTTGCAGCTTGCCCTGAAGCGGAACCCATTGGTCGCGTAGTTTTTGGGCTATATGGCAAGCTTGTTCCCCAAACTGTGGCCAACTTCAAGGCCTTGTGCAACCCTTCTGGCTATCGTGGAACGCTAATCCATAAGATTTTTCAAGGCCAGTTCTTTGTCGCCGGCAGGCAGGGGAGGAGGGAAAAGGGGGAGGTGCGGCCGCCTGTGGACTTGGCGAGAAATATGGACTCTGTCGATCCCAAGGCGTTTCAACTGAAGCATTCCAGGCCGGGGATACTTTCGCTTTGCTTGGCGCAGAATGACGATGACGAGGAAATCAAGCTCAATCCGGATTATAGGAATGTTGAGTTCTTGGTGACGACCGGGCCAGGACCATGCCCAGAGCTTGATAACGAGAATATTGTATTTGGAACAGTGCTTGAAGGCAAGTGTAGTTGTTACCTACGCTCTTTAATCTATAATTTTACTATGTTTTTTATCCTATGATGGTCTCACTTGCTCTCTTGACCTTTGGTCGGGGAATAAATGAGTAAGAGGCTACACTACGGCAAAAAACTCGAGCTGTCAAAAAAACATCATAATAATAATAATAATAATAATAATAATAATAATAATAATAATAATAATAATAATTATTGGTTGAAAGCTCGGATATCAAAAGAAGCAATTCATGTACCCCCAAGACAACCAAAGAACCAAAACTCCAAATATAATGGACATTAATAAAGCCATAAACCACCTGATGGCTGAGTGGTGTTTTTGTTTAGAACACATCATAATCTTGAAAGGTCACTCTTTGGGGCTATTTGGTAGTAGGATTTAGGCCGGATTTGAGGCGGATTTGAGCGAAATCCAGCCAAACGGCCTAAAATGAATGTTACCAAACAGTTTTCAGGATTTAGGCCCCCAGGATTTCGTAAATCCGGATTTAGAGGATTTACGAAATCCTACTTGAATGAAATCCTGAGTGCTACTAAACAACCCATTTTTGTCCAACAATTATGCGAGTGAGATGTATTATCGTAGGGTCACACATCACAACTTGGTTGAGTGAAATATCATTGCCAAAAGTCTACCAGCAAAAGAAGGAAACTATCTATCGCATTGAGAAAAGTGAAAAACTAAAGCCTCCACTGAGTTGTTACCAGTAAGTGTGTAAATAAATCCATTACTCACAAAGCCAACCAGGCTCTGGCTATCTACAGAAAGCAGATAAACAATCTCGATGGCTAGTAGTGAAAAACAAAAATGTATAATTAGAAATTTGCCCCAAATATCCAACGACATTCCAATAATTCTCCACCTCAAAAGTGCAACGGCCAATGTTTTTCACCTTGGGATTTTAAAATTGAAATTGTTCTTGATGCAGTTGCAAACCGCCACATAAGAGAATTGTATCTTCATGTAATCTCTCGTTACTTTTTCTCCTATTATAGTAAACCACTGCATTGACTGAAAGAAGGTGAAGCCTCCTAATGATAGAGTTTGTGTCGAGCACTTTCTTCAAGGGCTTGTAGCTAAGACATATCAAAGAAAAAGGTTCCCCTCAAGAAGAAGATACTTGAGGAGCTGCATCATATATCCGCAACTAAAAAAGAGATGAGAATGTGTTTTAGTATGAATCCTATGTAAGATATAGGTCTCTGATAGGCCTGGATTGGCCCAGGTGGTCTAGACGAACTAGCCCAGTGGAGCTGGTTTATTTTCCTGTAGCACTGCAGCCGCCGGCCCCCTTGTGGGGCCTAGTAATTGAATTTGAGGGGGCGGTTTAGGCAGGTTATTATTTAGGGAAGGGTTGTTTAGTAAATTAGGGTTGTATTTGTATGCTTTAAATAGATGAGATTTTCTAGGGTTAGGGTTATCTGGTTATTTGCTAAATTTTGAGAGTTCCTAGGATTTGCTTAGGCCCTAGCCGCCGGCTAGAGATTGGGAGAAACGGATCCTCCTCTCCAATTGAGGATCCATTGTATCTTGTTTGTTTCTTTCATCTTTTATCAATAAAAAGGTTTAGTTCTAATTATTTCTTTCAAATTCTTCTCCAATCTGTTTTTGCAAGTGCTGGAATTCAAACTCAGCAAAGGGAATTCTTGTGCCTACAAGCGTTTCCTATCAAATTGGTATCATAGCGGTTTTCGGGCAGTTTTTGGGCTATTTTTGGAGAATTCCTGCAATAGATTTTTCTATTTTGGACCGAGGTTTTTGCTGTTTTTAGGGGGGAAATCCGAATTTTTGAGCCTAACAAAGATCCGTGGACCTATGGCGGGAAGAAAAGTAGAAGTATTGAAATGGGAGATCAGATAAAAGAAATCTGAAATTTCAAATCTCCAAACTCAAGTGTTATATTTAAAAAAAATATTTCAGTCATTTATGATAAGATCGATTCAAAATTTTTCACCATGGAGGAGATGTTGAAGAAAGTGCTCGAGGGCCAACAACAACAACAACAACATCAAGCCTTTATCCCACTACGTGGGGTCGGCTACATGAATCCTTTTTCTCCATTGTGTCCTGTTAATAGTCAAATTCTCGTTTAAATCTAATAAAGAAAGATCATTTCTAATATTTTCTGACCAAGTCTTTTTAGGTCTACCTCTACCTTTCTTAACATAAGTCAAATCTAAGACCTCTACTTTCCTAACCGGGTCATCGGGAGGCCGCCGTTTTACGTGACCAAACTATCTAAGGCGACTCTCTCTAATCTTATCTTCCACTGGAGCTACTCCAACCTTTTCACGAATATGCTCATTTCGTATCCTATCTCTAAGGGTAAAGCCACTCATCCACCTGAGCATCCTCATCTCTGCAACACTTAACTTAGAATTATGCTTCTCTTTTAATGGCCAACATTCGGCACCATAAAGCATTGCAGGTCTCACCACCATCTTATAGAATTTTCCCTTAAGTTTGAGGGGTACTTTTCTATCACACAATAAGCCTGATGCATTCCTCCACTTCAACCATCCAACTTGGATTCTGCTGATAATATCCCCATCTATATCACCATCACTCTGAACAATAGATCCAAGATATCTAAAACGTGTACTCTTATTAATGACTTGATCGGCCAAAGTCACAATGCCCTCACTAGGTCTATTATTACTAAAATTACACTCCATATATTCCGTTTTAGATCTACTCAAGCGAAAACCTTTAGACTCTAAGGTTGACCTCCACAATTCTAGTTTACCTTCAACTCCCTCTCTAGTCTTATCAACAAGAAGAATATCATCAGCAACAAACCAAAAAAATGCTGTCGGAGGTGAGGGAAGTCACCGACAGTTAGGGAAGTGGGGAAAACTCTAAGCCAATCAGATGAAGGGAAGATCAAGAGGTGGAGATTTCAGAAGGAACAGAAAAAAATGCCTTTCCTAGGGCCTATTACTAAGGAGGAGTCGGGTAGAGGATGTGTGAAGAGGCGTGAGGGAGTTGGGTGTGAGTGGAGGGGGTGTTGAATTTGAAAAGAGATTGGTTGAATTTGAAAGGCGAGGGCTTGATTTGTGATCGAAGTGGTATTGATTTTGAAAGGAGATGGGCTGAATATGATCGAAGGGGTGTTGAATTTAAAGGGAGAAGGTGGGCTTGTGATGAAAGGTTTGGGTGCGAGCAGAGAAGGGATGATTGGCATAACTGGGGGGAACCACCCCCTTAGGGAATGGGAAACTTTGGAGGAAGCAGGGGTGACGGAGGAGATCTGAGGATGATGAAATTGAAGATGCCAATCTTTGAGGGGATGATGCACATGGATGGATTTATAAGGTAGAGAGGTATTTCGCAATCAATGGGTTGACGGAGGACGAGAGACTGACGATAGCTGACCTATGTTTAGAAGGGAAGGCTTTGTCTTGTTACCAGTGGAGGGACATGTGACGACCCATACGGAGTTGGAGGGAGTTCAAGGATTTCCTATTAGAACGATTCCGAATTGGCAGGGGAGGAGACTTCTACGAGCAGTTCTTCGCCTTGATACAAGATAATTCAGTGATAGAATACCGGGAGAGGTTCGAGTACCTTGCTAGCCGATTGGACCGCCTTTTTGAGACCGTACTAGAGGGGAGCTTCATGAAGGATTGAAATCAGAGATCCAGGCAGCGGTTAGAGTGATGAGGCCTCGTGACTTGGGAGAGTCTATAGAGCTAGCTCAATTTGTGGAGGATCAGATGCACCTGGAGAGAGGGACGGAAGGCAGTAGCTCAGGAGGCACGTACAAGATGACCACCACCATTTTGGCATCAAGGAGCCAATACCGGGTACCCTTCGGGAGACCCCAAAGGAGAAGACTGTCGGTGGAAGACCCGGGGACAACTTCAAGAAGCTCACATAAACGGAGTTATAGGAGAAGAGGGCGAAGGGGCTATGTTTCAGATGTGAGGAGAGGTATACACCAGGGCATAGATGTAAGGATCGAAGTTCGAACTCTTCAGGTTCACCGTTTGTGATAATGATAAAGTTGAGGATGGAGTTATCTTTCCACCTTGCAGACAAGGTGGGTCTTTGGGAGTGGGGTATTGATAGACCGGGACCGGCTCAGGTGGGCTGGTTTATTTTCCTGTGGCACTGCAGCTGCCGGTCCCCTTGTGGGGCCCAGTACTTGAATATGAGGGGTCGGTTTAGGCAGGTTATTATTTAGGGAGGGGTTGTTTAATAAATTAGGGTTGTATTTGTATGCTTTAAATATATGAGATTTTCTAGGGTTAGGGTTATCTGGTTATTTGCTAAATTTTGAGAGTTCCTAGGATTTGTTTGGGCTCTAGCCGTCGGCTAGAGATTGGGAGAGACGGATCCTCCTCTCCAATTGAGGATCTATTGTATCTTGTTCGTTTCTTTTGTCTTTTATCAATAAAAAGGTTTATTTCTGGATATTTTTTTCAAATTCCTCTCCAATCTGTTTTTGCAAGTGCTGGAATTCAAACTCAGCAAAGGAATTTTTTTGTGCTTACAAGCGTTTCCTATCAGTCTCATTCATAAGAATGTCACATTTGATGGATTATTAGTAGTTTTTAGTCCACCAAGAGCCACCATCTAAGCACAATGAGAGAACTTCAGTGAGCAACCCTTAGACTAAATGAATGTAGCCCAATCAGGAGTACCAACATCAATAAAAATAGCTCGCTTTGCATCAAATAAAGATAATATAGACTTTCCATCTCAAAGTATTTTTTCGTTCACTTCGATTTTGGGATATTATGAGTTTCATTATAGAAAATAATAGCGAAATGTATAAAGGAGTTTGGAAAGACCTATTATTAACTCTTAAAGCATTGGAGATTATGCTGCAGCAGGGAGATTAAGAATAATGAAAATATTCCAGTCAAATCAGGACAAAGAAGAGAGACACATTGCAAACATTGCTAATATTGAATGACTACCTCCATCGCATAAAGGTTGCCATAGGTTGAATTTCTTTTCCGAGAACAAACATACAGGCAGGAATTTCCACACAACCAAATAGAATCATATGTGGATTTACACCTAAGTGAAAATAAGATAAGCATTCACCAATTGATTCTCATCTTGCTAGCAATGTTTGAGAATGAGACATAGAAATCCAAGAAACAAGATGGAAATTTTGTTAATTACCACCATAGAAAAGGAATTTAGACATCATGGAAGTGATTTTCTTGAAGACACTCATGGGTAAAGATACATAACAAAGCCAATAATTAAGATAATTCAAGACATTTGATCAAAGCAATTGAAACCTTCCTGCTATTGATAAGACCTTATGCTTCCAACCCTCCATCCATATCCTCAGCTTATCAAAAAGTTTATTACAATCTTTAAGAGAAGCTTTGCCACAAGTCAGAGTAATTCCTAAGTATCTCATATGGAAAGATTTTCTTTGAATCCCAAGAATATTTACTAGGCATGCTAGCATTCTTAACAATGTTTGAAAAACAAATAACAACTTTTGCATGATTAATGTCTTGTCCCATACCTTCGTGAATGATTCTTCGAGAGTGAAGAAGGCAATGTATAGTATCTTCTTCAGCATGTCTGATGATATGAAAATCATCACGAAAGAAATGATGGTTTATCAATAGTTGATTGTAGGAAATAGAGATATAAGATCCAATTCCTGCAAAATCAGTAACAACAACAACAACAACAACAACAAGCCTTTGTCCCACTACGTGGGGTCGGCAACATGAATCCTTTTTCTCCATTGTGTTCGGTTCAAAGTCAAATTCTCGTTTAAATTCCTGCAAAATCAGTATTTAAGAAAAATAGTCCATGGAGAAACTGAAATAATGGAACATCGAACAACCTTGCCTAAGACAACTAGATGAGTTAAAAAGCCATTAAACTCCTCTTTCATGATGATAAAGAAATGCATATTCCTAACACAAGCTTCAACCCGCTAAACAAGCTTCAACCCGCTAAACAAAAATGTTTTGGCAATGTGTTGCTGCTAAACAAAACTTATTTCAGTTGATTTGAGACATAATGTAATAATAATAATATTTTTAATTCATATATTATAGAAGTCATTAAAAAAAAAATATTATAGAAGTCATTCTCATATTTAAGTTAGGAACTTTAAATAAGGGGTGAGTTTGAATACTTTTTTAGGTTTGAATTTTTTTTAGAAATTATTTTGTTGACCATATTTGCTTTTAAGGTTCTTAGAAAGAAATTGAGCATGAAAGCCTCATTCAACAACAAACAACAACAAGCCTTTATCCCCCTATGTGAGGTCGGCTACATGAATCCTTTTTCTCAATTGTGTCCAGTTAAGGGTCAAATTCTCATCTAAATCTAATAAAGAAAGGTCATTTCAAATATTTTTTAACCAAGTCTTTTTAGGTCTACCTCTATCTTTTTTAATATAAGTTAAATCTAATACATCTACTTTCCTAACCAGGTCATCAGAAGGTCGCCGTTTTATGAAAGCCTCATTCCTTCAAAATAGTAGATGGGGCTTAATACAAAGCTTTAGAGGTTGTTTGTTTGAGTGAAAAGTTGGTGCTAAGTAAAATATTTCATGCCAAATTAGTTTTTCAGCGTTTGGGTTGAATGGAGTTTAGTGAAGTAAAGTTACTTTATTTCAGGTTGTTGGCTTTATTTCAGTTTATTTCTTTCATGAATCTCAAGCAATGCAAATGCAGCTAAATTGAAGGCATTTATTTTGTGCATTTAGTCTACGTTTCCTTTTAAATACATCAAACTAAACAATTCTATAGTTTGAAAGATACATTAGTTGTCCATTTATAAGGATTATTGCATCTCCACTTTGTATTTCTAAGAAAAAAAAAATCTTGTACATCTCACCTAAAATCTTTTAAAGATACACTGACACCAATGTCATACATGGTCAAACTCCTTTCTTTTAAAGAAACTATAATTCACGAATATTGTTTTAAAAGATGATTAGGATGCGAAATAAATATTTAGAGTCTTAGAATGATTCTACATTTGATTTTGTATTTAAAAATAAACCTGAAATTGCACTATAACCCAAACTAGAATATGGACAAAGTTTGCATAAAAAATTTGCATGCACTTGAACTTGAAATTGAGCAAGGTAAAAAACTTAAATCTAAAGCCTAGTATGAGATCATGTTTGAAACTAACCCAAATTATAATCTTGATCCACTCCTGAGATTAAAGATAAACAAATCATAATTATTGAAAATTTTTATATAAATTGAACAATCTGATAATGTTAGTCATGAACTATTAGCTGAAATAGTTCACGTGTTTACTAATCAAAGTGACATTTTTTTGTTCTTAATTTAATGATTTGTAAAATCATTAAAATTTATTTATTTATTTGAAATTATATCAATATGCCTACGAATTTATTATGAGTTTCATTAGAAAAAAAAACGTAACTTTATTTGTGTGGTTGAATCCAAAGGTGAATAATTCATCACAATTAGTTGTTAAATCATTGCATTACCTACCTATAAAGAAGCAGTTTGTTAATATGATAAACTCATTTTATTTGAATAAAATATATCCATATGGTCTTTTGGTTATAAAAGGATGATTTGATGGAATCTATTAATTGGAAATTTTAAATTTTCTCCTTCTTTTCCTGTTGGCTAATATCTATGATGTATCCATTAGAAAGCACGTCTTTTGTCATACATCCATCCACCTCATATTCTATTTCATTACCCATTATTAATATGCATGATTTGAAGGAAAGTATTTACTAGAAGCTCACCATTAATTATAACTATTATAAGTGTACTGCAAATGCTAATAAAAGATATATGGAATTTAAATAAAAGGAGTTCATGATTTGTCTAAATTAAGGGAGTTCGGGCAAGCTAACCATAACTTGTAATTTAAGATTTTGATACCGACTTAGCCCAATTTTGAATCAAGAACAAGTTATCGATTTTGGATTGACTTTAGAGCTTGTTCAATTGAAGCCTATTAATTTTATAAATGCTTTTTTTATTCCTAATTAAGATTATTGTCAATATATGTATAATTAAATACTTTTTTTTCTGAAGTTGTATATAGTATAATTGTGCTTGTATGCATGAAATATATATATATGCACTTATGAATAAATGCATACTCATCTGTCTTAAGACATATATCCTTGTGCATAAATTATGTATTGAGCCAATTTTGAGTTGAATGGAAGTAATTTCAAGCAAGCCTTAACAAATCAATTTTGTTGTCTTGTTGATGAAAATTTGGGTGGTTATCTAGTGAGTTTCGAGTTTTAGACATAATTACAGACTCTAACTTAAATCTAGAAAGTTTTCCTCTATAAATTCTTAAGAAATTAATACAAAAAATAGGATCATACCAAGTTAGACAATGAATTAAAATGGATGCATAAAATTACTAGTCCAAGACAATTCTAATATTAGCCCAATTTTTAATCCATCAATTTCTGTATACTATTCATCAACTATTGCTTTAGATTCTTCTTTTATTCCACCTCCTAGTGACATCAACGCATCATCTTCATAATTTTCATGCAGTTATGCAAATCTTGTGCCTAAAGTTATAATCCATTTCAAAAGATGAAATATCAGAGATTTTGTGCGATGGTAAAATATCCCAACCAAATGGACTTGCATGTGATGATTCATGGTTAACATCTATGGGAAATTTAACAATTATGCCCAAATTCTTGAATGAATATCAACTAACAATTTATCATGGCTAAATATTTTAAAATTAGGCAGAATTATGGGCATTTCAAGGTCCGTAATCATTTAAAAACACAATTTTTGCATCACAGTGGCTAGTTTGAAATTTGAACTTCCAAAAATGTGAAGTTTCAAGTTTCAATTTTGTATTTTGAAATTAAATTGCATTTAGTTTAGTCAATAGGATAATGTATTAAAGTATATGTTATCCTTCCAACAAGCCATGATTTTCGTGGGATGTTTACTTAGTATGTTAGTTGGTTTCTTGTTTATGGGGTTGTTTATGTTTGGTAACTCCTTATGAGGTTTCTTTACTTGTGGCATTTCTTGTGGTTCTAATATTTTTGGTTTACCCGGCATGATTGTAGCATTTTTTTTGGAATATTGCAGCTTTTTTGTGGATTTTAACTAATGTCAATGCTTTGCAGTTCATATGTTTGGTGGTTTCTTTTCTATTGAATAAAATTTTCTGAATAAATTTTAATTTAGATGTCCACCTCCTTCTTCTAGATTTAATTTTTGATCAAGTGTGAATATTTAATTCTCGGAGAGGTTCTCTTTGTACAAATGCAAGGTTTGGCATTTTGGTGACTTCTTTCTTTCCCTTTCCATCCCATTCACCCCTGGTTATTATTGTTTTTATTGTTGAAAATGTGATTGAATTTCATTAAATTTGGTATGATTTGGTTTCTTTTCTTTTGCCTAATATTTGAATTGCGTGCATGATTTTTGTGGTTCTTAACTTGTCATTATTTTCTAGTACAATGCCATAAATATTTCATTCGAATTACATTTATTTATTTATTTTCATATAATAAAGATTAATAGCTTCTGTACAGTGAAATTTGCATGTTTCTTGCATTATTTCGTTGCAACTATATTTGCATTTTATGTTACATCTATATTAGAATCCTAGACGCTAAGATATCTTACATCAATCTATTAATTTGTTTTTTAATTTTTTTTGCTTTTGAAGACTCTGTACTTTTTGATTTGTAGTTTCTTTTGAAGGTGGAGAGAAACATGCTTGTAATGGATGGTAAAGTTTGTGGAATATAAGAAAGATAATGAACATATCAGATGTGGAAGTGAACTGTCGTAGGAACATTAATGATGAGGAAGTGCTCTACAGACCGCAATAGATGACCATGAGAGTTTAGTGAATTTGGACTCTAGATTAACAAGATTGGTGTAATTTTCAAATTGTGATCTTTAATTTTGTGATCGTAAGGAATCTTGTGATATACTTGAGCCCCTTGTAGTGCCATTTTTGTGGTCAAATCAACCTTTTTGAGTGTTAAATTGGCTCCATAAGCTTCCAGATTAGATGGCATTTTCATTGTTTCAAGTTTTCTTGGGTAGGATTTAATAGAATTAATTTGTTTTATTTTTACTTCGGATCTACATGTATGTTTCTTTATTTGTAACATATAGAAGGTATCCCACTAAGGTTCTTGATGTTTGGATGAAAAATAGCTTATTTTTTCGTGGCATGTTATCTCGTATTACCTTTCTCCTAATTTGTTTCTTAGCACCTTTTCCTTGCTGGAACTCATGTTGGTTTTCTGCCTGTGGCACTCAATCAGCATTCTAGAACTAAAAATAGCTGCACGTGGTTGGGGAGAAGAAAATGCCATTTTCCATTTTTTTCTTTTTAATTTACTAGATGAGCAATCTTTCTCCATCTTTGGTATTTCATTGTCTTAATAATGCAATCCAATACATAGTTTCAGTGAACTGATTAACAAACCTCCGTTTTTATGGAGAAGAGGTTTCAGATTTCTTAGTTGTAATAGATTTATGCTTGTTACGTAGTTGCCTGTACTATAAAACCACTTTAGAAATCTCATTTTCAAGTTTGGGTGGCTGAATGCCAATGCAGAATGCATTTCTTCATTTTTTTAATTGAAATTGGATCAATGGAAATGCAACGATCCAGGAACTGTGGCCACAACATCCTCTTCAATTTGAAATGGAGGCTTTTAGGAATAGTGCATCTTGTATCTCTTCATAGACATCACTTAGGACGAGTAAAAGATCGATACTCATGCACTGGCTGCTAGTTGATGATCAGTTTCATATCAAAGGAGGTTCTTAGTTTTTTAAGAGACCTAACGGGCGGGATGACAAGAAACCTGCAGAAGCTAAGCAGGAGAAAAGGCAGAATACGAAAACTGGAGAAGAAGACTAAGGTTGTTTTAACACAGCAGCATATTTTCATTAATTCCCAATATGTGTTTACATGTACAGTAACAGTGTATATATAAGGGAATGAGAATATTCTAGAATCTGCCAAATCTGTTGGTGACAGAAGTAGTGGAGGAGGAGTGTGCTGGAGCAATGCTGTAGGTTGTGCTGCGGTGTAATATAACGGGTTGTTAACAGCCCCCCTCAAATTAAGTATCCAACTATTGGATAGTTAATTTGGTTCGAAGATCGGAGAAGCGTGGAGCGGAGAGAGCCTTTGTGAATATGTCTGCCGGTTGATCAATTGAGCTGATGTGGAGAACTTCAACTTATTTGCTCTTGATGTGGTCACTTATGAAATGGTAGTCAATTTCTATATGTTTAGTCCTGGCATGAAAAACTGGATTGTTGGCAAGAGCAAGTGCAGAAATGTTGTCACAATAGATGGGAGTTGGAAGTGATTGGGGGATGAAGAAATCAACGGCTAGGCGGCGAAGCCAAATGACGTCGGATGTGGCAGAAGAAAGGGATCGATATTCGGCCTCGGTGGAGGATTTTGCTACTGTGACTTGTTTCTTTACATGCCAAGAGATAAGAGTGGAGCCGAGGAAGGTGCAAAAACCGGTAACAGATTTACGATCTGTGAAATCGGTGGCCCAATCGGCATCGGTGTAAGTGCGAAGAGTGAGATCACCTTTGGTGATGGGTAAACCGTAGTGTATGGTTCCTTTTAGGTAACGAAGAAGTCGTTTAAGAGCTTGAAAATGGTGAGTAGTAGGGTTATGCATATGTTGGCAGATGCAATTGGTGGCAAAGGCGATGTCGGGGCGAGTGATGGTGAGGTATTGTAAAGAGCCGGCGAGGCGACGATAGAAAGTGGGGTCAGGATATGGTGTGTCGGCAGCACGCTGTTTGTTGGATTTGAGGGAGATTGGGGTGGTAGCCGGCTTGCAAGAAAGAAGGCCTGCTGATTTTAGGATAGCATTGGCGTATTGAGCTTGCTGTAAGAACATCCCAGAAGTGCTGCGGTGAACCTGTATACCGAGGAATAGGGAAATTGGACCGAGTTGAGTAAGTGAAAAATTGCTTTGCAATTGGGATAGCAGGTGGTGAATAGTCTCCGTGTGGTTGCTAGTGAGTAAGATGTCATTGACGTAAATGAGGAAATATATGTGAATGTCTTGGTTGATGTAATGGAGGAGAGAGGGGTCGGACTTGCTAAAACAAAAACCAAAATTGCTTAGGAAAGAAGTCAGTTTGTGGAACCACTGGCGAGAGGACTGCTTGAGGCCGTATATGGCCTTGTGTAAGCGGCAAACGTGATCCGGGTGTTGTGGATCTATGAATCCTTTCGGTTGGTGCATGTATACTTCGTCATGGAGATTGCCATGTAAGAATGCATTGGCAACATCTAGTTGAAGTATTTCCCAGTTGTTGTGGATGGCAATGGTGAAGAGAACGCGGATTGTAGGGAATTTGGCAACAGGGCTGAATGTATCCGTATAATTGACACCAAGCTGTTGAGAGTAACCTTGCGCAACCAGACGTGCCTTGTAACGGGCGATGGACCCATCAGGATGAAGTTTGAGTTTGTAAGTCCAGCGGCAGCCAAGGATAGGTGTATTTGGTGGTGGCTTGGTGAGAGACCAAGTTCCTTGCTTTTGAAGAGCAAGGAATTCGGTAGACATGGCAGTCCGCCAATGTGGTAGTTTGGAGGCTTGTGTGTAAGAGGATGGGGTGGTGGCGTTGGTAGGATTGGCTAAAAGGTCAAAGATAGGCTTGGGGCGGAGATGACCTGTGCAAAGGCGAGTTTGCATGGGATGTAAGGAATGGAGGTGGAAGGAGGTTGGAGGGGCGGTGGGGGATCAGTTTCTGAATGGGAGTGATGGGAATGTAGAGATAAAGAATTAGGTTATGTGGTGGAGGTATGTGGACGTGGAGGTGTGATAGAGGTGGGAAGAGAAGCAGATTGAGGTGGAGAAGGGAAATGAGGAAGAGTAGATGTGGGGAGTAGAAGATATGGTGATGGAGATTGTGGAGGTGGTGGGTGGGTGGAGGGGAGGTCTGATAGGGGAGGGTGGAAGGATTGTTCGTGGAAACTAACGTGGCGGGAAATATGGATTTTATGAGTGGTGGGATTGAAGCATCAAAAACCTTTGTGTTGGGTGGAATAACCAAGAAAGATACAAGGGTGAGAGCGGGGGGGGGGGGGGGCAAGTTTGTGAGCGGCCTGTGGTTGTAGCCATGGAAAGCATACGCATCCGAAAGTGCGTAAGTGGGTATAAGTGGGAGGATGTCCATGGATTAAGGTGAAAGGAATTTTGAATTGGATAGCAGATGAGGGTAATCTGTTGATGAGGTAATTGGAAGTTTGTAGAGCTTCGGCCCAAAATTTTGAAGGGAGGTTAGAAGCGTGTAGGAGGGTGCGGGTAGTATCAAGTAGGTGACGATGCTTCCGTTCGGCGACACCGTTTTGCTCGGGTGTATAAGGACAGGAAAGTTGGCAGGTTATGCCGTGGGTTGTAAGATATTGGTTGAAGATATGGCTAGTGTATTCCCCGCCGCCGTCGGAACGGAGGATCTTGATGTTTGAGTGAAAATTGTTTTGAACAAGTGAGTGAAACTATTTGAATTTATTAAAGGCCTCGTCCTTGGTATGTAGGAGAAATATCCAACAGAAATGTGAATAATCGTCGATAAAAATTATGTAATAGCGATAGCCATTAAGGGATGAGACAGGAGCAGGGCCCCAAACATCAGAGTGGATTAATTGAAAAGGTTTGGTTACATGAGTAGAACTGCTAGGGAAAGTTAACTTGTGGCTCTTGGCCACTTTACATGATTGACATAAATGAAAAACAGAGGAATTACAAAAAGAGGGGATATATCTAGATAGTATGGTCATTTGCCGTGGATGGGGGTGACCGAGCCGAGCGTGCCTAGTGGAGGTAGAAGCTATAGATGTGTGAAGAGCAGACAGCTTGAGAGTGGCGGGGGCGCGGAAAGAATACAATCCATCATGGATGCTAACACGGAAGAGAAGGGTCTTGTCCTGGAATCATGAATAGAAAAGCCACCCGAGTCAAATGAAACATGTCAATTGTTATCAGACGCGAGCTTGGAAATAGAAAGTAAGTTGTGGGAGAGGGAAGGGACATGTAAGAGGTTGTGAAGGAGAAGCTTACGGTTTGTGGCTAGTAATGGAAGGATACCTTGGCCGCTGTGGTGGATAGGAAGGGAGGATCCATTGGCAATGGAGACGGTATCAATACCGGTATATGGCGTTGCTGGTTGCAGGTTGTTGACGTCTGTGGTAAGGTGAGTGGAGGCGCCGGAATCCAACACCCATTCCGTGTGAGCAGGGGGAGATGGGTTGGAGATGAATGCCCGTGGAGAAGAGGATGGCGGTGGAGCATATTGTTGCACATTGCAACGGTGCCAGCATGATAAGGCTGTATGACCAAGCTTCCCATAGATCTGGCATTGAGGTCTGGTCGAGGTCGGACCAGAAGGAGGCCGAGTGGATGGGGATTTGCCGTGGAATGGGGAACCACGGCCACGACCTGGTTTAGCTGGAGAGATCCTTTGATGAGAAAAAGGGGTACGTGTGGTATAGAGGGTCTGGGCGTCGGATGGGTTGGGGAGATCCCGCTGCAGTTCGTTTTGGATGTGGATCTCTTCGCTGCATAGGAGTGAGTATAGAGTTTCAAGGTTGAGAGAGTGAGGGGAGGTACGTATTGCTGCCTTTAAGGGGTTGTAGGTGGGGGGTAAGCCGTTGAGAATGAAGATGATGATGTCTTCGGAATCGACGCTGGATCCGGAGGCTACTATATTATCGATGAGTGTCTTTATCTGTGTGAGATATTGAGCAATGGTTTGGTTTCCCATTTTGATGTTGTGAAGCTCGTGCTTCAGTTGGATAACCCTTGATCTGTTGGTTGGCTGTAGGCGAATCTCAAGGGTGTTCCAAATCTCATAGGCAGTGAAAAGATGGATGATGTAAGGTAAGACAGAGGGTGATATGGTGGAAATCAAAGCAGAAACCAAGTTCTGATCAATGAGTCTCCATAGGCTATAATCTGCATTTACGGTGTTGGGTGCAGGCTCCGGCGGACAGGGTTGTTTTCCGGTCAGATATCCTTCGAACCCATTTGTTGAGAAGGATTTGAAAATTTGAAGTCTCCAAATCGCATAGTTGTCGCTGGAGAGTTGCACATTGACGATGGATTTTAGGTTGGACATCAGGAATTTTAACGGTTGCGGGACTGTGAAGTCAGCCCTGGATGCCGATAGGGAGGATGTTGCCGAAGTATTGGAAGGCGAACCTTGTTCTCCCATTTTGTAAGAAAAGAGTGTGCGTTGGCACTAAAGCTCTGATACCATGACAAGAAACCTGTAGAAGCTAAGCAGGAGAAAAGGCAGAATACGAAAACTGGAGAAGAAGACTAAGGTTGTTTTAACACAGCAGCATATTTTCATTAATTCCCAATATGTGTTTACATGTACAGTAACAGTGTATATATAAGGGAATGAGAATATTCTAGAGTCTGTCAAATCTGTTGGTGACAGAAGTAGTGGAGGAGGAGTGTGCTGGAGCAATGCTGTAGGTTGTGCTGCGGTGTAATATAACGGGTTGTTAACACGGGATAAGTATTTATTCACTAATTATTGTAAATATATATTATCTTTGGAGAGGAAGAAGGGTCTGAAAATTCAGCCCAAAAATATTGTCTGCTTCTCTCCATAGTAATAGCTATAAATATTTTCATTCACAGTGGCTAAGCTTTTGTATGCTCATTCGGACAATAAATTCGGTCAATTATTGGGGCTAGTGAGTGTTTTCCTTTATTATTATTTCAAGCATCAGATAAGTACTGGCCTGCCATTTAAAAAGGTTGCTATAGGATTTATATCCGGTTGATGGTGCTGCCCCCATGTTTTTTCTCATTATTTTCTCTTTATTTTGGTAATCCTCGTTTAAATTTCTTTTCTACAAATTTTTCTGTCATTTGATGTGCTCAATCTCGGTGTAATTCATCTCATGAAATCATTTTCAGAGTAAATTTTCTATTATTTAATGAAATTATCAATTGTCTGCCATTCTTCATTTTCCATACTTGATTGCAGGTATGGATATTGTAACTACAATTGCTACCATTCCCACATATAAACCTGCTGAAAGGATTCGGCAGTTCAATGATTTTGCTGTATTCCTTGGAGATGAGAGGGCACAGATAGCTCGAACAATGTGGGACAGGCCTTTAAGAACAGTCTATATCAGTGACTGTGGGGAGCTCCAAGTAGCAAAGCCTTCACTTTCTCCCAGCTTGCCATAGAACAGTTCAGTTACTAATCCATCATATTCTTTCTGGATATTTATCTTGTTCTCTCACAACCTTGGTTTAGATTTAAGACCCAAAAATTTTCAGGTATGTGAAAATTTAATTTAAGTAAATATATTGTAAAGCTTATTCTAAAGCTTAAGAAAAAAATTTCTGTTAAGTTAGAACTAACCATAATTACTAGTAGTAAAAGAATCAAGTAAATAATAGTATTTACTTTTAAGGAAATAATTTACTTAACTGTAGATAATATAGGAAAGTAATTTAAATATTTTCTTAATTCTGAAGAGATGCATACTATGGCAGAATACCATCAGAAGGCTGAGAATTTATTTGGAATTCGGTTATGTTTGTCTGTGGGCCCTCTCTCACATTTATCCTTCTGTTTGGAATTTGCAAGCAACAAATAGGCATAGGAGGAGGGCAGTTACGGGCTTGAAGAGGGAATCGGGTGAGATTGTATGAAGAATCGGCACAGTACTCTGCTTTGAAGAAGATATCGCATAGAGCAGAGCAGAAATTCATATAGCAATTTCGGCAGAGTGTTCGGGCACTATTGATGGGAGCGGCACAGTAGACTTGCTGTGAGGAATTGGTAGCCAAGTGAGAGTAGTGCTATGAGGGTTTGAATGAGTGCTGAATGCAAACGGAAAATGAGAGAATAATTCAAAGTTGGGTAAATAAATTTGCAATTAAATGTAGCAAGATTAATAAAGAATTGTGAGAATATTGCTAAGATATATTGATTTCTACATCAGTAATTAAGAGTGGAATTCAGTGAAGAAATTCCAGTTAAAGAGAAATAATAGAGAATTGAAGGAAAAGAATGAATTGAGGTAAGAAATTCTAGTTATTTTTATACTAGTTATGATTGTCTTATAAATTACTAAGTAATAGTAAAAGTTTTAAAGAAGTATATACCAATTGTAATTTTAGGATTCATCAGATTTATACAAGAAAGTTTTGAGATAGTTTATCAAAGGAAAAGATTTCGTTGTGTAGAATTGGAGGAGGCAATTCGTCAAAGAGGTAAGTAATGCAATTATATTAAAAATATAAATAGTTTCATTTATAGGCATGGAAAGTTAATTTTGAATGCATTAAAGGGAAAAATGATATTAAATTCATTCAATGTATATAAAGGGAATATACATCCAATTTTTCATATATGAATAACTACTAATATAATTTAATCATGTGAGTTTAAAATAAAGTTTAATATATTCATTTAAATATTTTTCTATTTGATAATGTTTTGGAAAGCGGTTCATTTTCTTACACATTGTATGCATATTTTTTGTATACAGATAGTATAATAGAAAGATCGTCATAAAAATATGCAACAATATAAGTATGAATTATTAATATGTGAAGTTTAGTGAATATCAATTTAAGTAAAGTTTAACTATAAAATGATATACAACTTATAATTATAGGTGGGGCAAAATGGTCCTTATGTATGATATTGCATTATAAGTGTGGTAAAAGGGACCCCATAGATATGATACATGCATAGCATGTGGGGCAAAAGAGACCCCTAAAGAGGCAAAAGGGACCTCTATGTTGTTCAATGATAATAATGCCAGGTTTACTTAGGCTCTATTGAACATGCTGATGAAAGTTTATCCAAATCTTTATAATACTAATATTGATATTCAGTTTAGACTTCAAAAGAAGTTAATGTTAAAGCTAAATATCATTTTATGATGTTTTATCAATAATGTCTTGTTTGTTTAATTTATTATTTCAATATTGCGAGTTTTATAATCACGAAATTTATCTGCTATTTCAATTGCATAAGTTGTTGATCCTCATAGCTCACTAGTTCTTTTCATACTAGCTGTTGTTATAGGAAAAGGAAAGAAAAAATTCGATATAAAATAAGTTGTAAGTTATTTCATTTTATATACTAGTGTTTAGCTCTATTTATAAGTCTACAGCTGAGGTATGTAGATAGTTCAGTTGTGTAATATGTATTAGTGGCTTTGTAAGTATTTATTTGATGTTTGATGTAATTGAAATTATTAGATGCTTCCGTTTATGTGATAAATATAATATTATTGGATATTTTATATAAGTATTCAAATGATAAAAAGTATCATATATCAAGAACAAAAATATTATATTTATTTGTGTGACACTCTACAATACTAATAAGGGATATTATGGAGTGTTAGAAAAGCGGTATCAAAGCAAAATTTTAAGGTTCTGAGGATTTCATTATAGAAGCTTAAGCAAATTTAATTGTCTAGGAGAAAAAGATTAGATTTAATGAAAGAATATATGAAGGGACTGATGGTCAGTCATCTCAGCCTGATAGGATATTCGAGGGTCTTGAAAATGTTGCACCAGTAGGAGGCAGTGCACCCAGAGTAGACCATGCACCCGTAGGACCTGATGCTACTAATGTAATGTCAGGGAATCTAATACAAATACAGATGAGGAGCATGATGATACAGATGATAGAAATGATGCAATTTATGATGGGATCTACAATACTTAGTGTTTCACCTGTAGTGACACCAGTCACTTCTACAACTTCTGGTAATAGTGTAAATGCAGAGGCAGGTGATCCTGTAAGTGTAGAAGTGGATAAGTTTTTACCCTTCTAGAGTTTAAAACCACCATTGTTTAAAGGTGGAGTTGATGCAGAAGTGCTGAAGACTGGATTATCAGAATTGAGAAAATTTTTAATGGAATGAGATGTCCTGAGAACCGACATAAGTCCCATGCAATCTTTATGTTAGAATATGAAGCAAAACGGTAGTGGAGGGGACAAATAGCTAGAAAAATTCAAAGGTAGAGCAGATGATCAAATTACTTGGGAGGAATTTGAACAAGTCTTCAGAGAGTGGTATATTCCTCCATTAGCAAGACAGACAATGCAGAAAAGCTTTGTAAATCTAAAGCAATGAGCAGAGACTGTTATTCAGTATGAAGAAGAATGTACATCTCTATTACTCTACAGCTTATTACTCTTTCAGCTGAAAAATGTTATAGATTTTTGAAGGATCTGAGGGATTTATTGAGATAGCCTTTAATTCCTCTTCGCAAAAAGGAATTTGCTGAATTAGTGAAAGTACTAGACTGCTGGAGCATGATATGTATGTAGTTAAACATAAATGGGAGAATGATGGTAGAAAGAGATAGTGATCACAGGGGTGGATCATCAAAAAGATGGAAATTCCATCATAATCAACAACAACAGTCTATAAGGTTACTTGCAATACCAGTTTGTACAAATTGTAGAAAGTCTCATCCATGAAGATGTTTAATGAATTCGGGAAAATATTATCTATGTGGGGAATCAGGACATATTAAGAGAAACTATCAGAAGAGCATTCAAGGAAGAAGAGAATATAAAGACAGTCAGAGGACAGATCAATACAGATGTACTAGGCCACAAATGAATCAACCAGCTTTGAAGATAAAAGGAGAAGCCTTAGGTTAAGCAGTCACATCAGCACCAGCTCGAGTATTTGTTTTAACTTCTCAAGAGGCTAAGGAATCTGCTGAGATGGTGACATGTACTTTAAATATTTCAAATTTACTTGCTAGAATTCTTTTTGATTATGGTGTGTCTCATTCTTTTATATCTGAGGTATTTTGTGAGAAATTGCATGTGAAATCTGTTATTTTTACTCCAGGGTTGAGTATTAGATTACATGCGGGTAATTATTTAAATACCAGTATATCATGTTCAGTCAATTTTATAATAGTTGGTAGAAAATTTTAGTCAGAATTGATAGTACTTCCATTGATGAAGTTTTAAATAATGTTGGGAATGAATTTGTTGGTCAAATATTTTGTTACTGTTGAATATTGAAAGAAAAGTGTCATATTTGATTTTCCTGGGAAAGAGGTATTTTATTTTTAGTGTAAAAGGGGAGTAATTTCATCATTGATTGTTTGATAAGCCGGTTTTACCTGAACCGGCCCAGCCGGCCCAAGGGCCGGTTCAGGTCTACAGGAGGCGGAGGAATCCCGCCTCCTCCCTTGCTTGTCCGCCCAATAGGGTGGGTCCCACCCTCTAAAATCAAATTCAAACCATAGAGGAGGGGGCGGCTAAAGCATTGGGAGGAAAATTTAATTAGGAAACTTATTGTATTAAAGGGGATGAGGGAATTAGGGAGAGACATGTTTTGTTTGATTGAACTTAGGGTTTTCTTGGAGGTTTGGGCTCTAGACGATTTTGTCTAGAGATTTGGGAGAGACGATCCTCCTCTCGAATTGAGGATCTCTTGTATCTTGCTTTTGCATTTGCTTTGCTTTATTTCCAAGACGCAATCTATCTTTTCTAGTTTGATTTGCTCCAATTCTTTGTGTTTTCCCGCTGTTTTTATCAATTTGGCTTAGGTTTGCTTGCGAACTCAAGTAGATCCGGTAGGATTACTTGCGAACTCAAGTATCTCCTATCAAATTGGTATCAGAGCAAGTCTTGGGACCAGTGGAGGGCTGATTTTGGGAAATTCCTGCAGCAGTTTTTTGGCCGGAAAGAGGGGAAGTTGCTGTTTTTTGACTTCAAAAATCAGATTTCGTGAATCTGCAAACTCCAGATTGCGATGGCGGCTAAAAAAGTGGATGCTTTGGAAGAAAGGATCGAAGGGGAGATGAATCAAATCAAGGAAACCGTGGAGGAAAGGATGTCTTCCATGGAAGGACAAGTGGCCGATCTACGGGATATGATGAAGAAGATGTTGGAATTCCAAACCCAAACGGCTGCATCTGAGGCAAAGGGCCCCGAAGCGAAAAACACCAAATCTGAAATCCGTAAGGAGGAAGAAGAGGTGGAAATCGTGGAAGGGGGAAGAGGAAGACCCCATCTGGAGCCTTTCCAGAGGGAGGAGAGAGGAGGGAGATACGGAGAGAGACAAGGGTATGGAGGGGTGGAGCCAAGAGGTGCGGAGTGGGAGCACCGGGAAGGATATTATGGCCGTCGAGGTGCTGATTTTGAAGACAGAAGGAGGGATTTCGAAGGGGGTTTGGGACATGGTAGAGGAAGGGAAGATCGGGAGACATGGGGGGGCTCGAGCACCTGGGAGAGGGGAAATTATGGAGGCTTACGGGGACATGGTGGGGATCAGAAGGTGAGGAAGCTAAAGATACCCATATTCGAAGGAGAGGATGCTTATGGGTGGATTTACAAGGTGGAGCGATACTTCGTCGTTAATGGGCTGACAGAGGAGGAAAAGCTGACAGCAGCGGGCTTGTGCTTGGAAGGAAAAGCCCTTTCCTGGTATCAGTGGAGAGACCAAAGGAGGGCTATCAGGACCTGGAGAGAATTCAAGGATTGCATCATAGAACGTTTCCAAACCGATCGGAGAGGGGATTTCTATGAGCAGTTCTTTGCTCTGACACAGGAGGGATCTGTAGCTGACTACCGGGAGCGATTTGAGCACTTAGCCAGCAGGGTGGAGCGACACTCGGATACAATACTGGAGGGAAATTTCATGAAGGGGTTGAAGGCGGAGATCCGAGCAGCAGTGAAGGTGCTGATGCCCCGCGACTTGGGGGAGGCTATGAAGTTAGCCCAGCTGGTGGAGAATCAGAGAAATCTGGAGAGGGGGGCTAGGAGTAGCAGCACCGGAGGAACTTACCGGATGACGACCACCCATCTAGCACCGAAATTCCCTGCAACAGGGGGGAATCGAGAAACCACCAAGGAGAGGACAGGAGGAGGTGGAAGCGGGGGAAATTTTAAGCGGCTGACAGAGAAGGAGATGCAGGAGAAGAGAGCTAAGGGGTTGTGCTTTAGGTGCGATGAAAAATATACGCCAGGGCATCAATGCAAGGACCGAACTCTTCAGGTTCTCACCGTCTGTGATGACGAGGAAACTGAGGAGGGAGGGGAGGAGGAGACAGAGGAGGAGATGGAGGAGAAAATGCACCTGGATCTGGCTGAGGTATCCCTGAACTCGGTAGTAGGATTCACGACGAATCATACTATGAAGGTGAAGGGGGAGATCGAGAACAGAGAGGTAGTGGTGCTGATTAATAGTGGGGCTACCCACAATTTCATCTCCTCTCAGGTCGTCGATCAGATGGGAATGAGATTGGTGGATACGGGTTGCTACGGAGTGATGATGGGTACGGGGAAGGTGGAGAAGGGCCAGGGAATTTATAGAGGAGTACTACTGACTATCCAGGGGATTCAGGTGAAGGAAGATTTTCTTCCACTGGAGCTGGGGAGTACAGATGTCATCTTGGGGATGAAATGGCTGCAGACTTTGGGAGACACCAAGGTGAACTGGAGAGCACTCACGATGGAGTTAGTGATAGATGGAAGGAAGGTGGTGATTAAGGGAGATGCAAGGCTATCCAAAGCCATGGTTTCCCTCAAAACTATGGTGAAGGATATACAGTTGGCAGGAGGAGGATACTTGGTGGAGCTGCACAGTTTGGAGGGAGCAGGATTAGAGGAAGGGGGGGACATACCCCTCTCCATTCAGCCGTTGATTCAGCAATTTCAAGAGGTTTTTCAGCCACCCCAGGGATTGCCACCGCAGAGGGAGCAGGAGCATGCCATTGTGATAAGGGAGGGAGTTTCACCCATCAGTGTACGTCCGTATCGCTACCCTCAGTTCCAGAAAGATGAATTTGAAAGGTTGATTAGAGAAATGTTGGAGGCAGAAATCATCAGACCCAGCATCAGTCCTTTCTCTAGTCCCGTTCTATTAGTGAAAAAGAAGGATGGCAGTTGGCGTTTTTGTGTGGACTACCGAGCCCTCAACAAGGAAACTGTCCCTGACAAGTTTCCTATACCGGTCATTGATGAGCTATTAGATGAATTGAGTGGAACCGTGATCTTTAGCAAGATAGATCTGAAATCAGGATACCATCAGATCCGGATGAAGAAGGAGGATATACCCAAGACGGCCTTTAGAACTCATGAGGGACACTATGAGTTCCTGGTGATGCCTTTTGGCCTCACCAATGCTCCCGCTACCTTTCAGGCCCTTATGAATAAGGTTTTCAAACCTTATCTCAGAAGATTTGTGTTGGTATTCTTTGATGATATCTTGGTCTACAGCAAGACAGAGGAGGAACATTAGGAGCATCTGAAAAAAGTGTTGGAAGTACTGCATGAGCACCAGCTGAGGGCCAACTTGAAGAAATGCTGCTTCGCACAAGGCAGTGTAGAGTACTTGGGCCATGTGGTATCAAGGGAAGGGGTGGCAGCAGATCAGTCCAAAATTGAGGCAATGCTTAAGTGGCCAGTGCCAAAGAATCTGAAGGAGCTGAGGGGATTTTTAGGACTGACCGGGTACTACAGAAGGTTCGTAAAGGGGTACAGCACCATAGCGTGGCCACTCACCGAGCAGTTGAAGAAGGACGGGTTCCTATGGGGGGAGGCGGCTACATCAGCTTTTGAGAGCCTGAAGAAGGCCATGACTACAGTACCGGTCCTAGCCCTGCCAGATTTCACTCAGACCTTCGTCGTGGAGACAGATGCATCTGGATACGGATTGGGTGCAGTGCTTATGCAGAGTCGTAGGCCCATTGCCTATTTCAGCCAGGTACTGACCGCCAGAGCCAGGCTGAAGTCAGTCTATGAGAGGGAATTAATGGCCATCGTTTTGGCCATCCAGAAGTGGCGGCCTTACCTACTTGGGAGGCACTTCATTGTCAGAACTGATCAGCGGAGTTTGAAGTATCTACTGGAGCAGAGGATGGTGACAGAAGAGCATCAGCGGTGGCTGTCCAAGCTGCTGGGGTACGATTTTGAGATCCAGTATAGGCCCGGAGTGGAGAATAAGGCGGCGGATGCCTTGTCCAGATGTATGGGGGAGCTGCAGACAGTAACACTGTCGGTTCCTTTGATGCTTGACTGGGAGGCCATCAGAGAAGAGAGTGCTAGGGATGAGGCTTTGGGAAAGATCCGGGCAGAATTGCTGAGGGAAGAGGGTAGCCACCCAGGGTACTCGCTGGAGGGAGACAAATTGCTATATCAGGGAAGGTTCGTAATGCCCCGAACCTCGATCCACATCCCGAGCTTGCTCCCGGAGTTTCATGGAAGCGCTGTAGGGGGGCATTCAGGAGTGCAGAAGACATATAGAAGACTAGCCTCAGAGTTATACTGGAAAGGGATGCATAAAGATGTAGAGGAGTTGGTAGCCAGATGCGAGATTTGTCAGAGGAACAAATACATGGCTATGTCACCAGGAGGACTACTACAGCCTTTGGCTCTACCGGGACGAGTATGGGAGGAGATATCCATGGATTTCATAGATGGGCTACCACGTTCAGAAGGGTTCATAGTAATTTTAGTGGTGGTGGACAGATTGAGCAAGTATGCTCATTTCATCCCCCTCCAACACCCGTACACCGCAGTGACAGTGGCTTCAGCTTTCATCAGAGAAGTGGTCAGATTGCATGGAGTACCAGAGGCGATAGTATCAGATAGGGACAAGGTGTTCCTCAGCCATTTTTGGAGAGAGTTGTTCAGGTTACAAGGAACAGTTCTAAAAAGGAGTACAGCTTATCATCCACAGACGGATGGCCAGACGGAAGTAGTAAACAGGAGCTTGGAGACTTACCTGAGATGTTTTGCATCAGAGACACCCAAGCTTTGGGCTAAGTGGCTATCATGGGCGGAATATTGGTACAACACCTCTTTTCATTCAGCTTCACAGATGACTCCATTCAAGGTGTTGTACGGAAGGGATCCTCCCCACTTAGTGCACTTTGGGAGTAGCAATACTCCAGTGTCTACAGTAGAGGAGTACTTGGAGGAGAGAGATAGAAGACTGGAGGAGTTGAAAAGGCATCTTCTGAGAGCTCAACAGATTATGAAGAAGCAAGCGGATGGGCACAGGAAGGACATCCAGTTTGAGATAGGGGAAAGGGTATTCTTGAAGCTCCGACCCTACAGACAGAAAACAGTCGCCAACAGGAGAAATGAGAAGCTGGCTCCAAGGTACTTTGGGCCTTATGAAGTGCTGGAGAAGATCGGAGCAGTAGCATATCGGCTGAAGCTACCACCAACGGCTACTATACATCCGGTTTTTCATGTATCTCAGTTGAGAAAGGCTCTTGGCGACTACACAGCCAACCCCGAGTTACCGGCGACACTCACGGAGGAGTTAGAGGTGATTCTGGAACCCTTAGAGCTGATGGGGGTTCGCCAGAGAGAAGATGGAACTAAGGAAGTGTTGATCCAGTGGAAGAACCTTCCTGACTACGAGGCCACGTGGGAACCCTATGAGAGGGTGAAACATCAGTTTCCTTGCTTTCACCTTGAGGACAAGGTGATTCTTTGGGAGGGCGGTATTGATAAGCCGGTTTTACCTGAACCGGCCCAGCCGGCCCAAGGGCCGGTTCAGGTCTATAGGAGGCGGAGGAATCCCGCCTCCTCCCTTGCTTGTCCGCCCAATAGGGTGGGTCCCACCCTCTAAAATCAAATTCAAACCATAGAGGAGGGGGCGGCTAAAGCATTGGGAGGGAAATTTAATTAGGAAACTTATTGTATTAAAGGGGATGAGGGAATTAGGGAGAGACATGTTTTGTTTGATTGAACTTAGGGTTTTCTTGGAGGTTTGGGCTCTAGACGATTTTGTCTAGAGATTTGGGAGAGACGATCCTCCTCTCGAATTGAGGATCTCTTGTATCTTGCTTTTGCATTTGCTTTGCTTTATTTCCAAGACACAATCTATCGTTTCTAGTTTGATTTGCTCCAATTCTTTGTGTTTTCCCGCTGTTTTTATCAATTTGGCTTAGCTTTGCTTGCGAACTCAAGTAGATCCGGTAGGATTACTTGCGAACTCAAGTATCTCCTATCATTGTTCTAGTCAGGTGCATAAAAGTTTAAGAGCGGGTAAATTAATTTTCTTAGCAAAGTTAAAACAAATTAAAGAGAGAGGTGATGATATAAATTCTATTTCCTATAGTAAATGAATTTGTATATGTTTTCTCTGATGAATGGAAGGATTTACCTCCAGAAAGAGAGGTAGAATTTTCAATAAAACTTCAACCTAGAACAAATCCAATAATAAAAACACCTTACAGAATGACAATCAAAGAATTGCAAGAATTAAAAAGTTAGTTGGCAGAATTGATTGAAAAAGATTTTATCAGACCTAGTTTATCTCCGTGGAGTGCACCTGTATTATTTATCAAGAAGAAGGATGGTTCGATGCGACTCTGTGTTGGTTGCAGAGAATTAAATAAGATGACAATTAAAAATAAGTACTCTTTTCCAAGAATTGATGATCTATTTGACCAGTTAGCACCTGCTTCTGTATTCTCCAGAATTGATTTAAGATTAGGTTACCATATGATTATAGTGAAAGATGGTGATGTTGAGAAGACTGCTTTTGATATCAGGTATAGACACTATGAATTTTTTTATTATGCCATTGGACTAATCAATGCCCCAGTAGTATTCCTGGACATGGTAAATAGAATTTTCAAGTCTTACTTAGATCAATTTATAATCGTTTAGGAAAATCGGATGGCTTAGAATAAATGAAAGCAAAGCTTATGCTAAACAAGAAAACCCTGCTATTCGTCTATTTATTGTTCGAACGTATCTTCTCTCTTTGCACGTATCTTCCTACCGACTCCCTATATTGTTGTCATCTCTTGCTCTTTTGCGAAGCCCACATCGAATCGAAGGCTCTCGTCTTGTGCTAAACTCCTCTCTGACCCACTATGAGTTCTTCACTTCTGCTTTGTTCCTGTGACCTTCAAGCTCCAGATTCGAGCGGATGGAGTAGTTTTTGTGGAAAGGATTGTTTTTTTTAGTTTAATAGCTTATTTTGAGAGGATGGAAAGCTTATGTTTTAAATTTTTTCGCAAGGATAGTTGGAAAATATATATCTGCTGTTTTTTTTTTGGTTGAAAATGAAGTTATCTGGGGCTGAATATATACACATTGGTGCATTTTTTGTGACTTGAACACATTTATATTTTATATTGTTGCTTTACATAATATTTTTTATGAGAAAATTAAAGTTGATTTGAGCATGAATAATCATTAGTAATTGTGATTTAGTATCATGAAGATTTAATTAAATTTTATTAACTTCAGTAATTTTATATTCTAAATGATCTAGTTTAATTAATTCCAATGCAACTTTGATGTTGGGACTTAGTGTTGATGTTGGGAGCAAGTTGATAATGATGATATGAATTGATTTTATAGGTGTTGGCGAGATTTCAAATTTGTTGCATTTGATGGCAATAACAGTAAAAGTTGTATTTGAAAGATTATGGTTATGTTAGCATTTTTTTTTTGGTTTTTCTTAAGTTGTTTAGGTTTAGCCATGTAGGTGATTGTTTCATACTTTCATGTATTTGCAATTTTTAATTAACATATTGTTGGATTCAATTGTAATGAAATTATTTCATTCTACTTTAATTGATTATATAACATGCATTGTAGGTAATTGTTCATACCTTTTAGTTAATCAAATTAGAATGGAAACACCTAGTAATCAGACTTCAGCTTCTAGTTATAGTGTGCGTGAGAAAGTGGACATTGCTTGGAATCATTTCGCTAAAATTAGAGGAGCTGATGGGAAGTAGTTCAAATGTCTGCATTGTGGCATTACATATAAGGGATGAGGAATAAATAGAATGAAACAATATTTAGCAAGAGCAAATAGATAGATTTCTTATTTGTTGGTGAAGGTGATTTAGATAATGAAAGAGATGGAGATGACATAATCGAGTTCGATCAATTAGATGCATTTGAATTTGAATATTTTGGTGAAGTGAGACCTTAAGACTCAACTTATGTGAATAGATTTGATGATGCAAATTTAATAGAGCTTTAATATTTCTCTTGTGAAATTATTGAAACTATTGAATTGAGAAAATGAAACGTATTTAACTTCATCACTATATCATGAATATGTTTTCGTTTTGTTATTAGTTAGTACAAAGTATCAAAATTTTTTTATAATTAGTTGTGTCTTCAAGTGAAATATATTATTATGTTTTGTTTATTTACTCATTATTTGATTATTAGGTTTACAATTATAATAATTATCTTATATTTATTTTATTTTCAAAGCTTCACCAATTGCAGGTATAAACTATAAGATCTCAAGAGAAATTTCGATTTCATCTTTCAAGTTATGACTTTAAAGAAGTCAGTTGCTCAAAATAATAATGTATTTAATTTTAAATTTACTAAATTTATTTGTTATATTTTTTAATGCTTCATATTATGATTCCATTCAATTTTTGTTATATATTTACAAATGGTTGTCATTATTGTAATATTTAAATATAATAAGTATTTATTCCATCATTTGGTTCGACTCCGATTTGACCCCGGTCGAACTATCAAACCGCTAACCTCCTTTCAGTTCGTTGTCCGATCCGATTTTTAAAGCCTTGGTTTTTACATTCATCACTTTATATAACATTATGTAATAATATTTTCTTTTTGTATTAATTTACATTCATCATTGTACATTCATCACTATGTACATTTATAAAGTTTTTTATATAATGATTCTTAAAATAATTTTTTTTAGTAATATAAGTTTACATGGGTTACTACAGCATGTGCATCATTCTACATAGTGTGTGCATGATTATTATAATCCTACACACACAGTGTATAATTCTGTATATAGTGTGTATAAACTTGTACAAATAGTATACAAGCTTGTACAAGTTTTATACATTTTTTTATTTAATGATCATTGGAATAATATTTTTGTACGTTTATCACTGTTTAATAAGAGAAAATGAAGTGTGTAAAAGCTGTTGGACCTGATGATATTCCAATTGAGGTATGGAAATGCTTAGGAGATGAAGGAATTTTTTGGCTAACTAAACTTTTTTAATACTATTTTGAAGACTAAAAAGATGCCAGATGAGTGAAGAATGAGTGCGTTGATTCCTATTTTTAAGAATAAAGGTGATGCACAAGATTGTGCGATTTATAGAGGAATTAAGTTAATGTGTCATACTTTAAAACTTTGGGAGCTAGTTATGGAGTGTAGGTTGCGGTGTGATACTAATGTTTCTCAAAATCAGTTTGGATTCATGCCGGGTAGGTCTACTATGAAGCCATATATTTATTGAGAGGTTTGATGGAGAAATATAGAGAGAATAAGGAGGATCTACATATGATATTTATTGATTTAGAGAAAGCATATGATAAAGTTCCAAGAAAAGTGCTATGGAGAGTTCTTGAAAAAAAGGAGTTAATAACACTTATATTCAAATCATTAAAGATATGTATGCATGTGCTATTACTTGTGTCCAAACACAAGGTGGTTTGATCAAGTATTTTCCTATTTTGGTTGGATTACATTAAGGATAATCCTTAAGCCCATATCTTTTTGCTTTAGTCATGGATGTTCTCACTAGACATTTGCAAGAGGATGTACCTTGGTGTATGCTTCTTGCTGATGATATTCTTCTTGTTGATAAGACTAGAGAGGGAGTTGAAGGTAAACTTGAATTATGGAGGTCAACCTTAGAGTCTAAAGGTTTTGCTTGAGTAGATCTAAAATTGAATATATGGAGTGTAATTTTAGTAGTAAAAGACCTAGTTGGGGGATTGTGACTTTGGGTGATCAAGTCATTAATAAGAGTACAAGTTTTAGATATCTTGGATCTATTGTTTAGAGTGATGGTGAAATAGATGGGGATATTATTAATAGAATTCAAGTTGGATGGTTGAAGTGGAGGAATGCATCGGGCTTGTTGTGTGATAGAAAAGTCCCCCTCAAAGTTAAGGGAAAATTCTATCAGATGTGGTGAGACCTACAATGCTTTATGGTGTAGAATGTTGGCCATTAAAAGTGAAGCATAATACTAAGTTTAGAGTTGCAGAGATGAAGATGCTCAGGTGGATGAGTGGATTTATCCTTAGAGATAGGATACGAAATGAGCATATACGTGAAAAGGTTGGAGTAGCTCCAGTGGAAGATAAGATTAGAGAGAGTCGCCTTAGATGGTTTGGTCACATAAAACGACGGCCTTCCGATGACCCGGTTAGGAAAGTAGAGGTATTAGATTTGACTTATATTAAGAAAGGTGGAGGTAGACCTAAAAAGATTTGATTAAAAAATATTAGAAAAGATCTTTCTTTATTCGATTTAAACGAGAATTTGACTTTTAATAGGACACAATGGAGAAAAAGAATTCATATAGCCGATCCCATGTAGCGGGACAAAGGTTTGATTTGTTGCTGTTGTTGTTGCATCACTATTTAATAATCTTTATTTTTGTATTAGTTTACATTCATCACTGTTTACAATTATGCAATTTTTTTTAATAAATTCATTTATAAAGTTTTTTTATTTAATGATCCTTGGAATAATATTTTTTTAGTAATATAAATTTATACGAGCTACCACAGTTTGTATATCGTTCTACATAATATGTATATGGTTACCACAAGCTTGTATACATAGTGTACAATCCTATACACAAGCTTGTACACTATTTGTACAAGCTTATATACTTATCGTACACTTGTACATTATGTTAACAGCTTGGTTTTGATAACAGAGAAGAAACCTGTAGAGTTAACTTCAACTGAAAAGTGTTCAACTTCCATTCCTTTCCCAGAGCAACTGCATCAATAGTGTTCACCTTCAAAGCAGATCAAGTTCTCTAATTTGCCCGCATTCTAGCGAGGAATTTATAGACGGGTCAGCTAGCAGTCAGCTGACATCTGGGTACACGAGGATGATGATATATCAGTATGTACTAACTCCAACTTCTTTAACTTGACCTTTGAACTCGTATTTGAAAAACTCACCCTATGTTGTTTGTCATATACAGAGTCTTTAAAAAAATTTAAATATATAAATTTTTAAATCATGAAGCTTTCCTTTAGTAAGAAGTGTGTATATACTGTTCTTACTCATATGGCTAAGTCTTTGATGCCAAAAACTTACATTAACATTTGAATTTGCTACTCCAATAGAATTTACTATTCTATTGATAAAATATAGGATGCCTTCAATACTGCCACGAATTATAACCATAGCCCATTTTGTCACCTTCCATGTATCTCCTGTGAATGATGTCATATGGCCTGAGTTTGCGAGCTGACTCATAGAAACTAAACTCCTCTTCAGGCGTGGAACATGCCTAACATTTTGGAGTCGCCAAATTGACCAATCCGTCATTCTAATATCAACATCTCCTTGTCCAACAATGTTGCAGGGCTTGTTATCCCCGAGATACACTTTACATAAAATACCTTGAGTATAATTCTTGAATGCCTCCTTGTTAGAACTAGCATGAAAATAAGCACCTGAATCTATCACCCAAGATTCATAATTGTCTAGAGATAAATTAGAGAATCTGACTGACATTTTTCTGTAGATACATTTGCAGAATGATTTTTGTCTTGACCTCTATCATTGCCCTTATTTGGAACTGTACAGTCCTTCAAGCGACCCTTCTTTTCACAGCTCTAGCACATAACTTTTCCTCTACCAAAAGTAGATTTTCCTCTCTTGGATTTAGATCTCCCTCTGTTTAGATTTCTCTCTAAATCCCTTTCTCTTGCTTCAACATTCAGAGTAGAATTTGAAAATTCACCGTTCGCCCTCCTGCGAACCTCTTTATTACTAACCCCATAATATTCTCAAAGTTTAACTTTGAACTTTCTGATGAGTTACTCACAGCAGTAACAAGCCCATCCCATCTTTCTGGCAATGAAGATAACAACAACAATGCCCTCATCTCATCATCAAAATTAATGCCAACTGAACACAATTGACTCATCACAGTGTTCGGAATATTTAGGTGCTTTGCCATTGGAGTGCTATCTAATATCTCTATATTGAATAACTTTTTCATCAAGAACACTTTGTTTGAGGTCGATGGCTTTTCATACATCTTGATCAATGTAGTAATGAGATCGACTGTAGTCTTTTCATTTACAATATTGAATGCAACAGATGAGGAAAGTGAAAGCCATATCAAACCTAGTGCAGTCCGGTCAAGAACCTTCCATTCCTATATAGTCATAGAATTTGACTTCTTGGTGATTTCTTCCAATGGTAAATACAACTTCTGATACAACAAATTTTTAATTTGCATCCTCCATAATGTAAAGTTTGAATCATTGAACTTTTCATTCTTGTATCTTGCTTCGTTTGCCATTACTCCAACTCGATCTGAAGAACTTTGCTCTGATACCAATTGTTCGGGAGATAGGAGGAGTAAACACCACAAATGACGAAGCAAGCAAGAAAGCAAAAGCAGAGGAAAAGTAAAGGACACTAGGTTTTAACGTGGAAAAAATGCAAAATAGGGAAAAAACCATGGAGCCACACTACACCAAGAAATTCACTATGAAAATTGGGAGAAATAAGTACAAATCTCTCATCTCTTTCACTCTTTCCTTGCTTCCCTTCTCACATGCACCGTTCTCACACTTACCCTAACTAAAAATACAAGAGAAAGCTAAGTAAAATAACTCCAAGGGACACAACCCTTTAGAAAACAAGAAAGAATAATTGTTCAGTCCGTCTCGCAACGCTGTGGCGCCTAGTCTCTATTTGACAATGCTGCAGCACTCAAACACTTAGCGCTGCAGCGCTCGGTCTCTGTCTTGATCGGCAACAACGCCATATCTTGACAGCTGCGGTGCTCTGCTTTCTGTCATTCAGCGCTGGGGCGCTTCGGAACACAACACTGAGGTGTTGTATGAAAAAAATAAAATTTCGGGTGCAAAGCACCCAAACCCAAGTAGGGGCTAAACCTCCCGCACCCTGCAGCGAACAGGACAAGCTTTGAGGTCCGAGACAACAGATTAACCAGATTGATCAACACAATCAGATTCTGCATATAACATATTTAAACTGTAAAAGCTTGTGAAACAAGAGATTATTTTATGTGGAGTCAAAATAGTAAATGTATGTTTTAATTGTAAAACAAGAGATTGTAAAACACGGTGTATGAAATGCTAGTTACAAAGAAATCTAAAACAGTAAATGTAGGTTCATTGTTCATGCCTTCAAAGTGTTGATATTGAAATAATTGAGAAATAGATACGACACAAAAATTTTAAATTTACATAAAATAAAAAATTCATAAACTTAATTTGACGGTCATAGTGAACCGTAAACAGTAAATAGGATGAAGAGAGCGATGATGGACCTTGCCTTTTTGAAGATAAGGAGCACCTTACATGAGTGAAGGTGATGTGAGCAATTCTTGTTTGACGATGAAAAACGACATTCCAATTGTAAAACCCTAAAACTTTTGTACTTCCGCACATATTTAGAAGTGAACACAACGCAACGGCTTCGTTTTTTTGTTAAATATTACCTCTTGCTCGGGTCGGGTCTTGTGCTAACAAAAAAAAAACTAAATTAATTGGGTTGGGTCGTCGGGTCGCACGTTATTAAAAAAATTCATGTGGTTGCAAAAAAGAAATTCTCTAAAAAACACGTGTCAACTACGGATTGGAGTCCGGACGTAGCTCTACGTCTGAAATCTGCACATAATAATTTCTCCTCGCAAAGCAAGTGGAGATGTCAAGATGGATGCAATGTGAGAGGTGATAGACCGCGGTGCTTTCATGTTTCTGTGGGAGTGCATGAGAGGAATTAGTTTGACATGATTAAATTGCTAATAGCTTAAAAGGAAAGTAATTTATTTACATATTTTAATCCAATTTTACAGAGAGGGCATTTATGATAGCTTAGTTATTAATAAATTGATAAGTTAATTTTAGTTATATCGTAAGTTTTTGCTTCGCTAATGAGCTTGGGTTCTGGACGCCCGGAAGGATTCCTTAATTGGTGCTGCACCCGTAAGGTGGAAAGCCTTCCCTGACCGGAGCAATTTTACCCCGTCTATCTACAGTTGAATTCTCTTAAATCACTGCTCAACTCTCATTTGTTTGGGCTATAAATGTGGCTAAGGAATAAGGATACTTCTGTATTGTTATTTCAAAATGCAGACTTGACATTCTTAACCAGAAAAGTTAACACCTGTGTTCATGTTCCTTATAAGCAGTTGTTTATGTGGTCTCTTCTTGCCTCCTAACTTCTATCATTTTTGTCTTGTAGAAATCATCATAGATTTCCCCCCCCCTTAAATTTTTTCGTTTTCACTGATCTCTTCTCCCCAAGCAGCTCATTTATAAACATACTTCGGAAATATTACATAGTTCTTTGAATGATTACTAGTTTTTCTTGGTCGTAGGTGTCATTTGATTCGAGTCTAGTTTTCCATTTGCTAAAGCAGCAGCTATCTATGATCTATGCTTGGCAGGTTTTTCTGTCCTGAAATCAGCTTTGTACTTAGAGCCTGGGATGGGGGAAGGTCCTAAACATTTTACAAGCTGGAGTCTTTGGGAGTCATTCTAAGGTAACAAATGTCTTGCAAATGGAATGTAATTTGTTTGTAATTTTGTTGAGTAGGGCATGTTGTTTCACCTGATGGAGCATTTGGTGATTTCTGGTAATCAAACATCCCAATTGTGTTTCTGTTTTAGAAGATCTTGTTCATAATTTCTCTTAGGGTCATTTGGGATCCACTTTTTTATTTATTTTTTTAGAAAAAAAAATATTTGATTTGTACTTTTTTCCTTTATTTTAAAAAATAAAATAAATTATTTTTTAAAATACTTAAAATAACTTTTACCTGTTATTTAGTTTTTTTTCCTTCTTCTGAATATCACCCTTACACTCCTTCCTGCTAGTGGCCTCTAGTTAGCATAGCCGCCGGCTGCCATTGGGCACTTACCTAGTGCCTTTTCATGTCATATAAGATAAAAATAATAATAATACTTTTTTATGATGGCATGTATGTTTTAATTTTATATAAAAAGAAAAAAATATTAAAAAAGAAAAATAAAAAAGATAGGGATCTTAAAAGTCCCCTTATTAAATATTAGTTTTTAATAGTTTGGATTGAGCTCTAGCAATGTTTATGTTACAACAATAACATTAACCACATCAAGCATTTATCCCAATATGTGGGGTTTGTTATAATAATCTTTTTTATCTATTGTATCATAATATGATTCAAATTATTATTTAAATCTAATAAAGAAACGTCATTTTTAATATGTTCTACTCAAGTTTTTTTAGGTTTATTTCTATTTCTCTTAACATAGGTCATATATAATATATTTATTCTCTTAATTGGGTCATTGGAGGGCAGGTGTTTAATGTGACTAAATCATATAAGATGATTCTCTCTAATCTTATCTGTTATTGGAGCTACTCCAATCTTTTCACGTATATACTTATTTCGTATTTTGCCTCTAAGAGTAAAGCCATTCATCTATTTGAGCATCTTGATTTTTGCAATAAATAACTTAATTGTATGCTTCTCTAGCAATGTTTAGGTTGATGATCGAAAATTGGCACACTAAATTTATATTCTTCAAAAATTATTATTTGCAAGAGTGCAACAAATTGAGGATAATTAACTCCACTTTGGGAAAAAATTAGAGCCTTAACATGTGATAAAAAATTCCACCACATTGAATCCAACCACTTTAAATGATAGTTGACCTCCTTTCAAGAGAAAATTTGTAGACTTGCTACAAGGTTTACAAGTCTTAAGCGATACGGATTTGCTTGAAGGATTATTTGATACTTATGGTAGAAATGCATTCAACATTATTGTTGTTGGGTCCTAGGCCTTGGATGAAGAAGTAGAAGGTTGCATTATATGGTTGACAATCAACATAAAATTTATTGAACAATTATGACATTCTTTAATACATTTGTTAATGCTAGGCCGTTATCTAGAAATAACATGTTATGTGGTTTGTATGCAACAAAAAAATATGCAAGGGTTGTTGCATCGACTTCCAGTGTAATGTTAAATGTGCAAGTGTTTTTACATTATGGATATGAAAGTTCGATAGGGATGTTAAGCCCTTATGAACTAGTCCCGAGGCTAACCAAGAGGGTGGGGTGGGGTGGGGGGGGTGAATTAGTAGTTTTTAAAAATTCGTAAGCAAACAGCTATTTAGGAAATCATTTTGAATGTTTTAAAAACATTTACAGTTATGCGATGATTTGCAGATGTTCAATGATAATAGAATAATAATCACAATCACACAATTATCAACAGAAAAGAAAGTGCAGAAAATAATCAGAAAGAACACACCAAATTTTATATTAATTCGGTTAACTTGACCTATGTCCACTCCCTGGAGCCTCCCCTCCAGATATTGCACTAACACTAAGTGACTCTCCTTCTGCTCCCACAGCAAGGCAGAGAAGCCTGTACAAAAACTCCTTTCCACCAACCCGGTAAGATAGAGAACCTAAACTCCTTTCGCTTCCTCCTGAAGCAGGCGGAGAACCTAGACTCCTTTCACTTCCTCCTGAAGCAGACAGAGAACCTGGACTCCTTACGCTTCCTCCTGAAGCAGGCAGAGAACCTGGATCTTCTTGCTAATGATCCTCCCACAGAGACACCGACAAGACAAGAGACGACGAATGGAGAAGACGACTCAGATCCTTGCTTGGAGCAACCTTTGTGAATCCCTCACAAACTCTCCCTCACAAGATCCTCTCTCTCTCTCCCAAGCTCTCTCTCTCTCTCTCTCTCTCTCTCTCTCTCTCTCTCTCTCAAGGTTTTCTCTGGAAAGGAAAGTGACAAAAGATTTTTCTTCTTTGAAGAAAAAGATCTTAAAAATCAGGGCTCAAAAATTACCCTAAATTTTAACTGGTCGTCAAATATCATCCAGGACGATCGACGGATCGTCCTGTACGATCAGTGTAAAATCTCATATATCAGCCTAGACGATCTGGTTTCTCTGGACGATTAGTATACAAAATTTGTTCAGATCATCCCGTACGATTCTGTAATCGTCCGGGACGATTAGTGTAAATCAGGAATTTCATCCAGAAGATAGTTTGGATTGTCCAGGGAAACTTATGCTAGACGATCTTAAAAAGACTGGATCGTTCGGGACGATATTCATATCGTCCTGTACGATTAGTTCAAAACACCCAAAATCGTCTTAAACATAGTTCGGATCGGCCTGTACAAAATGTTCTGTATGATTGAAAATGACTTGATCGTCAGGACGATATCTCTATCGTTTGTATGATTAGTTCAAATTCGGGCATATCATCCAGAAGATAGTTCGGTTCGTCCAGGTGAAATGCTCTAGACGGTCAGGATTTTGCATGTATCGTCCTGTACGATCTTGAGATCGTCCAGGACGATATGATCGTATCAATCAAACATTAATTGCTTTCCTTAATCACCAGACTAATTTAGGCATGATTATAACGGATCGTCTAGGATGATACATGTATCGTCCTGGACGATCAGACCAAATCTCTAAAAATAAAAATTTACCTAACTTAATCTAGCAGCTGAGAATTTCTGATTTGAGCCAATCGTTCTGTACGATGGGTGTATCGTCCAGGATGATTTGCTTAATCAAATCGACTTAATATGGTCACCTTAATTAGGGTTTCTGTTTTCATTGGATCGTCCATGACGATATGAATATCGTCCAAGACGTTATGAACAAAAATTAAAAATAGAAGCTCTAATTCACTAAAACTTTCCCCCTGAGTGTGTGTGTGCAAAGTTACTTAGATAGGGGATCAATAGCATTACATTTGACTCAAGAAAGGAAAAAATTACATTTAAACACACGCGGACCAAATCTTGAGTTGGCTTGAATTGCATTTGATCTTTTGTACCTGAAATGTTAGCCAATCAAAAATAGAACACAGAAATGTTTGTTATCATCAAAACTCCAATCCTTAAATTAGATTTACAACAATCTCTCCCTTTTTGATGATGACAAATATTTATTCAGTTATTTCAAATAAAACAGACAGGAGTAATCAACGCACATACGAGAGAAGATTTTTCATTTCAAATTTTACTCAACATTGACAAACAGTGATATTAAATACAACAAAAGAAATAACTACAACACAAAAATAGCCAAAGAAACTACTAGTAACTCACAAAACCAACTCCCCCTTTTGACATCACAAAAAAGAGGAAGAATAAATAAAACAACACAAACAAGAAATATCACAACACAGAATGATATGAGGATCGTCCAGGACGATGTGAAGAAAATGAAAAAAAGATAAGGGATGGAGAGGAAAGATCCGGGATCCCAAAAACACACAAACCAAAAAGAAAACTAAATCAGATAAAATAAAATAGAGAAACAAGAAAACAAAAGTAAAAATAACGTTTTTTTTAATAGATCACCTCTAGCAAATCAAAATTTTCCCTTGAGTTTCAAATTAAAAACCAATAAGAAGAAAATCAACGACGCTAAAATCCAAAAAAGTTGGAAAATTGACTTTCGAAACTCCTACCTCGGACACCTTACAGGTTCAAATTCCTTTCAAACAAAAGTCTAATTCAGAAGAAAGAAATTAGATTCGAAAAGAGATCCTTTCAAGCCTCGTTTCAGAAAAATATTTGATAAAATAGTATTACGAAATAAGGAATCATAAATCATGATTTTCAATTTCAAGCTTTTAAAAATATTAAGTGGCGTATGAATTTTTCTAAGACATTTAAAGATCTGAAAGGGAAGAAGGCTTATTTCTTTGTTGGCACATTTTGTGCTTTTTTTCTCAATTTTGTTTGGCGCACTACACATCTTTTAATTTTTGATACACTTTGTGTATTTTTTAATTTGGCGATATTACGCATCTTTTCAGCTTTGGGCTCATTTTGTGCCTCTTTTTCAATTTGTTTGGCGCACTGCGCATCTTTTGTAAGCTTGCTTCCTTTCAAAAATCGTTAAAAAATCTCAGTTGTGAAATTACCTTCCAAACATAAGAGAAGACAAAAAATGCACTCTCTACAGTAAGGAGGATTAATTCACAAAATAAAAAGCATACATCATATGATAAGTGCAATCCCCTGATTAAGAAAACATAACACTGATCCAAGACTTTGAAAATACTATTTATATGAGGTAGATTACTGTAGGAAGATAAAATAGATCTCTATTTCAAAAACCAACTTCTTAATTTTGAAAAAAAATTTTATCCAAAAGAAATAATATATCACTAAAGGAGTTAGAGGAAGAGAAACAATCATCAATGTTTCTTCTCTTTAACAAATTCAGAGGAGTCAATCACTGCTTATAAGTTTTCAAACAAAAACAGCAAGGTAAAATACTTAGTCAGAAATTCAATTTATCAGCAGTAGTGAGCAGTGATCTGATTCTTATAAGAGTAAACAGTAAATAAAAAAAAATATGAAGAATAAAGGACATACTAAAATCAGTAAATGAAAATTAGCAAATGAAAATCAACATGAAATAATCAAATTCATTAAGCAAATCAAACAGCAGGAAAAGAAAAAATTCTAAAGTGAAACAATCAATCAAATCAAACAGAAGCTAAAAGCAAAATAAAAAAATAAAAAAATTAGAAACCAGTAATCATCAGATTCATGCATTTATGTCAATCACACCCAGTCTGGTCCTCAGAATGCTGAATGAGTCAAAGGCTAGTGGTTTAGTAAAGATGTCATCCAGTTGATTTTCAGTTGCTACGTGATATAGCTCATTGTCCCCTTTTATAGCATGGTCCCTAATGAAGTGATGCCTTATGTCAATGTATTTGGTTCTTGAATGTTGGATAGGATTCTTAGAAATGCAGATGACACTAGTGTTATCACATAGAACTGAAATTATGTCAACAGATAATCATAAATCCAAAATTTATTGCTTCAACCAAAGGACTTGGGCCACATAACTTTATAAGGCAATGTACTCAGCTTCAGTAGTGGAAAGTGCAACTGAGTTCTATTTTCTACTAGACTAGGAGACTAAAGATTGTCCTATGAATTAGCAAGTTCTAGAAGTGCTCTTTTTATCCACCATACACCCTACAAAATCAAAATCAGAATATCCAATAATCTCAAAAGAAGTGTTGTGCATAGGATACCAGATTCCTAGGTTTGGGGTCCCTAAGATATATCTAAGGATTCTCTTAACTGCAGTCAGGTTAGATTCCTTAGGATCAGCTTGAAATCTAGCACACATACAAACACTAAATATAATATCAGGTCGGCTAGCAGTCAGGTAAAGTAGTGATCCAGTTATTTCTCTAAACTTCTTCTGATCAACAGATTTTTCATTTGAATCTTTATCTAACTAAATAATAGAACTCATAGGAGTATTGATTAGCTTAGCTTTGTCCATTTCATATTTCTTTAAAATATCCTTAGTGTATTTTGATTGATTCAGAAATGTTCCATCATCCATTTTTCTTATGCTAAACCCCAGAAAATAGGATAATTCTCCCATCATACTCATTTCAAACTCCTTACTCATTATCTTAGAAAAATTATGACATAAGTTTTTATCAGAAGATCCAAAAAGTATATCATCAACATAGATCTAGACAATGAGTAGATCATCTCCTACTTTCCTAAGGAAAAGGGTGGTGTCTATGCTCCCATTTACAAACTCTCTTTCTAATAGGAATATGCTAAGCCTCTCATACCAAGCTCTGGGTGCCTGTTTCAATCCTTATAAGGCCTTTTTCAATTTGTAAACATGATTAGGACATTGGAAATTCTCAAAACCTGGGGGTTGCTCTACTAAGACATCTTCTTTTATTATCCCATTCAAAAAGGTACTGTTGACATCCATTTGAAATAACTTAAATTTCTTATAACAGGCAAAGGCTAGTAGCACCCTAATGGCTTCCAATCTAGTTACAGGGGTAAAGGTCTCCTCAAAATCAATCCCTTCAATTTGATTGTACCCCTTAGCCACCAATCTTACATTATTCTTAACCACCACACCAGAATCATTCATCTTATTCTTAAAAACCCCCTTAGTTCCTACTACACTTTGATTCCTAGGTCTTTCTACTAACTTCCAAACATCGTTCCTATAAATTGATTCAATTCCTCTTGCATAGCTAAGATCCAAAACTCATTAGAAAGGGCTTGATTGATGTTGGTGGGTTCAGTCATTGAGATAAAAGCAGAATGGTTTACTTCCTTCTTAAGTCCATGCCTAGTTCTAACACCTTCAGAAGGGTCTCCTAAGATCAGTTCTTTAGGATGACTCAAAGCATATTTTCAATCTCTAGGCAAAGTGTTTTGAGGCTCTACCCTTTCCTCCAGATTTGTATTTTCAACTCCTTGGGTAATCTCTCATACATCTTCTTCTTTCTCAACTCTAGTATCCTTAGGATCAGATTCATCAAACACCACAAGAGTTGTCTCCTCCACCACCAAAGTCCTCTTATTAAACACCATAAAGAATTTTCCCACACTATAATAGCCTAAGAACACTCCTTCATCAGATTTGGGGTTAAATTTTCCTAAGGATGATTTTCCATTGTTCAGAATGAAAACCTTACAGCCAAAGACATAGAGGTGGGACAGGTTTGGAGTTCTACCCTTAATGATCTCATAAGGTGTCTTATTCAGATTAGATCTAATATTTATCCTATTCAGCACATAACATGCAGTGTTTACTATTTTAGCCCAAAAGTATTTTGGAAGTGAATACTCAGCAAGCATGGCTCTAGCGGCTTCCACTAAGGTCCTGTTCTTCCTTTCAACTACCCTATTCTACTGAGGGGTCCTAGGAGCTGAAAAGTTGTGGCTAATCCCTTGCTCACAGAATGTTTCAAATCTTACATTTTCAAACTCTCCACCATGATCACTATAAATAGTCAAGATCTCACAACCTAACTTTCTCTGAATCCAAGTGAAGAAAGATTTAAATTCATCAAATGACTCAGATTTATGTGATAGAAATTTAATCCAAGTGAACCTCGAGTAATCATCAACAATCACAAATCCATAGACTTTCCCCCCTAAGCTGGCAGTTTTTAAGCAAATTAAAACATTAGTTTTAAAGCAGCTTACATCCAGCATATAGACATTATTGATCATTTGTCCCTGCAAAATAATTTTATCATTTTAAGCTTATAATGCAGCAAGTGGGCAGGAACTTGATGTTGTATCCTTTGTCATAGAGTTGATTGATGCTCAGCAAGTTGTGTTTCAATCCATCTACAAGCAAAACATTATCAATAATAAAATTTTTTGAATCACCAATTATACCTGCTCTTACCGCCCTCCTGGTGGTGTTGTCTCCAAGTGTAACCTTGCCTCCAGCCTTGGCCTCCAACGAAATGAATTGATTTGCATCTCTAGTCATATATCTTGAACATCCGCTGTCCAGGTACCATATGCTCTCACGAGGCCTTTTGTGAGAGTACACCTACAAAATCATTAAACGTCAGATTTAGAACTCAAACAGGTTTTAGTTCCTTCTTATGGAAAGAAGAATGCAATGCATGTGTGCTGTGCTATGAAAATGCAATTTGGGTTTCCACACCTAATTTGTACTATAGTGAACAGTGTAGGTGTGAGAGATATATCCTAGCATGCCATAAGAGAAACATCTAATGCCAGGAAAAATGTTAACTAATCTATGTGGGTGATAGTGCCTCTTCCTAGGCTTGAATGAAACATGCTTTGATGATTTTGAATTAGATTCTTCAAATGGTCCGTATAAAATTGTGCAAAAGTAGGAGGTATTTCATTTTTCTCAAAAGCATAAATTTTTACTCTTAGAAATTTATTCTCCTTTTTAAGACTTGTAATTTCAAATTTCAGCGCTCCCTTACTACTTTCTAGTCACATGTCATGTCGTTTAATTCTTTAAAAGCTCTTTCTAAATCAACATGCGATATTTTCAATGAATCATGCTCAATAATTAGTTCAAAATGCTTTTTGTTTAATTCATCAAATTCATCAAGTAATGACATGCGATTGCTATCAAGTGTAGAATGATCTTTAATCAAAACATCATGCTCTTTTTACAAATTCAAGAAATCTAATTTCAGACTAGCATGGGTTTTGTGAAGTTTCCTATACGATGAATGAATTTTCTCAGAAACATCTAGCAATTGATCATAGGTTAGCTTACATACCTCTTCTTGATTAGACTGACCAGGATTATCATCAGCCATCAGACACAAGTTCGTAGTCTCCTCTTCAGCTTCAGTTTCAGAGGAGTCAAATGCATAATCTGCCTAGAACGTCTTTTGAATCCGCTTTTTGTCCTTAATGAACTTGGGTTTCTCCTTACCCTTCTTCTTGCTTGGGTGAGCCTTAAGTGTAGGATAATCAGCCTTTATATGTCCAGGCATCTTGCATTCAAAACAAACAGTATCAGATGAACCTTTAAAATTTCTACTATTATCTTTGTTTCACTTCTGAAAGTTCTTATGTTTCTTCCTTAGAAAGCTTTTGAATTACTTAGTGATTAAGGCAACATCATCGCTATTAGACCCGAAAGAGTCAGTGTCAGTATCGTTGGCCTTTAGCGTCACAGTTTTCTCCCTCTTCTTCTCACCTGCATCAATTTATCGTTGGTTCACTCCTTGCTCGTAAGCAATGAGTGACTCAAGTAAGTTATCAATAGAATAAGTGTTCAAATCTTTGGATTCAGTAATTGCAGTTATCTTGGCATCAAAAGAAGAAGAAAAACATCTCAGAATTTTGTTCACTTTTTCATAATTTGTAAGTTCTCTTCCTAAAGCATGTAAAGAAGTGACAATTTGAGTAAACCTAGTATACATTTCAGAAATCGATTCACTAGGTTTCATGCAAAAGAGTTCGTAGTCGTGAAGTAAGATGTTCAATCTAGATTGCTTAACTTCAGATGTACCTTCATAAGTAATGCACAATCTATCCCAGATTTTTTTACCAGTTGTACAAGTAGAAACATGCAAGTAATCTTCAAATTTTAAGGCACAAAAAAAAAATAGTTCAAACATTTTGCATTCGGTTGTGTTAAATCACGATCATCAAATGTCTATTCAGTAAAAGGAAGTTCAGTTTTAATGCCATTTACAAGTCTATGAGGTGCTTCATAATCATCTTTAATAAGCATCCACATGCGATAATCAATATATTATAAGAAGGTAGACATGCGAGTTTTTCAAAAATCAAATAGTATATTATCAAATAAAGGTGGACGAGTAATTGAATAACCTTCAAAAGTATTTCTATTTCCAAAGTTAGCCATGGATCGAATTCAAAAGTTTTTCAAAACTTGATTTTATGAATGCCGCTCTGATACCACTTGAAAGTTTGATAGGGATGTTAAGCCTTTATGAACTAGTCCCGAGGCTAACCAAAAGGCGGTGAATTGATAGTTTTTAAAAATTCATGAGCAAACAGCGATTTAGGAAATCTTTTTGAATGTTTTAAAAATGTTTACAGTTATGTGATGATTTGCAGATGTTCAATGATAACAGAATAATAATCATAATCACACAATCATCAATAGAAAAGTAAGTGCGGAAAATAATCAGAAAGAACATACCAGATTTTATAGTGGTTTGGTTAACTTGACCTACGTCCACTCCCCGAAGGCTCCCCTCAGGGTATTGCACTAATACTAAGTGACTCTCCTTCTGCTCCTACAACAAGGTGGAGAAGCCTGTACAAAAACTCTTTTCCACCAACCCAGTGAGGCAGAGAACCTGAACTCCTTTCGCTTCCTCCTGAAGCAGGCAGAGAACCTAGACTCCTTTCGCTTCCTTCTGAAGTCGGCAGAAAACCTGGAGTCCTTTCGCTTCCTCCTGAAGCAGGCAGAGAACCCGGATCTTCTTGCGAACGATCCTCCTACAGAGACACCGACAAGACAAGAGATGACGAATGGAGAAGACGACTCAGATCCTTGCTTGGAGCAACCTTTCTGAATCCCTCACAAACTCCCCCTCACAAGATCCTCTCTCTCTCTCCCAAGCTCTCTCTCTCTCTCAAGATTTTCTCTGGAAAGGAAAGTAGCAAAAGATTTTTTTTGTTGAAAGAAAAAGATCTTAAAAAGGAGGGCTAAAAAATTGTCCTAAATTTCAATTGGTCGTCAAATATCATCCAGGACAATCGATGGATCGTCCTGTATGATCAGTGTAAAATCTCATATATCAGCCTAGACGATCTAGTTTCTCTGGACGATTAGTAGACAAAATTTGTTCAGATCGTCCCTACGATTCTGCGATCGTCCGGGACGATTAGTGTAAATCAGGAATTTCGTCCAGAAGATAGTTCGGATCGTCCAGGGAAACTTATGCTGGATGATATTAAAAAGACTGGATCGTCCGGGATGATATAAATATCGTCCTGTACGATTAGTTCAAAACACCCAAAATCGTCCTGAACATAGTTCGGATCGGCCTACATAAAATGTTCTGTACGATTGAAAATGACTTGATCGTCTAGGACGATATCTCTAACGTCCTGTATGATTAGTTCAAATTCGGGCATATCGTCCAGAAGATAGTTCGGTTCGTTCAGGTGAAATGCTCTGGACGGTCAGGATTTTGCATGTATCGTCCTATACGATCTTGAGATCGTCCAGGACGATATGATCGTATCAATCAAATATTAATTGCTTTCCTTAATCACCACACTAATTTCAGCATGATTGTAACTGATTGTTCAGGACGATACACGTATTGTCCGGGACGATCAGACCAAATCTCTAAAAATAAAAACTTGCCTAACTTAATCTGGCGGCTGAGAATATCTGATTTGAGCCTATCATCCTGTACGATGGATGTATCGTCCAGGACGATTTGCTTAATCAAACCGACTTAACATGGTCACCTTAATTAGGGTTTCTGTTTTCATTGGATCGTCCAGGACACAGAAATGTTTGTTATCATCAAAACTCTAATCCTTAAACCAGATTTACAATAGGATATATTTGGATAAAGAAGCTAGTCTATGAAATTAGAATTATGATATGAACTTGAAATATTTGTAATCTTATAGATAAATTAATAGAATTAATATATATATATATATTATAATTCGTTGGAAGATAAATATTCTATATATTTGGGAAATTAAATGAGTTGAGAAAAAAACTAAAGAGATTGATAGTTTAGAATTTAAATGATGACATTCATGTAGGAGTCGTACTAGAAATAGTGTATATGTAATTATAAATAATAATTTGAAGGATAATGTTATAGAAATTAATAGGATTATAATTTTAAAAATTATTATTTATGTTATAAGTGTTTATACTCCTTAAGTAGGTTGGATATATTTTCAAAAATAAAATTTTAGAATAACTTAAAATTAATATAAATGAAATCTTTTGAAAAAAGAATTTGTATTGAAGTAGATTTAAATGAACTTGTTGGTAGAGTGGTATAAGATTTTAAAGGCATTCAATTGAAGTAGATTTAAATGAACTTGTTGGTAGAGTGGTATAAGATTTTAAAGGCATTCATGGTAGTTATAGGTTTGAGTGACTTATGAAGGTGGTAGCATGATATTAGATTTTGTTATATCTTATGGTTTTGTAAGTTTTAATACTTTGTTTAAGAAAAAAGGAGCATCTCATAACTTACGAGAATAAACGTAGTAAAGCTCATATTGATTATTTTCTTATAAGAAAAATAGATCATTTAGACTGCAAAGATTTTAAAGTCATTCTGAGTGAAAGTTTATATATCATCGTTTATTAGTTTTGGACTTTAAGATGATGGGTTGCAATATGAAAAATAAACATAATTTTAGCATAGGATTAAATGGATATATTTTAAAAACACTAATAAATATATTTATGAGAGTAAGATTCTAGACCTCAATATTTGGGCTGTTAATGAAGAAAATATTGTGTAGAATAAAATAGTTAGTGATATTAATAATTTTGTGAAGTATGTGTTTGTAAATTAAAAAAAAAACTCCTAATTGTAAAAATTGTTGGTGGTGGAATCAAAATATGCAAGAAAAGATAAAAAAATGAGAAGTATTATTAAAAAATGAGTTTTGATGTAAAAACTAATAAAATTTGGAAAGATATAGAGGGACCCATAGGGTTTAACAAAGCAATTTGCGGTGAAAAAAATTTAGCTCTTAGTGATTTATATAATATATTAGATATTAATGATGACAAAAGATCTACATATAAGTTAGTCAAGTAAATAGATATGAGAAGTAAGGTTTTATTTCAAGTGTATTAAGGATGAACATCAAAATGTGCTTTTCTTAGAAGATATTTAATATAGTGGATAAGATATTTTGATAAACTTTTCAATGAATGTTGTGAGAATACAATTTACTTTAGTGATCTTAGCACCCTAAATAAAAATAAATATTTTTATTTTTATCATTGTATTAGTAAAATTAAAGTTGGTGAGACTTCAAAGAAAAATGAGGTTTTAAAAAGCCATAAGACCTGATGATATTTCAATAGATGTGCAAAAATGCTTAGAAGATCAATGAATTTTTTGATTTATTAAACTTTTTAATTTATTTTGAAGACTTAAAAGATGCTTGATGAGTGGAGAAGGAGTGTGTCGGTTCATGTTTTTAAGAATAAAGATGATGGACGAGAGTATGCGAATTATAGAGGAATTAAGTTAATGTTTCATATATTAAAATTAAGGGAGAGTGTAACTAAGCATAGATTACGATGTGATACTAATATTTTTCAAAATTAGTTTGGATTTATGTCTGATAGGTCTACTATGGAAGCTATATATTTATTGAGAGGTTTGATAGAGAAGTATGGAGAGAGAAAGGCGAATATGTATATGATATTTATTGACTTAGAGAAACATATGAAAAGAGTTTCAAGAGAAATGCTCTGGAGAGTTCTAGAAAATAAAGGACTTAATAATGCTTATATTCAAGTCACTGAGAATATGTATATTGGAGCTGTTACTTGTGTTTAATAATAAGGTGGTTTGACCAAGTATTTTCCTATTTTTGTTGCATCACATCAATGATCAATTTTAATCCCTTATCTTTATGTTTTTGTCATGGATGTTCTTATTAGACATTTGCAAGAGGATGTACCTTGGTGTATGCTTTTTTGCTAATGATATTCTTCTTGTTGATAAGATTGGAGGAGTTGATGAAAAACTTGAATTATGGAGGTTAACCTTATAGTCTAAATGTTTTTGTTTAAGTAGATCTAAACTTGAATACATAGAGTGTAATTATAATAGTAATAGATCTTGTGGTGGGATTTTGATGTTGGGTGATTAAGTTATTAAAAAGAGTGCAAATTTTAGATATCTCAGATCTATTGTTCAAAGCGATGGTTGGTTAAATAGATCGGGATATTATTAGTAGAATTCAAGTTGGACGTTGAAGTGGAATGCATTGAGTCTGTTCTGTGATAAAAAATATACTCCTCAAATTTAAGGGAAAATTTAATAAGATGGTGGTGAGACCTGCAATTTTTTATGGAGCAGAATATTTGCCATTAAAAGAGAAGTATAAAGTAAGTATTGCAGAGATAAGGATGCTCGGGTGGATGAGTGACTTTACACTTAGATAAAATCATGAGGCTTGATATAGATGAAACGATCAATTATGTAAGTAAAATTATAAAACTTCACACTTCTCATCAATTGGAGATGATAAGATTATAAAGTATTGAAGTTAAACTTGATTTCCTATAATTATAATAAAGCTTGCTTGAGTAGTGGAGGGTTATGATAGTGTTAAGTCAAATGCTTTTAGTTAGGCATTATAGTTAGGGCAATAATGGGCTAATTATGGCAATCAGATAATTAAAATCAAACAATGGTGATTAAATGATGATGGAGATATAATAATAACTTGGCAATATCACTTAAGGCGATGACAAGCATATAATAGTGAATGTATTATGATTGACATGTGATGGTGGTCAAAGGATGATGGCCATATGATGGCTGATGATTGTTAGACGAATGCAGTTAGATGATAGCGATAGTTGGCGAAGATCATGAATGCTGAGCAATAGGTAGAGCTATGGAGTTCTTTAAATATTCAAGCTCTTTTTAATCTCAAGTTTATGCCTTTTCATATGGAAAATGAGGGTTTATTTATAATTCTTTAGAGTGATATTTTAATTATTTTGCCAAAATTGTGAAACACTCCATTGAATGATCCATGCTGATTTTTTTTATTATAGATTATTTTTTCAGCATTTAAGTGTCTTAGTGATCCTAGAGTTGAGTTATATTAAGCTCATTGGATTTCTCTTATTGAAATGCTTATTTTGACTTTCAGCATGTAAAAATAGCTGATAATTTAATCATTCAATTAATATCCTTAAGTTGCTAGCCATAGTTAAATTGCTTGATTAGGTTCATTTCTTTAAAACATTTAACTTAGTTTTTCTATTTAAAAAATTATATCAAGATTCATGCCTGATCAGGTAGTTTTGATGTTATATAATTTGCCCTATTTTTCAATGTCAAAATTTGTATTGTTAAAAAATACATTATATGATTAAAAATTCTTGATGTAAGATAATAAATTTTAAAAACTACAATATGTGATTACTCTTTAGACATCAATACAGACCTCCCCTTTAGATTGTGAACAAAGAAAAATCTCCCCATAATTTTGGCCATTCTTGAAAATGATATGTTAATTGGAGTAAAAATTATAAAACATTTTTACTCTAAATTCTTTAAAGTTGTTCAAAATTTTGTTGCAAAAATTTAATTAGTCACTTAAATGTCGAAATTGAGTCCAAAATATTAAATAATTACCCTGCGGATGCCAATAATGTCAAAAAGCCTTATTCTAGCATGAACTAGGTAGCTATATGATGCCATAGCTGGCGATAGCATGTGCCATAACCATGCATGCATGTTTGAATGTGTGAACACAATAAAGGGTATTGTGAGGGAAAAAAGTGCATGATAATATGAGAGTGTGCTTCTTACATAAGATATTTCACAATTAGAGATAAGGGAAGAGTTATTGTGGGGTAAGACTAATAAATCCTATAAAATGCTCACAAGAAGTCATATCATCAAAGCTGGGTCAAGTTAAATTAAATATACAATCTAAGTTTATATGTCTTTTAAAGAGACTAGGCTTTCTAAGGATAGTTATACGGGAGGACACCTCCAAGAAATACTCTCGATTAATAAATCATGCTTTTATTTTGATTTAACATCAAGGAATACTATAATTCAAATATTGTTATCATAATATGCAATCTATGCTTTAAATTAGACCTATCCATAAGATAAAGGATGAACCACTATAACCAAGTGAGATGACTGTCTCTTCACAAAGAATACTTATGTGATAAAATTTTTAAAACACTAAGGTTTCAAAGAGGAGTTTAATAGGCTCAATCCGATGAGGAGTAAAGGGTAAAAATCCAAGAGAAGATGGAAATAGCATTGGCCAGGACTTCATGGGTAGGATTCATTCATCCCAAGCTATGAAGCTTGACCTTACATAGTTATGAAGTTTGTCATCCCAACTTTGCCGTGAGATGTTCTATCAACAATCATAAATTATTATTATCTAATGTTGGCCTCATGATTCAATCCAAGAAAAGGAAATTCAAAATTTCTAGATGGATGAGTTCTAAGAGGTCAACTGGAAAACATGTAAGACTTACAATCCTCACAAGCATAAGGAATGCCTATAGAAGAAGGGATTAGGATAATCGAATTATACACAAGTGGAGCTTCTCAGTAGTTCTTAAGATTCTATTTGGGTCATGAAAACAACTCCCTAGCATACTAAGATGACACTTAGGTGTATTAAAAGGCGTGTTTAAATATAAGTGCTTTATCCTAAGGTACATGATATAAATTCATGTAAGCTGCTTATGTACATATTGGCTGATCATATAATGAATGTGCACTAGTGCTTGGTTCTCATCATTGATAATCTCTACTTTGTATCTCATTTGGGTATATACAGAGAATATTTCAACTAAAAAGTAGTTAGAGAGATAGCCTTAATTTTTAAGAAAATCTTTTCTTAATTAAGTTTAAGTTAATTATAAAATTATTAAATTTTTTGATAAATTATTTTATCAAAAGAACCTAATGTAAATTATATAAACCCTATATAACCTGAACATAAAGCAGTAAATAAAAGGAAAAGCATCTAACCTATGGAGAGTCCGTAGCTGGTCGCGGGGCTGCTGTAGGGGATTTCATTCCTGAGTCCGGTTATATTTTATTTTGTTCTGTTGGTTATTGTTTGATTCATATCTTGCTGTATGATTTTATTTTTTGCTTTTTGTTGCAGTGGTTGTTGGTCCATGAATCCCGTAATCTTTTCCTTCTATGAATAAATTGTTGTTAAAAAAAAAGGAAAAGCATCTAATTAAAAACTTAAAAGAACTAAATATGTACAAAAATAAAACTAGTAATAAGATATAAGCATAGATGTCTCTCAGCTCCAAGTTTTTACCACTTGGTTCATATTGGGCACACCTATACATGTGGCATTGAGGTTTGTACTAGTGAGTGCTCTTGGATCTAGATAGTTTTGTTACTCTTAAATTTAGATCAGTATTCGGTAACCTTTGTATATATATATATAATGCTCTTTTCTAGGCCAACAAGTTTAGTAAAAATAAAGTATTAAATTTGCCATCATAGCATAGCAAAAAGTGAGAGAAAATCAAACAAAATTATCACATCATAGAGTTAATTCTAAAAAACATATTTTGATAAGGTTAAAATAGGTTGGAAAATAACTAAATATTTTTTTATAAGTTTTAAATGAAATAAATTAAGAAGTTTTGAAAATATTTGGCCTTACGTAACATGTAATTTTAAAAATGGTTTGTACTCCTAAAGAGTCATGTGAGATCTTATTATGATAAGCTAGATGATTCTTACTATTAGGTGAGTACTCTCCCAATAATGATAGTGTACTTACCATGACCAAATACCAAATCTTAAAATGATAAGGTCAACCTGTCTACTCAAGTGCTAACTAACTTCATGCATATATATATAATGCAATAATATGAGAGGATATAATTAAGATGTCAATTAGTGAGCTTAAGATTCAAGTGTTTGAATCCAATATAAATACTTGTAAGATAAAAATATTCTAGATATTTACAAAGAGCTCCAAATGTCTGGATAGTGCCTTTGTTAAAGGTAGTGCAGACACCACCCTCTTTCTAAAGAAAGAAGGAGAAGACATACTCATAGTGTAAATCTATGTTTATGATATACTGTTTGGATGTATAAATAAAAATTTTTGTGACAAATTCTCAAAAACTATGAGTTAGAAGTTTGAGATGAGTATGATGGGAGAGCTGAACTATTTTCTTAGATTTAGTATAAAGCAGCTGGATGATGGAACATTCTTTAACCAATCTAAATACATCAAGGACATTCTTAAGAAATATAAAATAGACATTGCAAAGGCAATAAACACTCCCATGAGCTCTGCCATACAGTTAGATAAGGACCTAAATGAAAAATCAGTTGATCAAAAGAAACATAGAGGGATAATTAGATCACTACTTTACCTGACTGCTAGTAGACCAAATATCATGATCATTATTTATCTTTGTGCTAGATTTTAGGCTGACCCCAAAGAATCCCACATAACTACTGTTAAAAGAATTCTTAGATATCTTCTAAGAACCCAAAACTTAGGAATCTGGTATCCTAGACATAACACTTCTTTTGAGATTATAGGATATTCTGATTCTAACTTTACAGGTTGTAGGGTTGATAGGAAAAGCATCTCTGGAATATGCCAATTCATAAGATAATCTTTAGTCTCATGATCCAGTAGAAAATAAAACTCAGTAGCCCTATCTACCGCTGAAGCAGAATATATAACTGTAAGGAGTTGTGTTGCATAAGTCCTATGGCTTAAATGACAAATTTTAGATCTTAGACTACTTATAGGCATCGTTCAAATCATGTGTGATAACATTAGTGTCATTTGTATATTAAAAAATTCTATCCAACATTCAAGGATCAAACTTCAATTATATTTTTTTATTATTTAATTAACTTATTTCTTTATTTCAATCACTGATATATATTTTTTTGTTTGATTTATTGAGTTTAATTATATTCAATTATATTTTGTGATCATTTGTTTGATTTATGAATTTCTTTTTTTTCATTCATATATGTTGTATTCTCTTTATTCTCTTTGAAGAAATTAGATATGAAGTATTTTTTTTATAACAATTAAACGGCGATTCTTTCAGAGAGGAGTTGAATCATTTCATTTTCTCATTTCTTTTTATCTATTTTTAGGCCTATTAGTTAAGATAATGATATATATTTTATATTTCTTAAGGTAAAATAAGTTGTTATTAGTTTAAATTTTAAGGTGTAACTTACATTGTTATAAATATATGTAATTTAAATATTAAATTTAAACTTTTTACATTTCATCATTTGTTTTAATTATAATTCATAAGAAATATATTTTATAAAGGAAATTATATCATTTGTATTTTTTTTATATGTTTTTGCCAAAAGATAATAAATTTTAGCTAAAAGTTCTGAATTGTTTATGAATTATGCTCTAAGACTTTCATCATCTTATGAAATTCAAACTTTTTTTCATAATCTGTTTAACTCAATTGGATTTAATATTTTAAAATAATATTTGATTGTTGAAACACACATATTAATATATTTTCATAGAGCTCAATAAAATAGCAATTTATGGTTAAACTCTCTCATAAGATTGTTAGCAATATTTTTAACATTAAAGTCTTGATTTTTTTAAATTTATATTATATTTAATATTTATATTTTTGCATATTACTTCAATAATAATATAAGCCTTAATGATGAAATTTTAAATATTAATATTAAAATTTTACGAATGTGATAAATAGATTGTTATTTTTATTAAGAGTGATATAATAATTATATCAACTTTTCATTTATTGTTGTATTCAATATATTTTATTTAAATAAAATTATTATCATTATTATCTTTGCTTTAAGATCAGGCATTGAATTATATATCTTCTAAACATATTAAAAAGAAATTGTCATAATAATTCGACTAAATTTTTTATTATGATTAATATTAAAGCCCTTAAATATTTTTTGAGATGGATGCAATATACATTATTTACATATTACACTCATGTAAAAGCACATCTAAAATCATTAAACTCAATCATTATCATTTTTTAAAATATTCTAATACAAAGTTTTCACCATATTATCAACTTTGTTTTAATACCACATTTTCTATTGTTATTTTATTAAAATCTAAATTTGTTTTAAATTAGGAATATAATTATTGTTACAATTACTTGTAATGATAAATTTATTTATTACATCTCTTTATAAAAAAATTTAATTTAATTAAATAATATTTGTAATTTAATAATATTACTTAATTATTTAAATTTTATTAATGAGCATTTAATGCAAATGCAATTATACTAGTATGTATAAGTTAGCCAAGAAAAGAGATATGAGAAGTAATAACTTAGGGCTATTTAGCTCAGAGTAAATTGAGTATAAAGTAAACCAAATATGTATAGTTGAACTTTTTTCGTGTTTGGGTTGACGCGAACGAGAGTGAAACAAAATTCCAAAGTATTCTAAATCCCTCTATATAGCTCATTTTTTGCATGAAAGAAGCTCAAATCCAGCGAAAAGGAAATTCACAGGCGCGAGAGGGAGAAGCCCATGAAAACATCTTCATTTCTTCCCTCATTCTTGTTTGTGTGGCTTCAGCGCTTCATGGGTAAGATACGGGTAGAGCGGGATCTCTCATTTCGATCATAGAGGTAGCGTGAGACAGAAAGAGCCATTCAACTCTTCTTGCTTCTCGTGCATCCCGAAGAGAGTGAGAGATAGAGGGAGTGGAACTTGAGGAGCAGATTCATTCGTGCATCTAAACCGAGAGTACCAAGAGGAGGCAGAGGAGGAAGGCCTCCGTGTGCTTCGTGCGTCCGACCCTATCCACGTCTCGAGCATCTCAAGGCATTTATGCTTCTCCAAGCCACTTGAGCCCTCTAGGCCGCCCACCTCCAAATCGTTGATCCTCCAGGTCCCTAAGACCCCTAGGTGTTCAACTCTCTAGGACACCGACGTCTCTTCTACTTAGGTCCTTCTTGTAGTTTGACTTTGTCCCTTGACGATGTTTCCTTTCTATCGATTTGAAAGTCATGAAAAAAGCTCACTCGCTGTGAAGGTAACTGTCTTTCTCCCTTATGCACACTTCTTCAGCCAAACCCTGTCAATCCAAGAATTTCAATATTTAGGGAAATTTCAGGATTTTAGGGATCTACGACCAAATCCCGTCAATCCCATTTGGTTGTTTCTATCAACTACGAGCTGTATTCAACACCCAGATTGGAGATTTGATTTTACTTTACTCTACGTACACCTAACAAAATAAAAAAAATAGTTCTTCTGCATTCACTTTACAGACAATCAAACAGCCTCAAAATATTTACTTCATACTGCATTTATTTTATACTGCATCCACTTTACAGCCAACCAAACAGTCCCTTAGTTCGAGTGAAGTGCATTAAGGATGAACATTAAAAGTGCTTTTATTAGAAGAGAATATTTAACATAAGTGGATGAAATATTTTAAAAATCTTTTCAATGATGATTGTGAGAATACGTATGATTGACTTTAGTACCTTAGCACTTAAATGAAAATAAATATTTTTATTTTTATCATCGTATTAGTAAAATTGAAGTTGGAGAAGCTTTAAAGAAAATGAAGTGTGGGTGAGACCTGATGATATTCCAATAAATGTGTGGGAATGCTTAGGAGATCAAAGAATTTCTTGGCTCACTAAACATTTTAAAATTGTTTTGAAGACTAAAAAGATGCTAGATGAATGAAGAAGGATTGTGTTAGTTCCTATTCAAAGAGTAAAAGCGAAGCACAAGAGTGTGTGACTTATAGAATAATTAAGTTAATGAGTTACATTAAAATTATGGGATGAATAATTAAGCATAGGATATAATGTGATACTAATTTTTCTCAAAATCAATTTGGATTCATCATGGGTAGGTCTACTATGGAAGATATACATTTGTTGAGAGGTTTGATGGAGAAGTACAGAGAGAGTAAGGAGAACCTTCATATGATATTTATTGGTTTAGAGAAAGCATATGATAAAGTCCTAGAAAAGTGCTATGGAGAGTTTTGCATAAGAAAGTAGTAAACAATGCTTATATTTAAGTCATTTGGGATATATATATATATATATATATATATATATATATATATATATATCAAACTTTAATTGAATTACTCATATCTATTTTGCATCTTTTTTAAATATTATTAAAGTTTTTCAAAAATCCCTCCTTACCTATTAAGACCCATTGTCACACCTCAATTGTACCAAAGTCTTAGCTTTGTTTTTTTTAAAAAAAAAACTTAACAACCTAGAGTAGATCTATTCGCACACCAAGGCACAAGTTTCCCTCAAGAGTTTATGGGCTTTGAATATTCACGCCCTGGTCTTTTTACACTCTTTTATTGATGGGGAGAGTTTCAATGAAATTAAGTCATGTGTAAAATATTAGATAATACACTACCAAGAAATTTTACCCTAATTTTGTAAGGACTTTATGATCTAATGTTTTGTTTTACATAGGCGCAAGCCCCTATAGTTAATTACCCTTCTCGACAATGAGAGAGATCTTTTGATCAAGGCTAGTCATTACATATGCCCTAATTACCCAATGTATAATAGTAGTATAACTTTAGGTTTTAGACTTTGGATTTGTAAGGTGTTTAGAATTTAAAATTTATCATCATCTTCCAAAAGGAGGTGGTGGGGAATGTTGATAAGCTTGATCAAGATCCCATAGTTACATTATTTCGGTCTATCATGGTCCCTAGTCTACTTAGAGAAGATAGTCGGCACAACCTAACTAAAAAATCTTTATCGATAGCCATGCATTATTTCGATAGCCATGTGTTATTTCATCCAACAATACCTTATAGACCTTGAATGAATATTTGTCTAAGGGGACACATTTGAGTCAACCTTAGCTAATAAAGAGCTTTATGCTCTATCAAGTATACTTTATAATTCATTACACAAGGGTTTGGAGCCATAACAGAACATAAGAGATCTAGCTGAAACTATTATGTAGTGATACTATTTTATAGCAAAATCTCTCAGCCATAGAGCTGCGATTGATGTTAATCATTCACTAGTGGTGTCAATTAATGGTGAAAACATAGAGGAGATGTGGTACTTCCATACTAGTGAGATATTATTTGAGAATGAATCTCAGTGATATGCTTAACTGGACATTCACTCTTCACAAGTTTATATTTTTTCTTAAATTTACCCTCATTGATAAACTATTACAAAGGGTGGATGGATTTTACTTTAAATTTTTTTTATGTTTAATTTCACTTTAAACATTGTTGCAAATATGGATTCAAGAATTATAATTTTGATGATAATAAAAATTCCTATTTCTCTACTACTGTTACTACAACACATCTATTTTAGTTGCCATGCCTACTAACTTTTCAGGTCCACAAGGTCAATTGCAATTTAAGCCAGCTCAAGATTAGGTAGATTAGGACTGAGTCAGTATGTAAGGTTAATTCCAATATTTTTATCTTTTTTTGAGTCAAATATAATATGGTGGATCCTGATGCTAAGTAACTTTGCACACTCACACTTAGGGGAAAAATTTGATGAGTTGGAGAGTTCTTCTATTTTAGATCATATCGTATAGGATGATCCAAAATCTTCATGAATAATCAGTTAAAAATAGAAACCCTAATTAGGGCATTTGGGTTAAGCAAATTTGATTAGACAGATCATCCTGGATGATTCTCCCATCATCCTGGATGATATGTTTAAATTCAAAAATCAGCCGTCAATCATATTTTAGTTAATATTTTATTTTGTATATTTTGAATTAATCGTACAGGACAATCCTGATCGTCCTGGAAGATGCATTATAATCTTGCCTAAAATAATCCCTTGATTAGGAGACTAATTATAGTTAAATTGATCAATCACATCGTACAGGATGATCGACCTAATCGTCCTGGATGATCCTTTACATTTCGTGGGACCATCACCAATCGTCCTAAATGAAAATAATGATTTTTAACTAATCGTCTTGTATATCATCCTGGACGTCCTGAACACTTGTCTGGATGATTTATCAATTTCCACTCAAAATGAACTAATCATCCCGGATGAAAACCCTTATTTTCTTCTAATCATCTAGTATATCGTCCTGGAAATCCCAAACTTTTGTCTGGATGATTTGTTGATTGCCACTTAAATTGAACTGATCGTCCCGGATAATTGTATAATCGTCTTCGATGATATATAGAAATTAGTTCTTCTGATCACCCAGACAATGGCAATCGTCCTTAAAAAAAGGCTATTTTTGTATTGATCATATAGGACAATCTTTGATGGCAAGTTAAAATTTAGGGCACTTTTTAAGGCCTTCTATTTAAGCTCTTTGAAAGTTCGATAGGGATGTTAAGCCCTTATGAACTAGCCCGAGGCTAACCAAGAGGGGGGGTGAATTGGTAATTTTAAAAACTTCTTTAACCACAAGAATGATCTTTTTATAATTTGCAGCAGAAATGAATAAAAGTAATAATAAAAAGATCAATCACAGATTTCACCCAAGCAGATAACAATAGAAAAATAAAGTGCAAAAAATAATCAGAAAGAATATACCATATTTTATAGTGGTTCGGTCAACTTGACTTGCGTCCACTCCCTGGAGCCTCACCTCCAGGTATTGTACTACTCAAATCAGTGACTCTCCTTTTTCTCCTATAGCAAGACGGAGAAGCCTTTACATAACTCCTTTTCACCAACTCGGTGAGGCAGAGAACTCAGACTTCTTTTACTTCCTCCTAAAGCAGACATAGAACTCAGACTCATTTCGCTTTCTCCTGAAGCAGGCAGAGAACCTTACCTCCTTTTGCTTCCTCTTGAAGCAGGCAGAGAACCTTGACTTCTTGTTGACGATCCTTCCCATGGAGACACCACGGGACAAGAGATGACAACCGAAGAAGACGACTCGAATCCTTGCTTGGAGTAACCTTTGTGAACACCTCATAAACTCCCCCTTACAAGATTCTCTCTCTCTCTCTCCCAAGCTCTCCCTCTCCCTTTCAAAGCTCTCTCAAGAAAGGACTTTGGCAAAAAGTTTTTTCAATAAAAAATAAAAAAAAGTTTAAATAGAAAGGCATAAAATTTGCCCTAAAATTTAACTTACCGTCAAAGATCATCCAAGATGATCAAAGGATCGTTCTGTACAATCAGTTTAAATCTTCACCAATTGGCCTGGACGATCTGGCTTCTCTGGATGATTAGAAGACATATTTTGTTCAGATCGTCCGGGACGATCCTGCGATCGTCCAGGATGATTAGTTCAACTCGGGAAAATCATCCTGAGGATTATTTGGGTCGTCCAGGAGAACATGCTAGATGATCTGAAGAAAAAGACTTGATCATCCATGACGATATGCCTATCGTCCCAAATGATTAGTTCAAAAATGACTAAAATCGTCCTGCACATTGTTCGGGTCATCCTACACAAATATGTTGTACGATTGAAAATGACTTAATCATCCGGGATGATATGTCTATCATCCTGGATGATTAGTACAGGTAGGTTTATATCGTCCAGCATATTATATGGGTCATCCAAGTGAAGTCATTTGGATGATGAGAATTTTTAACATATCGTCCGAGACGATCTTGCGATCGTCCAGGATGATGTGATCAATCAAATTAATCCTCGATTGCTTTCCTTAATAACCTGGCTAATTTAGGCATGATTGCTGTGAATCGTCCAGGACGATACACGTATCGTTCAGGATGATTAGATAGAAGAACTAAGAAATTAAAACATGCCTAACTTAGTCTAGAGGCTGAGAATTTTTGATTTGAGCCTATTATCATGTACGATGGGAGGATCGTCCAAGACGATCGGCTTAATCAGACCAACTTAACTTGCAGCCCTCATTAGGGTTTCTATTTTCAATGGATCGTCTAGGATGATATGGCGATCATCCAGGATGATGTGATCAAAAATAAAACATAAGCTCTAACTCACAAAAAATCTCTTCCTGAGTGTGTATGTGCAAGGTTACTTAGCTAGGTGATCAATTACATTACATTTGACTAAAGAAAGGGAAAAATTATAATTAAACACACGCGGACCCGATCTTGAGTTGGCTTGAATTGAATTTGATCTTTTGTACCTGAAATATTAGCCAATCAAAACAGAATACAGAAATATTTGTTATCATTAAAATTATAATCATTTAATTCAGATTTGTAATAATCTCTCCCTTTTTGATGATGACAAATATTTATTCAGTAGTTTCAAATAAAGTAGATAGGAATAATCAACACACATACGAGAGAAGATTTGTCATTATAAATTTTACTAATCATTAACAAACAGTGACACTAAATACAACAAAAGAAATAACTACAACACAAAAATAACAAAAGAAACTACTAGTAACATAAAAATAACTCTCCCTTTTAACATCACAAAAAGGAGGAAGAAAAAGCAAAATAAAACAAACTAGAAACATCACAACAAAGAAAACTAATAGAGAGGCAGATCCTGATCAGATGGAGGAGGAGGTGGTGGCTGAAATAGCTATGGATGGTGGTAAACTGTTCTCCAAACCAGGCCATGTCCTGGTCGTGCTGCTGCTGCTGCTGGGCAATGTAGTCATTGAATCGTCTCACATCCTCAGCGTGCTGCTGCTCCTGGGCAACCACGTAGGAGTCAAAGCGGACCTCCCACTGGTCAAACCATTGCACCAAGTGATCTAAAGGTGATGCTATACGGAGAGGAGCAGGTGCAGTAGGTGTAGCAGGCTCAGGAGCAGCCTCCCCCTCTTCTCCCTCAACATCCTCTGCGGGCTCCGGATGAAGTCTAATACTGTGGAGAGTATGAAAAGAGCTATTGGATAAGAAGATAGGTGGGATTCTGGCTGGATTTGGATATTAAAAATTGTATTTTATTTCAAGGGCATAGTGGATGAGATATCCTAAAGCTATATTGGGGCATCTCCTATGGCCCAGATCCCTAATAGTAGTTAGTTGTTCAATGTAGTGAAAAAGTAAATTAGTTGCATTAAAGTCACGACGGACCATGATGTAGTAGGTAGTTATGGAGAGCAAATGAGTGATGTGGATGCGGTCCCCAGCCTTAGGAATGATGGAGGAGTGAAAGATATGTTGGATTGTCTTAACATCCTTGACTAGGGAGGAATAAGCCTGGTCGTGGTATTGGGCATTTATGTTTCTAAGGAAGTGGTTGGCGACACTCCAATTAAAGTCAGGGTCAGATGCTAAAATATGAAGCTTATTTCTAGAAGTAGACAGTTGAAGAATATTATAAAAGTCCTAGAGGGTTAATTCTACAGGTCATTGATTAACAAAGGAGTGAAGGGTGGAGTAATCTGAGGTAATGCGAAGATTTGTAAAGAAAACCTTAAGAAGTTCAGTGCTGAAAGTAAAAGCCAGAGTAAGAATGAAGGTGAGGGATGTGTGAGTGAACAGATCAAGTACTGGATAGGTGAGGGTCTATGGGTTCATAGTTTTGGAGATAGTGATCCCAGCATCAAGATATCTTTGAAATGCAGCTTGATCGGCTGCATCAGGAAAGTGGGGATCGGTATTTCCCCAGGAGAAACTAGCACCTTGTTGCCTGGATCTCTTACCACCAACCATAAGAAAGAAATGAGTAGGAATAGAAAGAAGTTGTGGTGAAAAACAGATGGAAATCAGCTGTTTATAAAGAAAATGGCCATATCGTCCAGGACGATCGCAGGATCGTCCAGGACGATAGGAGCAATTATTGTGTACAGGATGATTGGTCAATAAGGCAGTCCGATCGTCCAGGACGATCAAATATCATCCATGATGATTAGACACAGGCGATCGTCTCGAGGAGTCCAGCCGGATGACCTTTGATGAAAAGTATCATTCCAGACGATTAGGTGGATCGTCTAGGACCATATGCAATAAATGCGTCAGACGAGCCGAATTTGAATCATCCAGCTGCAGACATATGGATCATCCAAGATGATGAGGGGCATCGTACAGGACGATCACCAATAACTGGTGCATCTCAGCCGTTGGATCATGGTGGGAATGATTTGAATGGATCGTTCAGGATGATATATGGATCGTCTAGGACAATGTATGGATCATCCAGGATGATGTATGGATCATCCAGGATGATGTATGGATCATCCAGGACGATGTGAAGAAAAAAGTGAAAAAGATGAAGGATGGAGAAGAAAGATCAGAGATCCACACAAAAAAGAAAAATCAAATTCAAATCAAATCAAAGAAAAAATAGAAACGAAAAAACAACAGTAAGAACAACAATTTTTTGATTTTTTTTGAATCAATCAGCTCCAGTGAAACATAATTTTTCTTGATTTTTAATTCAAAATCCAATAAGAAGAAAATCGTCCACACTGAAATCCAAAAAAAGTTAGAAAATCTACTTTCGTAACTTCTACCTCGGACACCTTACAAGTTCAAATTCCTTTCAAACAAAAGTCTAATTCAGAAGAAAAAAAATTAAATTCAAAAAGAGATCCATTTAAGCCTCATTCCAGAAAAATATCTGATAGAATAGTATTATAAAGTAAGGTATCAGAAATCATGATTTTTTATCTCAAACTTTTAAAAATATTAAGTGGCACATGAATTTTTCTAAGACATTTAAAGATCTGAAAGGGAAGAAAGCTTGTTGCTTTGTGGGCTTATTTTATGCCTCTTTTATAATTTATTTGGTGCACTTTGCGCATCTTTTAATTTTTGATACACTATGTGTATCTTTTTTAATTTGGCGATATTGCGCATCTTTTCAGCTTTGAGCTTATTTTGTGCCCTTTATTTTTTATTTATTTTGGCGCTCTTTGCGCATCTTTTATAAGCTTGTTTTCTTTCATAATTGTTAAAGAATCTCAGTTGTGAAATTACCTTTCAGATATAAGAGAGGACAAAACTCACTCTCTACAATAAGGAGGAGTAATTCACAGAATAAAAATCATACATCCTATGATAAGTGCAATCACTTGATTACAAAGAATATCACAATGATCCAAAACTTTAAAAATACTATTCATATGAGGTAGATTACTATGGGAAGATAAAATAGATCTCTATTTCAAAAATTAACTTTTTAATTTTGAAAAAGATTTTTATCCAAAAGAAATAATACATCATTAAAGGAGTTAGAGGAAGAGAAATAATCATCAACGTTTCTTCGCTTTAACAGATTCAGAGGAGTCAATCACTGCTTACAAGCTTCTAAACAAAAATAAAGCAAAACTCTCAGTTAAAAATCCAGTTTATCAGCAGTAGTGAGCAGTGATCTGATTTATACGAAAAGTAGTAAATCAAGAATAAATCGTATCAAAATAAATTCTCAAATCAGAAAAATAATAATAAAAAAAAATCAACAGAGAATAAAAATAACCAGGAAATAGATAATCAAATCAAACACAAACTAAATAAAAAATCAAAATAAGAAAATTCAGAAAGTAATAATCATCAGATTCATGCATTTATATCAATCACACCCAATCTGGTCCTTAAAATGCTGAATGAGTCAAAGGCCAGTGGTTTAGTAAAGATATCAGCTAGTTGATTTTCAGTTGCTATATGGTATAGCTAAATGTCCCGTTTTGTAATATGGTCCCTAATGAAGTGATCCCTTATATCAATGTGTTTAGTTCTTGAATGTTGGATAGGATTCTTAGAAATGCAGATGGCACTAGTGTTATTACATAGAACTGAAATTGCGCCAACAAGTAATCCTAAATCCAAAACTTGTTGCTTTAACCAAAGGACTTGGGCCATACAACTTCCTAAGGCAATGTACTCAGCTTCAGCAGTGGAAAGTGCAACTGAGTTCTATTTTCTACTGCACCAGGAGACTAAAGATTATCTTATGAATTGGCAAGTTTCAGAAGTGCTCTTTCTATCCATCCTACATCCTACAAAATCAGAATCAGAATATCTAATAATCTCGAAAGAAGTGTTGTGCCTAGGATACCAGATTCCTAGGTTTGGGGTCCCTAAGAGATATCTAAGAATTCTTTTAACAACAGTCAGGTGGGACTTTTTAGGATCAGCTTGAAACCTAGCACAAAGATAAACACTAAACATGTTATCAGGTCGGCTAGCAGTCAGGTAAAGTAGTGATACTATAATTCCTTTATACTTCTTCTGATCAACATATTTTCCATTTGAATCCTTATCTAACTGAACAGATGAACTCATGGGAGTGTTGATTGGATTGGCTTTATCCATTTCATATTTCTTCAAGATGTCCTTAGTATATTTTGATTGATTAAGAAATGTTCCATCATTCATTTGCCTTATGCTAAACCCCAAAAAGTAGGACAATTCTCCCATCATACTCATCTAAAACTCTTTACTCATTATTTTAGAAAAATCATCACATAATTTTTTATCAGAAGATCCAAAAAGTATATCATCAACATAGATATAGATAATGAGTAAATCATCTCTTATTTTCTTCAGAAAAAGGGCGGTGTCTACGCTCCCCTTAACAAACTCTCTTTCTAATAAGAATGTGCTAAGCCTCTCATACCAAGCTTTGGGTGCCTGTTTCAATCCATATAAAGCCTTTTTTAATTTGTAAATATGATTAGGATATTGGAAACTCTCAAAGCCTAGGGGTTGCTCTATAAAGACATCCTCCTTTATTATCCCATTCAAGAAGGCACTCTTGACATCTATTTGAAAAAGCTTAAATCCCTTATAATAAGCAAAGACTAGTAGCACTCTAATGGCTTCAGATCTAGCTACATGGGCAAAGGTCTCCTCAAAATCAATCCCTTCATTTGGTTGTACCCCTTAGCCACCAATCTTGCCTTATTCCTAACCACTACACCAGAATCATTCCTCTTATTCTTAAAGACCCATTTGGTTCCCACTACACTTTGATTCTTAGGTCTTTCTACTAACTCCCAATCATTGTTCTTTACAAATTGGTTCAATTCCTCTTGCATAGCTAAGATCCAAAATTCATCAGAAAGGGCTTGATTGATGTTGGTTGGTTAAGTCATTGAGATAAAGGCAGAATGGTTTACTTCCTTCCTAAGTCCATGCCTAGTTCTAACACCTTCAAAAGGGTCTCCTAAGATCAATTCTTTAGGATGACTCAAAGAATATCTCCAATCTCTAAGCAAAGTATTTTGAGGTTCTACCCTTTCCTCTAGATTTGCATTTTCAACTCCTTGGATAATCTCTCCTACATCTTCTTCTTCCTCAACTCTAGTCTCCATGGGATCATATTCATCAAACCCCACATGAGTAGTCTCCTCCACCACCAAAGTCCTCTTATTAAACACTCTAAAGGATTTCCCCACACTAGAATAGCCTAAGAATACTCCTTCATCAGATTTGGGGTCAAATTTTTCTAAGGATGATTTTCCATTATTTAGAATGAAAACCTTACAACCAAAGACATGGAGGTGGGACAGGTTTGGAGTTCTACCCTTAATGATCTCATAAGGTGTCTTATTCAGATTGGATCTAATATTCACCCTATTCAGCACATAACAGGCAGTGTTCACCGCTTCGGCCCAAAAGTATTTTGGAAGTGAATACTCAACAAGTATGGCTCTAGTAGCTTCCACTAAGGTCCTGTTCTTCCTTTTAGCTACCCTGTTCTGCTGAGGGGTCCTAGGAGCTAAAAAGTTGTGGTTAATCCCTTGCTCCTCATAGAAGGTTCCAAATTTCTCATTTTTAAACTCCCCCCATGATCACTATGGATGGTCAAAATCTCACAGCCTAACTTCTTCTGAACCCAAGTGGAGAAAGATTTAAATTAATCAAATGACTCAGATTTATATGACAGAAATCTAATCCAAGTGAACCTCGAGTAATCATCAACAATCACAAATCCATAAAATTTTCCCCCTAAGCTAGTAGTGTTAATGGGTTCAAAGAGATCCATGTGAAAGACTTCTAAAGGTCTAGAGGTGTTGATATCCTTAACGGAGTGGAAAGAGGATTGGACTTGCTTCCCTAATTGATAGGCATTACACAGGTGGTTACACAGGTGGTCCTTAGTGAACTTAAGCTTGGGGACACCTCTAACTAAGTCTTTTTAGGTGACTCTTCTAAGGATTTTCATACTAGCATGACATAACCTCCTATGCCACAACCAAGACTCATCAGCAGCATTTTTAAGCAAATTGAAACATCAGCTTTAAAGTTGCTTATATCCAGCATGTTGACATTGTAGATCCTTTTTTCCTGTAAAATAATTTTGTCATTTAAGCTTATAATGCAGCAAGTTGGTAGGAACTTTATGTTGTATCCTTTGTCATAGAGTTGAACGATGCTGAGCAAGTTGTATTTCAGTCCATCTACAAGTAAAATATTATCAATAATAAAATTTTTTGAATCACCACATATACCTGCTCCTACCACCCTCCTAGTGGTGTTGTCTCTAAGTGTAATCTTGCCTCCTGCTCTGGTCTCCAGTGAAATGAATTGATTTGCATCTCCAGTCATGTGCCTTGAACATCTACTATCCAAGTATCACATACTCTCATGAGGTCTTGTGTGAGAGCACACCGATAAAATCATCAAACATTAGATTTAGGAACCCAAACAAGTTTGGGTTCCTTTTGATGAAAAGAAGAATACAATATATGTGTGCTGTGCTGTGAAATATGTAATTTAGGCCTCCACACCTAATGTGTATTATGGTGAACAGTGCAGGTGTGAGAGATATGTCCTAGCATGCCATAAGAAAAATATATAACACCAGGAAAGGGGTTAACTAATCTACGTGGGTGATAGTGCATCTTCCTAGGTTTAAATGAAACATGCTTTGATGATTTTGAATTAGATTCTTCAAGTAATGGAGGTGCATAAAATTATGTAAAAGTAGGAGGTGTTTCATTTTTCTCAAAAGCACTAATATTTTTACTTAGAAATTCATTTTCCTTTTTTAGACTTACAATTTCAAATTTCAAATAATGCTCATCACTATCTAAATCAGATGCATATGATTCTAATTTCTTAAATACAGCTTCTAATTCAACATATGATACTTTTAATGAATCATGCTCAATAATCTAATCAGAATATTTTTTATTCAACTCATCAAATTCATCAAGTAATGATATGTGATTGCTATCAAGTGTAGAATGACCTTTAATCAAAATTTCATGCTCTTTTTATAAATTCAGAAATTCCAATTTCAGGCTAACATGAGTTTTCTTAAGCTTCCTATATGATGAATGGATTTTTTCAGAAATATCAAGCAATTGATTGAAGGTCCGTTTACATACCTCTTCTTGGTCTGACTGACCAAGATGCTCACCAGCCATCAAACATAAGTTCGTAGTCTCATCTTCAGCCTCAGTCTCAGAGGAGTTAGATGCTAAATCAACCAAGAAAGCTTTTTGAGTCTTCTTCTTATCCTTTCTGAACTTGGGTTTCTCCTCACCCTTGTCCTTACTTAGGTGAACCTTAAGTGTAGGACAATCAGCCTTTATATGTCCAGGCTTCCTGCATTCAAAACAAATCATATTAGAAGAACCTTTAAAATTTCTACTACTCTTACCTTTATTCCACTTCTGAAAGTTCTTGTGTTTCTTCCTTAGAAAGCTTTTGAATTGCCTAGTAATTAAGGCAACATCATCGCTATCAGACCCAGAAGAATCAGTGTAGTATCATTAGCCTTCAGCGCCACAGTTTTCTCCTTCTTCTTCTCACCTGCATCAATTTATCGTTGGTTCACTCCTTGTTCGTATGCAATAAGTGACCCAAGTAAGTTATCAATAGAATAAGTATTCAAATCTTTGGATTCAGTAATTACAGTTATCTTGGCATCATAAGAAGAAGACAAACATCTTAAAATTTTGTTCACTTTTTCATAGTTGGTGAGTTCTCTTCCTAAAGCATGTAGAGAGGTGATAATTTAAGTAAACCTAGTATACATTTTAAAAATTGATTCACTAGGTTTCATGCGAAAGAGTTTATAGTCGTGAAGCAAGATGTTCAATCTAGATTGCTTAATTTCAGATATACCATCATAAGTAATGCATAGTCTATCCCATATTTTTTTTACCAGTAGTGCAAGTAGAGACACGCATGTAATCTTCAGATTTTAAAGCATAGAAAAAATAGTTCAAGCATTTCACATACCGTTGTGCTAAATCACGATCATCAAATGTTCATTCAGTACAAGAAAGATCAGTTTTAACGCCATTAGCAAGTCTAAATGGTGCTTCATAACCATCTTTAACAAGCATCCACATACGATAATCTATAGATTGAAGAAAAGTATACATGCGAGTTTTCCAAAAATTAAAAGGTATGTTATCAAACAACAGTGGTCGTATAATTGAATAACCTTCAGCAGTATTACGATTACCAAAGTTAGCTTGAATCAAAATTCAAAAGTTTTTAAACTTAATTTTTGAATCCTGCTCTGATACCACTTAAAAGTTTGATAGGGATGTGAAGCCCTTATAAAGTAGATCGAGGCTAACCAAGAGGAGGGGTGAATTGGTAGTTTTAAAAATTTCTTTAACCACAAGAAAGATCTTTTTATAATTTACAGCGGAAATGAATAAAAATAATAATAAAAAGACCAATTATAGATTTCACCTAAGCAGATAACAACAGAAAAATAAAGTACAAAAAATAATCAAAAAAAATATACCAGATTTTATAGTGGTTCGGTCAACTTAACCTACGTCCACTCCCCGGAGCCTTGCCTCCAAGTATTGCACTACTCAAATCAGTGACTCTCCTTTTGCTCCCATAGTAAGGCAGAGAAGCCTTTACACAACTCCTTTTCACCAACCCGGTGAGGCAGAGAACCCAGACATCTTTTGCTTCCTCTTGAAGTAGGTAGAGAACCTAGACTCCTTTCACTTCTTCCTGAAGCAGGCAGAGAACCTTACCTCCTTTTCTTTCTCCTAAAGCAGGCAGAGAACCTTAACTTGTTGCTGATAATCCTTCCCACAGAGACACCACAGGATAAGAGATGATGATCGGAGAAGATAACTCGAATCCTTACTTGGAGTATCCTTTGTGAATACCTCACAAACTCCCCCTCACAAGATTCTCTCTCTCTCTCTCCCAAGCTCCCCCTCTCCCTCTCAAAGCTCTCTCATGAAAGGACTTTGGCAAAAAGTTTTTCCAATAACAAACAAAAAAAGTTTAAATAGAAAGGCACAAAAATTGCCCTAAAATTCAACTTGCCGTCAAAGATCATCCAGGACGATCAAAGGATCATCCTATATGATCAGTGTAAATCTTCACCAATTGACCCGGACGATTTGGCTTCTCTGGACGATTAGAAGACATATTTTGTTCAGATCATCCGGGACGATCCTGCGATCGTATAGGATGATTAGTTTAACTCGGGAAAATTATCCTGAGGATTATTCGAGTCGCCCAGGAAAAAATGCTGGATGATCTGAAGAAGAAGACTTGATCGTCTGGGATGATATGCCTATCATCCTGTACGATTAGTTCAAAAATGATCAAAATTATCCTGCATATTGTTCGGGTCATCCTGTACAAACATGTTGTACCATTGAAAATGACTTGATCATCTGGGACATGATATGTCTATCATCCTGGATGATTAGTACAAGTAGGCTTATATCATCCGGTACATTATACAGGTCATCCAGGTGAAGCCAATTAGACGATGAGGATTTTCAACATATCATCCGGGATGATCTTACGATCATCCAGGATGATGTGATTAATCAAATTAATCCTCGATTGCTTTCCTTAATGACCTGGCTAATTTAGGCATGATTGATGTGAATCATCCAGGATGATTAGATAGAAGAACTAAGAAATCAAAACATGCCTAACTTAGTCTGGCGGCTAAGAATTTTTAATTTGAGCCTATCGTCATGTACGATGGGAGGATCGTCAAGGATGATCGGCTTAATCAGACCGACTCAACTTGACAGCCCTAATTAGGGTTTCTATTTTCAATGGATCGTCTAAGACGATATGGCGATCCTCCAGGATGATGTGATCAAACATAGAACAAAAACTTTAACTCACAAAAAATCTCCCCTTGAGTGTGTGTGTGCAAGGTTACTTAGCTAGGGGATCAATTACATTATATTTGACTCAAGAAAGGGAAAAATTATAATTAAACACACGCGGACTTGATCTTGAGTTGTCTTAAATTACATTTGATCTTTTGTACCTGAAATGTTAGCCAATCAAAATAGAACACAGAAATATTTGTTATCATCAAAATTATAATCCTTAAATCCAGATTTACAACACTCTTTTATAGTTGATGTTGAAAAATCTTTTGTTGTTTTCCTGTCCAAAGAGAGCTTAAAGGAGAGGGAGAGTTTGGGAGAGAGAGAAAGGATCGTGTGAGGGGGAGTTTATGAGGGGTTTCACAAAGATTTCTCCAAGCAAGGCTTCAATCATCTTCTTCCTTCTTCTACCTTGGTTCCTTGGTGGCTTTGGGGAGATGATCATCAGCATCAGATCTAGGTTGTCTGCCGACTCCAAGAGGGAGTAAAAAGATTTTCAGGTTCTCTCCCTACTCCAGGAGGGAGTAAAATGATTATCTAGTTCTCTGCCTTCACTAGGAGGGTGTAAAAGATTCAAGGTTCTCTGCCTCACAGGGTTGGTGAAAAGATTTTGTAAGGGCTTCTCCACCTTACTATGGAGGCAAAATGAGAGATACTATAGTTTAGTGCAATATTTGGAGGGGAGGCTCCGAGGAGTGAGCGTAGGTCAAGTTGACCAAATCACTATAAATCTGGTGTGATATTTTCATTTACTTTCTGCACTTTAATTTCTGTATTATTTACTTTTGATTATTTGTGTGGTTAAAATATCATAATTCTATTTTTGTGATATTATTCTGCTTTCGCCTTTGGATAAAAGTAGTTTGTTTTAAAATATCAAAAAATACAAAAAAAATTTCCTTGTTGTTTAAGTTAAATTTTAAAATGATAATTCACCCCCCCTCTTATTAGCCTCGGGACTTGTTCATAAAGGCTTAATAACTGTAACAAACTTTTAAGTGGTATCAGATCGGGATTCATAAAATCAAGTTTTAAAAAACTTTTGAATTTTGATCCATGACTAACTTTAGAAATCATAATACTACGGAAGGTTATTCAATCACACGATCACCTTTATTTGATAATATTTCTTTTGAATTTTGGAAAACTCGCATGTCTACCTTTTTACAATCGATCGATTATCGCATGTGGATGCTTGTTAGAGAAGGATATTCTGCACCTTATAGACTTATAAATGGTGTTAAACTGAATTTCCTTTTGCTGAATGGACAACTGATGATAGAAATCTTGCTCAGTTGAATGCTAAATATTTAAACTACTTTTTTTGTACATTAAAATTTGAAGATTATATGCGTGTTTCAACATGTGCAACTAGGAAAGAAATTTAGGATAGATTATGCATTATGTATGAAGGAACCAACGATGTTAAACAATCAAGATTGAACATTCTTTTACATGATTATGAACTCTTTTTCATGAAACCAAATGAATCAATTTCTGATATGTGCACTAGATTTACACAGATTGTTACCTCTTTACATGCCTTAGGAAGAGAACTCACTAATTATGAAAAAGTGAATAAGATTTTGCAATATTTGCCTTCTTCTTTTGATGCAAAAATTATTGCCATTTTTTAATCTAGGGATCTGAATACTTATTTAATTGACAACTTACTTAGATCACTAATTGCTTACGAGCAAGGAGTAAACCAAAGGCAACTTGATGTAGATGAGAAGAAAAAGGAGAAAACTATCGCTTTGAAGGCTAATAACTCTGACTTTGGCTCTTCTGGTTCTGATGATGATGATATGGCCTTAATCACAAGGCAATTTAAGAGCTTCTTGAGGAAGAAACAAAAGCATTATCAGAAGTAGAATAAAGGTAAGAATAATAAGCATTCTAAAGTTTCTTCTAATGTTATCTATTTTGAATGTAGGAAGTAATAACACCTAAAGTCAAATTACCCAACTCTGAAAGCTCACCCAAGAATGGAGAAAGCTGAAGAAAAGCCTAAGTTCAGTAAAGACAAGAAAAATATCCAAAAAGCTTTTTGGGCTGACTCAGCATCAAACTCCTCTGAAACTAAAGCAGAATAAGAGATTACAAATCTGTGCTTAATGGCTAATGATTTTGGTCACTCTGACCAAGAGGAGGTATGTGACTTAACATATGATCAATTATTTAAAGTTTCTAAAAGAATTCATTCTTCATATAGGAAGCTTAAGAAAGCTCATGCAAGCTTAAAAATTGAATTTTTAAATCTACAGAAAGAGCATAAAATTTTAATGAAAGATTAATCAACTCTAGATAGCTATCACATGACTTTACTAGATGAATTTAATTATTTAAACAAAAATCATTGTGATTTAATTGCTAAGCATGATTCCTTGAAAATATTGCATGCTGATTTAGAAAAGGCTTTCAAAGAACTTGACACCATGTCATGTGATTTATATAGTAGTGAGCATGCATTAAAACAGCAAGTGGTAAGCTATAAAAAGGTAAATGAGTTTCTAAGAGAAAAGATCATTGTATTAGAACAAAATGAAACACCACCCACGCTTATAAGATTTTATAAAACATCATCAAAGTATGCATCATTCAAACCTAGGAAAATGCACTATAACCCAAATAGATTAGTAAATCCTTTTCATGGTGTTAGATGTTTTCTTGTGGCATGCTAGGACATATCTCCCACACTTGCACCATTCACCGTAGAATATATTTGCTGTGGAGACCAAAATTTTAAAATTCACAGTATAGCATGCATGCATCACATTCTTCTTTTCATCACAAGGGACCCAAATCTGTTTGGGTTCCTAAATTTGTCATTTAATGCTTTTATAGGGGTGCTCCTACAAAAGACCTTGTGAGAGTATATGGTACCTGGATAGCGGATGTTCAAGGCATATGACTAGAGATGCAAATAAATATATTTCATTGGAGGCAAGGGCAGGAGGCAAGGTAATACTTGGAGACAACACCACCAGGAGAGTGGTGGGATCATGTATGATTAGTGATTCAAAAAATTTCATCATTGATAATATTTTGCTTTAAGATGGACTGAAACATAATTTGCTCAGCATTAGTCAGCTCTATGATAAAGGCTTCAGCATAAAAGTTTTGTCAACTTGCTGCATTATAAGGTTAAATGACAAAATTATTTTGTAGGAAAAAAGGATCAACAATGTTTACATGCTGGATCTAAATTGCTATAAAGCTGATATTGCTATTTGCTTAAAATTAATTGCTGATGAATCATGGCTGTAGCATAAGAGATTGTGTTATGCAAGCATAAAAAGCCTTAGGAAAATCACCCAAAAAGACCTAGTGAGAGGTGTCCCCAAACTAGAGTTCACTAAGGATCACATGTGTGATGCCTGTCAGTTAGGAAAGCAAGTCAAATCCTCCTTCCACTCAATCAAAGACATAAACACTAGCAAACCCTTAGAAGTCCTTCACATAGATCTCTTTGGACCTATCAACACTTCAAGCATAGGATGGAAAGTCTTTGAGTATGTAATTGTTGAAGATTATTCAAGGTTCACCTAGGTTAGATTCCTATCTCATAAAAGTAATTCATTCAAGGAATTTAGATCTTTCTCCACTTGGATTCAGAGGAAATTAGGTTGTGAAATTTTGACTATTCATAGTGATCATGGTGGAGAGTTTAAAAATGAAAAGTTTGAAATCAACTATAAGGAGCAAGGGATAGATCATAATTTTTTAGCTCCCAGGACCCCTCAGCAGAACGGGGTAGCTGAAAGAAAAAATTGGACACTGGTAGAAGCCGTTAGAGTGATGTTAGCTAAATACTCACTTCCTAAATACTTCTGGGTAGAAGCGGTGAATACAGCCTGTTATATTCTGAATAGGGTAAATTTTAGATCTAAGTTGAACAAAACATCCTATAAAATGCTTAAGGGTAGGACATCCAACCTCTCTCACCTTCGTGTCTTTGGATGTAAATTGTTCATTCTAAATAATGAAAAGTTTTAACTAGAAAAGTTTGCCCAAAATTTGATGAAGGAGTGTTCCTAAGTTACTCAAGTACTGAGAAATCCTATAGAGTCTTAAATAAAAGAATCCTTATTATTAAGGAGACCACTTATGTTGTGTTTGATGAATCTAATAATTCTGGAGGGTCTAGGTAGAAGAAGAGGAGGTTGTAGAAGTCACCCAAGGAGTAGAATCTGTAAATATGGAGAAAAGGATTGAACCTGAAGTTTCACTGCCTAAAGAATGGAGATATTCTTCGAGTCATCCTAAAGAATTGATCTTAAGAGACCCTTCTGAAGGTGTTAGAACTAGGCATGGACTTAAAAAAGAAGTGAACCACTCTACCTTCATTTCAATGATTGAACCCACCAATATCAATCAAATCCTTTATGATGAATTATGGATCCTAGCCATGTAATAGGAACTAAACCAATTTATTAGGAATGATGTCTGGGAGCTGGTAGAAAGACCTAAGGACCAAAGTATAATGCGAACTAAATGGGTCTTTAAAAATAAAATGAATGATTCTGGTGTGTTGGTAAGGAATAAGGCAAAATTAGTGGCTAAGGGGTACAACCAAATATAAGGGATTGATTTTGAGAAAACCTTTGCCCTTGTAGCCTGTTTGGAAGCCGTTAGAGTGCTACTAGCCTTTGTCTATTATAAGAGATTTAAGCTTTTCTAAATGGATGTCAAGAGTACCTTTTTAAATAGGATAATAAAGGAAGATGTGTTTGTAGAGCAAACCCCTGGCTTTGAGAATTCCCAATTTTCAAATTAAAATAGGCTTTGTATGGATTAAAATAGGCACCCAGAGCATGGTATGAGAGGCTTAACACATTCCTATTAGAAAGAGAGTTTGTTAAGGGGAGTATAGACACTACCCTTTTTATTAGGAGAGTAAGAGATGAATTACTCATTGTCCAAATCTATGTTGATGATCAACTTTTTGGATCTTCTGATAAAAATTTATGTGATGATTTTTCTAAATAATGAGTAAGGAATTTGAGATGAGTATGATGGGAGAATTATCCTACTTTTTGGAATTTAGCATTAGGTAAATGGATGATGGAACTTTTCTTATTTAATAAAAATACATTAAGGACATCTTGAAAAAATATGAAATGGATAAAGCCAAGCTAATTAACACTCCCATGAGTTCCGGTGTCCAGTTAGATAAGGATTCAAATGGAAAATCGATTGACCAAATGAAATACAGAGAAATAATTGGATCACTTCTTTACCTGACTACTAGTAGACCTGATATTATGTTTAGTGTTTGTCTCTGTGTAAGATTTTAAGTTGATCCAAAGGAGTCCCATCTGACTGTAGTTAAGAGAATCCTTAGATATCTCTTAGGAACCCAAAACCTAGGAATATGGTATCCTAGATACAACACTGCCTTTGAGATTATAGGATATTCTGATTCAGACTTTGTAAGATGTAGGGTGGATAGAAAGAGCACCTCTAGAATATGTCAATTCATATGACAATTCTTAGTCTCTTGGTTCAATAGAAAATAGAACTCAATTGCACTATCCACAGCTGAAGCTGAATACATTGCCTTAGGAAGTTATGTGGCCCAAGTCCTTTGACTGAAGCAATAAATTTTGGATTTAGGATTTCTTGTAGGCACAATTCCTATTCTATGTGATAACACTAGTGTCATATGCATTTTAAAGAATCCAATCCAACACTCTAAGACCAAATACATCGACATCAGACACCACTTCATTAGGGACCATATTACCAAAGGAGACATAGAGCTACATCATGTAGCCACTGAAAACCAACTGGCAGATATCTTCACAAAACCACTAGCCTTTGAAACCTTTAGCACCTTAAGAACCAGATTAGGTGTGATAGATATTCATGCTTGAAATTGATGCTTTTTGTTTATGTTTCTGCACTTAGTTTTTGTTTGATTTGTTTATTTATTTCTTTTTATGTGTTTTTTTATTTTTCTTATTTCCTGCTATTTTTTCTCACTTTTTATTTGATTTGTCTATTTATTTCTTTCGGTGTTCTTGCTTTATGTGCTTGATTTCCATTTTTTTTTACTTCGGTATTTTAAGGATCTAATCACTACTCACTTCTGCTGATAAACTTGCTTTCTAAATAAGATTTTTTGCCTTGTTTTTATTTAGAAGCTTGTAAGTAGTGATTGACTTTTCTAAAATAGTTAAAAGAAGAAATATTAATGATTGTTTCTCTTCCTTTAACTCTTTTAATGGTGTATTTTTCTTTTGGAATCAAAATCTTTTTCAAAATTAAAAAGTTAGACTTTGAAATAGAGTTCTTTTTATTTTCCTACAGTAATCTATCTCATATGAGTAGTGTTCTAAATCATTAAATCACTTTTGTATTTTCTTAATCTGGTGATTGCATTTATCATATGAGGATGGTTCTGTTTTGTGGTTTACTTTTTCTTATCTAAGAGAGTAAATTTTTTCTTTTCTTATATCTAAAAGATAATCTCACAATTGAGAGTCTTTTAGAGATTTTGAAAGAAAGGAAGCTCGCAAAACATACGTAAAGTGCGCCAATTAACTAAAAAAGAGGCACAAAATGAACCCAATACTGAAAAGATGTGCAATGTTCACCAATTATTTGAAAAGATACACAAAGTATTTCAAAAATCAAAAGATGCATAAAGTGCGCCAATTAACTTGAAAAAGAGGCACAAAATGAGCCCATAAAGAAATAAGCTTCATCCTCTTTCAAATCTTTAAAAATCTTAGAAGAATTTATGTGCCACTTAATATATTCAAACACTTAAGATTAAAAATCATGATTTCTAATTATTTACTTTGCAATACTATTTTATCAGATATTTTTCTGGAATAAAGTTTAAAAGGATCACTTTACTTATCTAATTTTTTTTCTTCTGAATTAGATTTTTGTTTGAAAGGAATTTGAACCTGTAAGGTGTCTGAGAAAAGGCTCACAAAAATTAATTTTCAAACTTTTTTGGATTTTAGTATCATCAATTTCTTCTTATTGGCTTTGAATTAAAAATCAAGGAAAATTTTTGATTTATTGGAGCTGATCGATTAAAAAAAAAAATTGTTTTTATTTTCATTTTCGATTGTTTATTTTTTTTGTCCTGGCATTTTGATTCGAATTTTTTGTATTTTTGGAATCCTCTGATCATTTTTCTCCGTCATTCAATCTTTCCAAATTTTGTTCGCATCATCTTGGATGATCCACATCATCCTGGACGATCTGATCAAATCACCACTCATCACACATCCAACGACTGATCTGTATAAATTATTGGTAATCATCCTAGACGATCCACCTGTTCATCCTGATGATCCATGTTGAAAATGTGCTGGATAATTTAAATTCAGTTGGTATGATCCATTAATGCTAATCATCCTGGACGATCCACCTCATCATCTTGGATGATACTTTTTGTCAACGATCGTCTAGAATGACTCCTTAGGATGATTGCCTGTATCTGATCATCCTGGATGATATTTGATAGTCCTGGATGATTTGACCACCTTTTTGACCAATCATTCTAGACGATAATAATTGCACTGATCGTCCTTGACGATCCCACGATTGTCCTGGATGATATTCTCAAATCTATTTAAATAGTCATTTCAAACCTATTCTTTACCACACCCTCCAACTCTTCTCTCACTCAAGCTTTGCACTTCTTGATATGGCTAGTGGCGATAAAAGATCACGTGCACTTGCAGGTAGCTCTTCTAGGAGTGCTGTCGATCATCACTTCATGGAAGCAGCAAATGAAGCAGTATATGTCTGCTTCAAATCTACTGGTATCAACCCCTCAAAAATCATATATCAAGCCACCCTAAATTTTCAGGTATTACACCATTTTGCAAACACAACTCTAGATTTCATTCTCACTATAGCTTGCCCTTTTAATTCTGAACTCCTGTTTGAGTTTTTTGCAAGTCTCTGCTTCAATGCTGATTTCACCACCCTTCAGTCCTACATTAATCGATGCCCTATCAAAATAATGTATCAATATTTTTATGAATTTCTTTGACTGTCCACTACTGGAGACAAGCTCCACCTTTTGGCCTTTGATCCGAACTTCAACTGGACCCGTATCAACAACACTCTTAGGGATACCAATGCTCCCTTTTATGACTCATATGTTAGTTCCCTAGTTAATGATGCACGAATAATCTATCACATCCTTCGTAACTCAGTTATTCCAAAAGCTCGAGACAGGATTCACATCACTCCCATCCTTTCTCTCACCACCTACTATATCATGACCAACCGCCAATTTAATGTTGTTGATCTTATTATCCGATACATTGAGCACTTAATATGCATTAGGGATCCAGGCCACAAAAGAAATCCAAACCTAGCCCTTGGACACCTAATTGCATATGTTCTTGAATCAAAATATAATCTTTAATTCCCTACTCCACATGATCACCACCTGATCTTCTACTCAAATAGCTCCTTCCACACCCTCCACAGTACTCGTCGTCCCTGTACGCATGAGGAGCCTAAGGAAGAAGAGGAAGGTCCTATTCTTGTACCTACCCCTATCAACTAGTAACCTCAGATTGATCAGGTGGTACAAAGGTTCGACCAGTGGGAGGTCAGGTTTGACTCCTACGTAGCTGCACAAGAGCAACAATATATAGAGGAAGTTGATCATTTTAATGCCTATGTAGCCTAACAGCAGCAGCAACACGACCAGGATATGACCTGGTTTTGGGAGCATTTTGCTTCCTTCACAGATTCTTTCAACCACCATCACCTCCAAATGATCAGAGTTCCTCTTTCTAGTTTTCTTTTGTATTTGTTTCTGAGTTTGTCCTTGTTTTTTCTACTATTTCTGTTTAGTAGTTGCTTTTCTATTTTCTCCTTTTGTGATGTCAAAAGGAGGAGTAGTGTTAGTGTTGTATTGTTTGCTTGTTTTAGTAAAATCTGCTTTACATTGCTTATATTATTATCCTTTATTTTGTGTTTCATTTTTTTTCATTATCTGCTTGATTTAAAATTATCTAATAAATATTTTCCATCATCAAAAATGTAAAAATTATTATAAATCTGGATTCAAGCATTATAATTTTGATAATAATAAATATTCCTATTTCTCTACTACTGTTACTACTACACATCTATTTTAGTTACCCTGCATACTAACTTTTCAGGTCCACAAGATCAATTGCAATTCAAGCCAGCTCAAGATTGGATAGATTAGGACTAACTCAGTCTGTGAGGTTAATTCTAATATTTTTTAGCTTTTCTTGGGTCAAATGTAATAAGGTGGATCCTGATGCTAAGTAACCTTACACACACACACTCAGGGGAGAAATTTGGTGAGTTTGAGAGTTCTTCTATTTTTGATCATATCGTATAAGATGATCCAAAATTATTATATACGATCAGTTAAAAATAGAAACCCTAATTAGGGCATCTGGGTTAAGCAAATTTGATTAGGCAGATCGTCCTGGATAATATATTTAAATTTAGAAATTAGCTGCCAATCACATTTTAGGCAATATTTTATTTTGTATATTTTGAACTAATCATACAGAACGATCCTAATCATCCTAGATGATGCATTACAATCTTGCCTAAATAATCCCTTGATTATGAGACTAATTATGGTTAAATTGATCAATTACATCGTACAGGACGACTGACCTGATCGTCCTGGACGATCCTTTATATTTCGTGGGACGATCACCAATCATCTTGGATAAAAACTATGATTTTCTTTTGATCATCCAGCATATTGTCCTGGATATCCCGAACAATTGTTTGGATGATTGTCGATTTCCACTCAAAATGAACTAATCTTGTCGGACGACTGTTTAATCATCTTGGATGAAAACCCTTAATTTTTTCTAATCATCCAGTATACCGTCTTGGATGTCCTAAACTTTTATCTAGACAATTTATCAATTGCCACTCAAATTGAACTGATTATCCCTGACGATCTTATAATTGTCATAGACGATATGTAGAAATTAGTTCTTCTGATCTTCCAGACAATGGCAATTGTCCTAACAAAAAGGCTATTTTTGTACTAACTATATGGGACGATCGACAGATCATCCTAGATGATCTTTGATGGCAAGTTGAAATTTAGGGCACTTTTTGAGGCCTTCTATTTAAGCACTTCTATAGCTGATGTCGAAAAATCTTTTGCTGTTTTCCTGTCCAAAGAGAGCTTAGAAGAGAGGGAGAGTTTGGGAGAGAGAGAGTGGATCTTGTGAGGGGGAGTTTATGAGGGGTTTCACAAAGGTTGCTCCAAGTAAGAATTCAATCGTCTTCTTCCTTCTTCATCCTTGATTCCTTGGTGGCTCTAGGGAGACGATCATCAGTATCAGATCTAGGTTCTCTGCCTACTCCAGGAGGGAGTAAAAGGATTTTCAGGTTTTTTGCCTACTCCAAGAGGGAGTAAAAGGATTTTCATGTTCTCTGCCTACTCCAAGAGAGAGTAAAAGGATTTCAGGTTCTCTGCCTTCACCAGAAGGGTGAAAAAAGATTCAAGATTCTCTGTCTCACCGGGTTGGTGAAAAGATTTTGTAAGGGCTTCTCCACCTTATTGTGGGGGCAAAAGGAGAGACACTATAGTTTAGTGCAATACGTGGAGGAGAGGCTCCGGAGAGTGGATGTAGGTTGACCGAACCGCTATAAATCTGGTGTGATCTTTTCATTTGTTTTTCTGCACTTTAATTTCCACATTATTTACTCTTGATTATTTTTGTGGTTGAAATTTCATAATTCTATTTTTGTGATATTATTCTGCTTCTGCCTTGGGATAAAACTAGTTTGTTTTAAAATATCAAAAATCACAAAAAGATTTTTCTTGTTGTTTAAGTTAAATTTTAAAATACCAATTCACCCCCTCTCTTGGTTAGCCTCGGGACTAGTTCATAAGGGCTTAAGAACCCTAACGAACTTTCAAACATTTGAATTTAAATAAATATTGATTTTTTAATTTTTATCAGAATTTAAGCTTGGAACGGGTAACTTTAGAATTTGAGGGCTTTTTTTTTTCAATTGAGTAGATTATTCTTATTGAGATTCACTCTCAACACAACTATCATGGGGGTAACATTAAAGTCATTTTAAAATATTTTACACTTTTATTTGAGTTTGTTAGCATTCAATAAGATAGATTCTTTTCTGATTGAGATTCACTTTTAGCATGGCCATCATTGGTGTGGCGTTAAATTCACTTCAAAAAACTTGTGCTTTTATTTGAGTTAGGATATTTGAAAATATAGCTTCCCCTCTAGTTGAGATTCCTTTTCAACAAGGCCATCAGGGCTTTTACTTAACTTTTTTTTGTTATTTGAACCTTATCAACTTTGTTTGCCCTTCAATAGAGTATCAAGTTCACCTTACAATTTTTGAATTATCATATAGGAGTTCAAATTGAAAGTGTGTATTTTAATGGTTTAATATCTTCTAAGAAATTCTTGAAGGCCTGATGTGAATTTAAAAATAAAAATTTCTCAATAACTTTTAGGATCGTTCATTTGCCAACTTATTCAAGTTTTATTAACTCCAATCCTTTGAAGGAGGCAGATCGAATTTGAAATTTAGAAATGCATATTTCATTTTAAACTTGTGCAATATTTTTTGACTTTAGATTTAAGATTTTGGTTTAGAAGTCGTACCACAAGCAAGTGCCCATCTCTTACTTCATTTAAGTATTTTTCAATATATATATATATATATATATATATATATATATATATATATATATATATATATATATATATATATAATGCACTTGGACATTACATTTATGCATTTTAGTATATTTTGCGCAATGCTTTTGTATGATTATTGATGCACTTCCATATTGCATTTATACATCTTAGGGCAATTTGCACAATGCACTTACATGATTATTAGTGCAGTTGCATATTATATTTGTATACATTTCAATGCTCATGCACGATCACATGCATAATTATTATTGCATTTACATGTTGCATCTGTATGCTTTTCAATACACTTGTATGATGCACCTACACACTTCAAGTACATTTACATATTTTATTTGTACATTTTTAGTGCACCTACATAATTATCGAGAAAGGAATTTGAAAATTTATATATAATTTTTTAGTCCATACAGCATTCTCGAACGTCATGCCTGCATATTTGTTATGCTCATTAGAGCATATTCAGACTCATCATTTTCAGAACTTAATTTCTATTGTGAATCTGGTTTCAAGGACTACGACTTTGATGATAGCAAATGATTCTGTTTCTTGTTGACTATCTAATTGTTCAGGTTCGAAGGATCAATTGCAAGTTCAAGTCAATCCAAGATCGAATCAGACTATGTTGTAACTCAAGTCAAATGTACTGTTTTTTCATTTTTATTGAGTCATTGTAATGTATGTATCCCTAAGCTAAGTAATCTTGCACACACACACTCAGGGGGAGAGTTTTAGAGTGAAGTAGAGTTTTTGTTCTTTTTTTATTCAGATCATCCTGGACGATATTCACATCGTCCTGGACGATCCAGTAAAAACAGAAACCCTAATTAGGGCGACCAAGTTGAGTTGGTCTAATTAAGCCGATCGTCCTGGACGATCCTTGGATCGTACGGGACGATAGGCTTAAATCAGAAATTCTCAGCCGCCAGATCAAGTTAGGCAAGTTTTTATTTTAAGATATTTGGTCTGATCGTCCCGGACGATACGTGTATCGTCCTGGACGATCCAGTACAATCATGCCTAAATTAGTCTAGTAATTAAGGAAAGCAATTAAGACTTGATTGATACGATCATATCATCCCGGACAATCGCAAGATCGTCCTGGACGAAAATGATCGTCTAGTGTGTTTCAACTTTACGTCCCAAACTGTGTTCAGGATGATTTGGGCACTTTTTGAACTAATCGTACAGGACGATATCCCGATCATCCTCGACGATCAAGTCATTTTTTGATCGTCCAACATAATTTTCTCTGGACGACCCGAACTGTCTTCTGGATGATATTCCTCGATTTACACTAATCGTCCCAGACGATCGCATAATCGTACGGGACGATATGAACAACTTTTTCTCTTGATTGTCCAGAAGAGCCAGATCGTCCAGGCTGGAACAGCTGATTTTGAACTGATCGTACGATCGTCATGGACGATCTTGGCCGACCAGTTGAGATTTAGGGTTATTTTTGAGCCCTCATATAAAAGATCTTTTTCTTTGAATAGAAAAAATCTTTTGCCACTTTCCTGTCTAGAGAAACCCTAGAGAGAGAGAGAGTTTGGGAGAGAGAGAGAGGATCTAGTGAGGGGGAGTTTGTGAAGGATTCACAAAGGTTGCTCCAAGCACGGATCAGAGTAGTCTTCTCCGTTCTTCGTCTCTTATCTTTGTGGGTGTTCTTGGAAGGATCGTCGCAAGAAGATCCGGGTTCTCTGCCCGCTTCAGGTGGAAGCAAAAGGAGTCCGGGTTCTCTGCCCGCTTCAGGTGGAAGCAAAAGGAGTCTGGGTTCTCTGTCCGCTTCAGGAGGAAGCAAAAGGAGTTCAGGTTCTCTGCCTCACCGGGTGGTGGAAAGGAGGTTTTTGTACAGGCTTCTCCGCCTTGCTGAGGGAGCAAAAGGAGAGTCACTTTTTGTTTAGTGCAATACCCGGAGGGGAGGCTCCGGGGAGTGGACGTAGGTCAAGTTGACCAAACTACTATAAAATCTGGTTTGCTTTTCTGATTCTATTTTGCTTTTTACTTTTCTTATATTAACTGCTTGGGTGAATATCTGTGATTGATCTTTTCGTTCTTGTTTACTTGTTTCCGCTGCAAAGTATTGAAAAGATTTTTCTGTTGCTTGTAAATTTTTAAATAACCAATTCACCCCCCCTCTTGGTTAGCCTCGGGACTAGTTCACTAGGGCTTAACATCCCTATCAAACTTTCAATTTCTCGTGCAACTTTTAGTATACATGTATTGAGTATTTGCACAACTTTTAGTGCATCTGCAAGACACTTGTGTATGACATCTGGAGCATTAGTTGTATTTGCACATTTCTCAGTACGACTTTAGTGGAATTTGGATACTCTCAAGAGATGCTTGCATATGACTTGAGAATATTCTAATTGGATTATTTCATTCACCTTAGTATTTCTTTCATGAAGTTTTGTGCATTACACATCAAAATTATATGGTAAACTTGCAAAATTTTTCTAAGTGACAATTGTGTAAATTTCTTTTTTTTTTACTTAATATCTTTTAATTTAGGAGTATTTAGTTATCGCTTTTTATCTACTTGTACAAAAGGGTTTACGGAGGATCCATTGGTGAAGAAGGCAAATATGGGAACTATTATGGGGAGGTTATGGTCACATTTTAATTATATTTGTACTTTTGATATTATAATAATGTTATTAATTATAAGAGCAGATCCCACAGGTCTCCTTTTCCTCCTCTATAAATGTGAAGGATAAGAGAGCTCATTTCATACTCTAAGGCTTTAAGTACCCGTTGAGTTCATCTTTTGAGTTTTATTTAATCTTTAGCTATTGGGTTACAAATGCTTCAAATTCTAGGTTCCCTAAACAAGTGAGTTAAAAAGTCATCTCCTTGTAAGGTTTAAATGTCTTGTTCCTTTAATATTTTCATTTTTATGCTTTATAGTTTCTTGCATCTTATTAATTTAAGTATTTGATTCATATACATGCACTGCAAAAAAATCTTGTATTACCGCCAGACATTCTGGCGGATATAAATACGCCGGTAAAAGTGGCATACTCATTGGCGGATCTTCCGTTGGTCCCTTAATGATGAAGTTTTTGGTGGATTTTTCGCCGCCTATTTATCAACGAATAATTCCCCAGCATATGTGCCATTTTTTTAAAGACTGTCAGTTTATTTCGGCGTATTTTTTGCCAGAACTTACCAGGAGAAGAAGGGTTTGCTAAATGCCCTTATGAACATGGTGTGTATATGAAGATAGACTCAAATGAAAAAATATTGATTATATGCTTATATATAGATGATTTGCTTATAACAAGTGATGATGAGGAGATGATTGCAGACTTTAAATCAGCTACATTCAAAAGATTTGATATGACAGATGTTGGCCTCATGTTATTATTTTTGGGTATATAAGTGCATCAGAAAGATGATGGCATTTGGATATGTCAAAAGAGGTATGCCAAAGAGTTGATAGAGAAGTTTAGAATGAATCATTGCAATAGTGTGTCAACACCAACGACACCAATGCAAATTGGAGTTCATTTCACAAAAGAAGGAGAAGGAATATTAGTTGATCCTAAATTGTACCAAAGTTTGATTGGAAGCCTCAGATACTTGACAGTGACAAGACCTGACATTGTGTATAGTGTGGGAATCTTGAGCAGATTCATGGAGAATACAAGTGAGTCTCATTGGCTTGCAGTGAAGAGGATTCTAAGATATATCAGTGGGACATTTGAGTTTGGCATTCATTATCACTGCAATGGAGGTATGAGGTTACTTGGATATTGTGACAGTGATTGGGCAAATGATCATGAGGAAAGAAAGAGCACAAATGGATATGTGTTTTAAGTTCGTAATACAGCCTTCACTTGGGGTACACAGAAGTAGAAAGTTATAGCCTTATCTACATGTGAGGCAGAGTACATAGCAGTGGCGGCTGCAGCTTGTGAAACAATGTGGTTGAAAATTTTATTGAAGGAATTTTATGAAGAGATTGATGAAGCTACAACAATTTATGTGGACAACAAGTCGGCGATCACGTTGGCCAAAAATCTAGTACAACATGGTAGGAGTAAGCATATTGATGTGTGTTACCATTTTATCAGAGGTGCAGTAAAGATGAGTCTCATTAGCATGGAGCACTGCAGTACAGAGGATTAGGTAGTTAATTTGTTCACCAAAGTATTGCCGACACCAAGGTTCCTAAAGCTACTGAAGATCCTTGGGATGAAGAAAAGTCTTGGTTTGAGGGGGAGATTGTTGGATTTTTTTTTTTTTCAAACCAAGCAACGTGTTTCAGTTTTTATTTTATTATTATTATTATTTTCGGACAGTATTAAAATTGATTGTTCCTGTGTGTTTTAAAATCCTGTGAAGAAGCAAAACAGTAGACTCTCTCTGTTTTATTTTTCTTTTGGGCGTGAGACTTATTGTGAACAGAAGTTTTTTTAGTGTTCTCTTCTTCCAATTTCTCTCTGTTTTTATTGCTTCCATCAAACTCCTCTAGTTTAGCCTTCTTCCTCAGAACCCGCTACTTCAACTTGCAAATGTCTTTGATCAATATTATAGATTCAAGGTGGCTAATTATCAATACTGAAACGCAACATGGATACACAAATAAATAACTCTTTTTTTTTATTAATTGAAATTAAAATATACGACCAGATCCAAATAAAACATGTGAGAATATAAGATCAGTTACAGATAAAGAGAACATACGAACGATCACACAGATTTTATGTAAGGGGCTATCAAACATTTAGCTACAGAAGATCATAAGTCGGAGTTAAACGTACTCCCTACACCCTTAGAATGAAAAGGAGAATATCATCTTCTATCATTAAAATAACATATTTACAAATATAGCAAAGAGAGAAAAGAGTGAAGCCAAAGTAACTGTCTGGTCTCCTTTCTTTTCCGCAGATGAATAAACTGGTATGGGGCATGGATAATATCCACATTGAAACTCTGCGTTTGCAAGGACAAGAATCATAAAGAGAAGAAGAGAAGTTCTTGCAAGAAACTTAGACATATTTATTTTCAGAAATAAGCTAGAGATGAAAGGAATGAATGTAAGAGGAAAGTGAGTTGCTGGTTTTATAAGTGAATATTTATCTCATGTTTCTTGGTGAGATAAATATTTATTATTATTATTTTTATTTAAATAAGTCAATTTTATATTAATATAAATATTTTTTTATTCAATAATTAATTAAATAAAATTACGTGGAACCAAAAACAAAAAGTCCTAAATGGTAGAATTGTTCCATTCTCGGGGGAGAAGCAGAATTGTTCTTACCTTCAAATTTCATAGCAGTCTGTGAAATGTCATGGAAAGGTATTTAAAATAAAATAATAATTTTTTATATTGTAAAAATAATATTTATGCCTTGAAACAGTCAAGAGATCATTGGATTTGTTGCAAGTGTTTCTTTGAAAATTAGGGATATAGAGAGACCAGGTCAATATTTCAGACAATAAAGACTTTCTGTCAGTTCCAATGTTTTTCAGTTGGATTGTATGTTTTCGCAATTATGTATAAGCATGTGGCTTAAAAGAACAAAAAGAAGATGCTATGTTAGATGGGTATATATGAGTAATCAAGAAATGTTGATATAAAGAAAATATTCATATTAATGAGAATAAAAATAGGAAGTAATATTGAAATTAAACATATAAAAACAAATTGCTTTTGTTTCTTTGTTTATGTTTGTCCTTAATCAACATTATGTCTCGAGAGATGGCAATAAAGAGATAACATGTGAGATAGAATGAGATTTAGTATAAATCATTTTAGTTCATTTTTGAGATAAACTAAAGTGGCCCAATTTTGAGTGAGAACCATTTACACAACAAACAAAATTGCTTAACTCCCGCCGCCACCCACCATCGACCACAACCACGAACTGCGAGCCGCCGCCACCCATTGCTGACCATCACCTACATCAATGGTTTCCACCATCGGTTTCGCTGCCACTACTCATCATCAGTCGATGCCACTTGTTGCTGCCCACCATAGTCGCCACCCACTGCCAGCCACAACCACCCACTGCCCGCTATCAACCACCACCACCGACTACTGTCACCCACCGTCGACCACTATGCTGATCACTACCACCCGTCGTCAGCCTCCACTAGTGCAGCTGCCTACCGACACCATCTTTGAACTTTACATAACATTCATTTTAGTTCAAACCAAAAATTGAAAAAAAAAAAAAAAAAAAAAAACATTCACCTGCATTACTTTACACTCATCCAAACAACTCTAACATATCTCTTTTACACTGCATTCTTTTTCTAGCCAATCAAATTACCCTAAGGGGAGAAAAATATTTATGACATTTCATGATATACATTTTATCATGGCCATGAATGACAAAAGATAGTTAAGATTGAAAAGAATAATGAGATTTAGTTGTTACAAACTTTCTTATACTCTCCAGATACTCTATGCAGCAATAGAAGTTAGTTGGCAACTGGGGTGGATGGGGGTGTAGTTACAAGTGAGTTGTGCTACTCGGGAGCCTTTTCAAGCTTGACTCACTAACAAGCTCAAGAGTTAAGCTTATTGAGCCACAAACATGAGCTCAAATTTGAGCTCATACATCATGCAAGCTCAAGGTCAAACTTGGATTTACTTAGCTCGTTAGCTCATCAAGTCACTAGATTAGATCCCTAAACATTTATTTAATTAATCCCAAATCAAAAGCTTGAGCAATCTCATGATCTCCTTTTATTCTTTAGATGCCACTGAATCCCTTAGTGCCTTCTCTCCTCACTATGTAGTTGATCTTGATGTTAATCTCCTCGATGTCTTCTCAAATGACCTCATACATGACTTCTTCACCACTGAATATTCCTTTGCTTCTTTCTTCTTGAGCAAGCCTAGATCCTACCTGATTTACACATCATTGATCCCTTTATTGCTTTCTCTAGCAAGCCAACCTCCCCTCAAAAAATTCTCTAGAAAGTTCCAATAGTGACCTTCTTCAAAATTGATTCAAGCCAGCGAGCTGAGCTTCAAATTTCATAGCAGTCTGTCAAATGTCATGGAAAGGTATTTTAAAATAAAATAATAAATTTTTATATTGTAAAAAAAAAAAATTATGCATTGAAACAGTCAAGAGATCATTGGATATGTTGCAAGTGTTTCCTTGGTTAAATGGTGTTCCGTCCCTGGGAGGGATAACATATATATATATATATATATATATATATATATATATATATATATATATATATATATATATATATATATACATTACTAGTAATAAAATTATTAATTTTAGTTCTATTATTTTGAGATAGAGATTTAGCAAAACCCTTTCAACCTTTAAACTCTATATCAACTCTATTTTGTTATAGTTTTCTTTTTTTAATATTTTGATGCTTTAATTAATTTATTTTCTCAAGCTTTAATATGATTTAAAAATTTCTTAATATTAGGGGATCATATTAATTATCACAATCTTACTTAAGAAGCATGACTTTACTGTTCATTTTCATATTTTTAATGTGTAGTTGTTTATTAAAAAATTGTTATTAGCTTTGAATCAATTAATTTTATTTTATTTTATTTCTAACATTCATAGAAACGTAAAGGAGTTTCAACATTAATTGACTAATTTATGGCGTTTTATTAGTTGTAGGTTTATAATAGACAAGTGTTGGATGCAATTAAGTGTTTGTATGTAGCACAATAAGAAAGTTAGCAAACAATGTTAAACGATTTTTATGGAAATTTTTGTTAAAAATACATCAATTAAATCATTCTATAATGATTGACAGATTATTGATAGATAATTAGTCAATAACATTTGCATGCTAGCAAATTTTTAGAGTTAAAAATAAGTTGTGCAGGATGCAAGAAATGAAGGTGATAAAGAGAGGGCATTTGTGAGAGGGGTGAGGATACTTAGTAGTGGATCATAATTTTGAATAGATATATTTATGTTTGATTATTATTTGCATGTTTTATACTCTCTTTTTTTCTTTTTTTTTTTTTGAACTCCTTCAGAGTCATCCTCCATCATCTTAAGAGAATCACAAGAAGGCTTAGAATCCCTACCCTGAAAGTTCAATATTTGGTTATGAAGCCTATTGAACGTGAAGATGACACATCAAGAGGAGGGTGAATTAGTGAGTTAAAAATTTCTTGAAAAAGTCTTTTTAATTAAAAACCAAATTCAATTTTCATGCAGAAGCATTTGAACAAACAATATATATCAACTCACAACACAATTCAAAAAAATATAATTTTTTTTTTTTTGAATTTTGTAGAAAACAAATAATGTTTTTGTTTTTTTTCTAATTCCTTTTCTTTTTAAAACGAATATGAATCATAATCAACCACGACAAACTTCTTTCACAGATATAACCACAATCAAACTAGAGTGCTGACAATAAAATTGCAGTGGAGGAAAATGCATGAAGAAAATAAATGCAAACTGAAATTTTTACAGTGGTTCAGTCAACTTAACCTTTGTCCACTCCTTGAAGGTCCTCTCTTTAGGAATTGCACTAACACAGTGACTCCTTCAGCTCACTGTTAGGTGGAGAAGCCCCTCTCCTTTTACTAGGTGGAGATTAACCTGTATAGACTGTTCACACCTGAAGAATCTCTCCTTTAATCTCCTCAGTCCAACGGAGTCGCCGAGTCTTCCTAGAGCCCAATCTAATGATCTTGATGATTACAAATATTATTGGATGTTACTTTATTTCTCCTAGTAGCATTATTATATATTCCTTTGTGTGCTTACAAAAATTTTAGGTACACCGTGAAACAAAGGATCGACTCAAGATTGGATAAAATAAGGTGATGTTTGCAAGAGTATATAAGTATTATTTATTATCTTTGTTTGTTGAGTCAAAAGTTTTGTAATGGTGTAAGCTACCTTAGCAACCGTGCACAAACACAAGATAGTGAAAATATGAATTTATGATTTTATGAAGTTCATACTGTATGATCTGTTATTCAGAAAATAGGTTCAACTGTCTACTTGAACAATTAAGATAAATGACATAATTGTATTGTATGATCAAGATCATCATGTATGATCAATTTTTTTTAAAAAAAAAAACCCAACCGCCAATTAGATTTAGGCAAGTATTTGAATTTTTGACCTAATCGTACGGTACGACTATGTTCTTGCTGCACGGCCTATAAAATATTGCCTAAACTAATTTTTGTGATTAGTGAATTAAATCAAGGCTAATTAATAAGAAGAGATCATACTATATAATATTGATCATTAATGAGAGAAGATCATACTATACGATCCTGATCGTACTAGAGTATCAATAGAGATAATTTTTTATTTTCACAGGGATCATCTTGGAAAAACCTTGATTTATTAAATTAATCGTATATTACAATATGAATCATACTAGATGATCGATAGCGATAATTTCAATCATCCCAAAGATCATTCTGGATGAACTAAAGCACTATGTACTAATCATACTATACGATTAATACTTCATACTGTACGATCAATTTAGGTTTCTTGAACTGATCGTATTGGTGCATGTTCATCATATAGGATGCATAGAGATTTTATACTAATTATATTATACAGTCTATGATCATACTATACGAATAATATCAATTGACTCTAAAATTTAGTATTTTTAGATGTCCTATATTTAAGCTTTCTCAAAAGACTTAAGCATCATATTTTGGCTGTTGAGAGAATTCTATGGGAAAGCTTTGTGACAGCTTTATCTTTTTGAGAGATCATGGAGTTTTGAGAGGAAGAGGGGGAGAAGGTGTGTATACAGGAGAAGGTGTGTGAGAGGATTTCATGCAGTTTCTCCAAGCAAGCTTCAACCTATGTTCCTCCTTATCTTTATTGATCTTGAGGGAAGACCTAGAGGAAAAGTCTTCAAGGCCATAGATCATTAGGTTCTCTGCCTCTCCAAGAGGGTGAAAAGGATTCTAAGTTCTCTGCCTCACCAGGAGGATGAAAATGATTCAAGGTTCTCTGCATCACTAGGAGGGTGAAAAGGAATCAGGTTCTCAGCCGCACCATGGAAGGGTGGAAGTTTTTTTTTAAAGGCTTCTCTGCCTTATTGTGGGGGCTAAATGAGAGTCACTAAAGGTCTAGTACAATACCCAGAGAGGAGAACTCTAGAGAGTGGACATAGGTCAAGGCTGATCGAACCACTTAGCACTTTATTTTCTACATTTTAATTTTCACATATTATCTTCTTGTAAATCTGTGATAACCATATTTTGATTTTTTTGGATGGATTTTTGTTAGTAAGGAAAAAATAAAAATAAAAATTTGAAAATTAAAAATATATAAAAAAATTTTTTTGTTAATTTTTCTATAAAATAAAAAATATAATGTTTACTGGTTCATTGATATTTGCTTCCGCTTATATTTTTGTTTAACTTCATTCTTAAAAAGAAAATAGTTTTGAAAAAAAAAAATTTAAATAACCAATTCACCCTTGCCTCTTAGTGTGCTTAGGGCAGTTCCACAAGATTTAACAACCTCTTTTTAATTTTCAATTGATATCAGAGCAAGTCTCAAATTAGCAATATTATGGAGGGTTATTCAATAACTTGAGAAAAAGATCCATGACATGCCTTGGGAATAGAAATATAATGGAGGGTTATTCAATAACTTGTCAACCATTGTTAGATAACATTCCCTTTGATTTTTAGATAATTTACATGTCTACATTTCTATAATCTATTGAATATCACATGTGTCATATGATTCAAGGAAGATGTACACTCCATCTCTTATTAATCTCATCAAGGAAGAAATTCCTTTTAATGAATGGAGTTTTGAGAATAAAAACTACGCACAACTTAATGCAAAATATTTAAACTATTTTTTATTTGCACTTAAATCAAAAGATTATATGAGAGTCACTATCTGTACAACTAGCAAAGAAATCTGGGATTGATTATACATTACTTACAAAGGTACAAATGAGGTCAAATAATCTTATTTAAACTTACTATGGCATGATTATGAACTATTTTGTATGAAACCAAATGAGATTATCTCTAATATATATACAAGATTTACTAAGATAGTGACATCCTTACGTAGAGAACTATCAAATTCTAAAAAATTTAATAAAATACTTTATTGTATGCTTGATAATTTTGATGCAAAGGTCACTGTTATATGTGAATCAAAAAACTTAAATGTTTACTCAATTGATAATTTACTTGGCTCTCTCACTGCCCATGAGCAAAATATAAGCCAAAGATTGTAGGATGCAGGAAAGAAAAGGAAGGAGAAGACCATGGCACTAAAGGCAGCTGACTCAAACAACAAAAGCTCAGAATTAGATGGCAATGATGATATATCTCTTATGGAAAGGTAATTTAAAATCTTCTTAAAGCAAAAATAGAAGAACCATTTTGAAATGGGAAAAGGTAAGGGAGGTAAATTCAATAAAAGTTCATTTAATATAATTTGTTTTGAATGCAAGAAGCCAGGGTATTTAAGGTCAGATTATCCCAACTTGAAAACTCACTCGACTAAGGAGGAGGGTGAAGAAAAAAAACTAATTTTAAAAAGGGGAAGCAAAGGATACAGATGGCTTTCTAGGCAGACTCTACCTCAAATTTGTCAGAACAAGAACCGGATCAGGAGGTAATAAATCTGTGCCTTATGGCAAATAATAATCTTGATAATTTTAATCAAGATGATGGATGCTCTCATAAAAAGCCTAGTGACAGCATGTGGTACCTAGACAGCATGTGTTCAAGACACTTGATGGGAGATTTAAAGTAATTCATCATGCAGGAGGCTAGGGCAGGAGACAAGGTAATATTGGGTGATAATATCACTAGAAAAGTGGTGGGCTTAGGTACGATTGACAAGTCAGATAGTTTTATTATTGAAAATATTCTTTTAGTAGATAGTTTGAAACAAATTAGTTTTGGACTTTAAGATGAAGGGCAGAAAATAAAAAATAAAGTAAAGTAATTTTTTAGGATTAGATGGGGGCATTTAAAGAATAGTAATAAAAATATTTTTGAGAGTAAGATTTTAGATTCTAAGATTTTGTTTATGCATGATGTTGCAAACCTAGATTTAAGGATTACAATTTTGATGATAATAAATATTTTTGTGTTCTATTTTGATTGACTAATATTTCAGGTATAAAAGATCAAATGTAATTCAAGCCAACTCAAGATCAGGTCTACGTGTGTTTAAATTATAATTTTTCCCTTTCTTGAGTTAAATGTAATGTAATTGATCCCCTAGCTAAGTGTCCTTACACACACACACTCAGGGGGAGAGTTTTAGTGAGTTAGAGTTTTTATTTCAAATTTTATTCATATCATCCTGGACGATATTCATATCATTTTGGATGATCCAGTGTAAACAGAAACCCTAATTAGGATGACCATGTTAAGTTGATTTGATTAAGTCGATCGTCCTATATGATATACTCATCGTACAGGATGATAGGCTCAAATCAGAAATTCGTAGCAGCCAGATTAACATAGGCAAGTTTTATTTTTAGAGATTTAGTCTGATCGTCCTAGATGATATGTGTATCGTCCTGGATGATCCTTTACAATCATGCCTAAATTAGTCTGGTGATTAAGAAAAGTAATTAATTTTTGATTGATATGATCATATCGTCCTAGACGATTGTAAGATCATCCCAGACGATACAAGTAAAATCTTGATCGTTCAGAGCACTTCACCTGGATAATCTGAGAAATATGTTGGACGATATTCTTGATTTTTAACTAATTATCCGGGATGATCGAGATATCGGCCCAGACGATCAAGTAATTTTGGGATCGTCCAGCATATTTTGGCTGTACGATCCGAGAAATGTGCAAGATGATATTCTCATTTTTGAACTAATCATCCAGGATGATATACATATCATCTTGGATGATCAAGTCTTTTTGAGATCATCCAGCACAAGTTGCCCTGGACGACTCGAGCTGTCTTCTAGATGAAATTCCTGATTTACACTAATCATCCTAAACGATCGATGAATCGTACGGGACGATCAGAATATATTTTATCTACTAATCATTCAGACTGATTCATGTGATTTTATACTGATCATACAGAACGATCTAACGATCATCCTGGATGATCTTTGACGACCAGTTGAGATTTAGGATAATTTTTTAGCCCTCCTATTTAAGATTTTTTCTTTCAACAAGAAAAATCTTTTGCCAATTTTCTTTCTAGAGAAAACCTTGAGAGAAAGAGAGACCATGGGAGAGAGAGAGAGGATTTTATGAGGGGGAGTTTTTGAGGGATTCACAAAGGCTACTCCAAGCAAGGATCTGAGTCATCTTCTCCGATCGTCATCTTCTGTCTTGTTGGTGTCTCTGTGGGAGGATCGTCCGTAAGCAGATCCAGGCTCTCTGCCTGCTTCAGGAGGAAGTGAAAGGAGTCCAGGTTCTCTGCCTACTTTAGGAGGAAGTGAAAGGAGTCTAGGTTCTCTACCTCACCGGGTTGGTGGAAAGGAGTTTTGTACAGGCTTCTCCGCCTTGCTGTGGGAGCATAAGGAGAGTCACTAAGTGTTAGTACAATACCTGGAGGGGAGGCTCCGGGGAGTAGATGTAGGTCAGCTTGACCGAGCCACTATAAAATCTGGCATGTTCTTTCTGATTATTTTTTGTACTTATTTTTTTATTGATGATTGTGTGATTGTGATTATTATTTTATTATCGTGAACATCTACACATCATCGTGAAACTGTAATTGTATTAAAACATTCAAAAAGTTTTTTCTAAATCATTTTTACTCACAAATTTTTTAAAATAATCAATTCACTCCCCCTCTTGGTTAGCTTCGGAACTAGTTCATAAGGGCTTAACATCTCTCTCAAACTTTCAAGTGATATCAGAGCGGGATTCAAAAATTATGTTTAAAAACTTTTGAATTTTGATCCATGGTTAACTTTGGTAATCATAATACTACTGAAGGTTATTTAATTACATGACCACCTTTGTTTGATAACATATCTTTTGAATTTTAAAAAACTCGCATGTCCACCTTTTTGTAATCAATTGATTGTTGCATGTGGAGCTTGTTAAAGATGGTTATGAAGCACTGTTTAGACTTGTTAATGGCGTTAAAACTGAACTTCTGTTTTCTGAATAGACATTTGATGATCGTGATCTAGCACAACTGAATGTAAAATGCTTGAACTATTTTTTCTGTGCACTAAAATCTGAAGATTATATGCGTGTTTCTACTTACACTACTGGTAAAAAAATCTGAGATAGACTATGCATTACTTATGAAGGTACATCTGAGATTAAGTAATCTTGATTGAACATCTTGCTTCACGACTATGAACTTTTTTGCTTGAAACCTATTGAATCCATTTCTAAAATGTATACTAGGTTCACGCAAATTATCACCTCCCTGTATGCCTTAGGAAGAGAGCTTACTAATTGTGAGAAAGTTAACAAAATTTTGAGATGTTTGCCTTCTTCTTATGATGCCAAGATAACTGCAATTATTGAATCCAAAGATTTGAACACTTATTCTATTGATAACTTACTTGGGTCACTCATTACTTACGAGCAAGGAGTGAACTAATGACAAATTGATGCAGGTGAGAAGAAGAAGGAGAAAACTATGGTGCTAAAGGAGAATGATACTGACACTGATTCTTTCGGTTCTGATAGCGATGATGTTGCCTTAATTACTAGGCAATTCAAAAGTTTTCTAAAGAAGAAACACAAGAACTTTCAAAAGTGGAACAAAGGTAAGAGTAGCAAAAATTTTAAAGGTTCTTCTGATAGAGTTTGTTTTAAACGCAGGAAGCCAGGGCATATAAAAGCTGATTGTCCTACACTTAAGGCTCACCCAAATAAGAAGAAGGAAGAGGAGAAACCAAAGTTCATAAAGGATAAGAAAAAGATTCAAAAGGCTTTCTGGGCGAATTCAGCATCTGACTCCTCTGAGACTGAAGCTGAAGAGGAGACTACTAACCTGTGTTTGATGGCAGATCATCATCCTGAGCAGTCTGACCAAGAAGAGGTATGTGAGCTCACCTATGATCAATTACTTGAAGTTTTTGAGAAAATTCATTCATCATATAGGAAACTTAAGAAAACTCATGCCAGCCTGAAATTGGATTTCTTAAATTTACAAAAAGAGCATGATGTTTTGGTTAAAGATCATTCTACGCTTGATAGTAATCACATATCTTTACTTGATGAATTTGATGAATTAAATAAAAAGTATTCTGAACTAATTATTGAGCATGATTCATTAAAAATATCGTATGTTGATTTAGAAAGAGCTTTTAAAGAATTAGAAACTCATGCATCTGATTTAGATAGTGATGAGCACTATTTCAAAATTGAAATTATAAGTCTTAAGAAGGAAAATAAATTTCTAAGTATAAAAATTAGTGCTTTTGAGAAAAATGAAACACCTCCTACTTTTGCATAATTTTATGCACCTCCATCATTTGAAGAATTTCATTCAAAATCATCAAAGCATATTTCATTCAAACCTAGAAAGAGGTATTATCACCCATGTAGATTGGTTAACCCTTTTCCTGGTATTAGATATTTTTTTTATGGCATGTTAGGACACATCTTTCACACCTACACTGTTCACCATAGTATATATTGGGTGTGGAGGCCCAAATTGTATGTTTTACAGTACAACACACATGCATTACATTCTTCTTATCATAAGAAGGAACCCAAACTTGTTTGGGTTCCTAAATATAATGTTTGATAATTTTGTAGGGGTGCTCTCACAAAAGGCCTCATGAGAGTATGTGGTACCTGGACAACGAATATTCAAGGCACATAACTGGAGATACAAATCAATTTATTTCGCTGGAGACCAGAGCTGGAGGCAAGGTTACACTTAGAGACAACACCACCAGGAAGGTGGTAGGAGAAGGTGTAATTGGTGATTCAAAAATTTTCATTATTGATAATATTTTGTTTGTAGATAGACTGAAACATAACTTGCTCAGCATCAGTCAACTTTGTGATAAAGGATACAGCATAAAGTTCATGCCAACTTGCTGCATTATAAGCTTAAATGACAAAATTATTTTACAGGGAAAAAGGATCAATAATGTCTACATGCTATATGTAAGCTGCTTTAAATCTGGTGATTCAATTTGCTTAAAAACTACTGCTGATGAGACTTGGCTGTGGCATAGGAGGTTATGTCATGCCAGTATGAAAACCCTTAGAAGAGTCACCTAAAAGGACTTAGTTAGAGGAGTCCCCAAGCTTAAGTTCACTAATGACCACCTGTGTGATGCCTGTCAATTAGGGAAGCAAGTCCAATCCTCTTTCCACTCCATTAAGGATATCAGCACCTCTAAACTTTTAGAAATCCTTCACATGGATCTCTTTGGACCCATTAGCACTGCCAGCTTAGGGGGAAAAGTCTATGGATTTGTGATTGTTGATGATTACTCGAGGTTCATTTGGATTAAATTTCTGTTACATAAATTTAAGTCATTTGATGAATTTAAATCTTTCTCTACTTGGATTCATAGGAAGTTAGGCTGTGAGATCTTGACTATTTATAGTGATCATGGTAGAGAGTTTGAAAATGTGAGATTTGGAATATTCTATGAGGAGCAAGGGATTAGACACAACTTTTCAGCTCCTAGGACCCTTCAGTAGAACGGGGTAGCTGAAAGGAAGAACAAGATCTTAGTGGAAGCCGTTAGAGCTATACTTGCTGAGTATTCACTTTCAAAATACTTTTGGGCTAAAGCGGTGAACACTGCCTGTTATATACTGAATAGGGTGAATGTTAGATCCAATCTGAATAAGACACCTTATGAGATCATTAAGGGTAGAACTCTAAACCTGTCCCACCTTCATGTCTTTGGCTGTAAGGTTTTTTTTTAGACAATGAGAAATCATCCTTAGGAAAATTTGACCCCAAATCTGATGAAGGAGTGTTCTTAGGCTATTCTAGTGTGGGAAAATCCTTTAGGGTATTTAATAAGAGGACTTTGGTGGTGGAGGAGACAACTCATATGGTGTTTGATGAATATGATCCTAAGGAGACTAGAGTTGAGGAAGAAGAAGATGTATGGGAGATTACCTAAAGAGTTGAAAATGCAAATCTAGAGAAAATGGGAGAACCTCAAAACACTTTGCCTAGAGATTGGAGATATACTTCGAGTCATCCTAAAGAATTGATCTTAAGAGACCTTTCTGAAGGTGTTAAAATTAGGCATGAACTTAGGAAGGAAGTAAACCATTCTGCCTTTATCTCAATGACTGAACCCACCAACATCAATCAAGCCCTTTCTGATGAATTTTGGATCTTAGCTATGCAAGAGGAATTGAATCAATTTATAAGGAACGATGTTTGGGAGTTAGTAGAAAGACCTAGGAATCAAAGTGTAGTGGGAACCAAGTGGGTCTTTAAGAATAAGATGAATGATTCTGGTGTTGTGGTTAGGAATAAGGGAAGATTGGTGGCTAAGGTGTACAATCAAATTGAAGGGATTGATTTTGAGGAGACCTTTGCCCCTGTAGCTAGATTGGAAGCCATTAGGGTGCTACTAGCCTTTGCCTGTTATAAGGGATTTAAGATGTTTCAAATGGATGTCAAGAGTGCATTTTTAAATGAGATGATAAAAGAGGATGTATTTGTATAGCAACCCCCAGGTTTTGAGAGTTCTCAATATTCAAATCATGATTACAAATTAAAAAGGGCCTTTATGGATTGAAATAGGCACCCAGAGCTTAGTATGAGAGGCTTAGCACATTCCTACTAGAAAGAGAGTTTGTTGAGGGGAGCGTAGACACCACCCTTTTTCTTAGGAAAGTAGGAGATGATCTACTCATTTTCCAAATCTATGTTGATGATATACTTTTTGGATATTCTGATAAAAAAATTTGTGATGATTTTTCTAAGATAATGAGTAAGGAGTTTGAGATAAGTATAATGGGAGAATTATCCTATTTTTTGGGGTTTAGCATAAGGCAAATGGATGATGGAACCTTTCTAAATCAATTAAAATACACTAAGGACATCTGGAAGAAATATGGAATGGGCAAAGCTAAGCCAATCAACACTCCCATGAGTTCTACTGTTCAGTTAGATAAGGATTCAAATGGAAAACATGTTGATCATAAGAAGTTTAGAGGAATAATTGGATCACTGGTTTAACTGACTGCTAGCCGACCTGATATTATATTAAGTGTTTATCTTTGTGCTAGATTGTAAGATGATCCTAAGGAATCCCACCTCACTACAGTTAAGAGAATCCTTAGATATCTCTTAGAGACCCTAAACCTAGGGATCTGGTATCCTAGGCACAGCACTTATTTTGAGATTATTGGATATTATGATTTTGATTTTGCATGATGTAGGGTGGATAGAAATAGTATTTCTAGAACTTGCCAATTCATAGGACAGTCTTTAGTCTCTTGGTCCAGTAGAAAATAAAACTCAGTTGCACTTTCCACTGCTGAAGCTGAGTATATTACCTTAGGAAGTTGTGTGGCCCAAGTCCTTTGGTTGAAGCAACAAGTTTTGGATTTAGGATTACCTGTTGACACAATTTTAGTTTTATGTGATAACATCAGTGCCATCTATATTTCTAAGAATCCAATCCAACATTCTAGAATCAAACACATTGACATAAGGCATCACTTCATTATGGACCATGTTACAAAATGGGACATTGAGCTACATCATGTAGCAACTGAAAATTAACTGGCTGACATCTTTATTAAACCACTGGCCTTTGACTCATTCAGTATTTTGAGAACCAGATTGGGTGTGATTGACATAAATGTATGAATCTAATGATTGCTGATTTCTAAATTTTTTATTTTTCATTCTGTTTCAGTTATTTATTTATTTGATTTGATTATCTGTTTCCTGTTGGTTTGTATTTTCTGCTGATTTTCATTTTAGTATTATTATTTTCCTTATTTGAGTATTTATTTTAATATAATTTCCTACTTGTTCTTGATTTACTATTTTTTAAAATCAGATCACTACACACTACTACTAATAAATTAGATTTCTGACTGAAAGTTTTACCTTGTTTTTGTTTGGAAGCTTATAAGCAGTGATTGACTCCACAGAATCTGTTAAAGGGAAGAAACATTGATTATTATTTCTCTTTCTCTAACTCCTTTAATGGTGTATTATTTCTTTTGAATAAAAATCTTCTTCAAAATTAAAAAGTTAGTTTTTGAAATAGAGATTTATTTTATCTTCCTATAGTAATCTACCTCATATGAATAGTATTTTTGAAGTTTTGGATCATTATTATATTTTTCTTAATCAGGTGATTACACTTATCATATGATGTATAGTTTTTATTCTGTGAATTACTCCTTATTGTAGAGAGTGAGTTTTGTCCTATCTTATGTCTAGAAGGTAATTTCACAACTGAGATTCTTTAACGATTATGAAAGTAGGCAAGCTTGTAAAAGATGCGTAAAGAGTGTCAAAATGAAAAGAGGCACAAAATGAGCCCAAAACTAAAAAGATGCGTAATGTCGCCAAATTGGAAAGATATACAAAGTGTATTAAAAATCAAAAAATATGAAAAGAGCGCCAAATAATTTGAAAAAAGAGGCACAAAATGAGCCCATAAAGAAATAAGCTTTCTTCCCTTTTAGATCTTTAAATATCTTAGAAAAATTCATACGTCACTTAATATTTTTAAAAGTTGAGACGAAAAATCATGATTTGTGATTCCTTACTTTGTAATACTATTATATCAGATATTTTTCTGGAATGAGGCTTGAAAGGATCTCTTTTCGAATCTAACTTCTTTTCTTCTGAATTAGATTTTTATATGAAAGGAATTTAAACATGTAAGGCATACGAGATAGGAGTTACAAAATTTAATTTTCTAACTTTTTCTAGATTTTAGTATTGTCGATTTTCTTCTTATTGGCTTTTGAATTAAAAATCAAGAAAAAATTTATTTTACAGGAGCTGATCGGAAAAAAAATAGGTTGGTTGTTTTTGTTTTGTTGTGATATTTTAGTTTGCTGTTATTTTATTTTTTTCGTTTCTCTTTTTTGTGATGCCAAAAGAGGGAGTTATTTTTTGCGTTACTAATAGTTCCTTTTATTATTTTTGTATTGTAGTACTTTCATTTGTTGTATTGAATGTCACTGGTTATCAATAATTAGTAAAATTTATCTTCTCTCACCTGTGCTTTAATTACTATAATCTGGTTGATTTGAAACTACTAAATAAATATTTGCTATCATGAAAAAGGATGCGATTATTACAAAGCTAGATTTAAGGATTATAATTTGAATGATAACAAACATTTCTGTGTTCTATTTTGATTTACTAACATTTCAGGTATAAAAGATCAAATGCAATTCAAGTTAACTCAAGATCGGGTCCGTGTGTGTTTAAATTATAATTTTTCCCTTTCTTGAGTTAAATGTAATGTAATTGATCCCCTAGCTAAGAACCTTGCACACACACACTCAGGGGGAGAGTTTTAGTGAGTTAGAGTTTCTATTTCAAATTTTATTCATATCATCTTGGACGATATTCATATCGTCCTAGATGATTCAGTGTAAACAGAAACTCTAATTAGGGCGACCATATTAAGTCGGTTTGATTAAGTCGATCATCCTGAACGATATACCCATCATACAAGACGATAGGCTCAAATAAAAAATTCTCAACCGTCAGATTAATTTAGGCAAGTTTTATTTTTAGAGATTTGGTCTGATCGTCCCGGATGATACGTGTATCATCCTGGACGATCCTTTACAATCATGCCTAAATTAGTATGGTGATTAAGGAAAGTAATTAATTTTTTATTGATACGATCATATCATCCTGGATGATCCTAAGATCGTCCCGGATGATATATATAAAATCCTGACCATCCAGAGAGCTTCACCTAGACGATCCGAGAAATATGTTGGATGATATTCCCAATTTTTAACTAATCATCCGGGACGATCGAGATATCGGCCCAGATGATCAAGTCATTTTGAGATCGTCCAGCATATTTTGGCTATACGATCTGAGAAATGTGTAGGACGATATTCTCATTTTTGAACTAATCATACAGGATGATATACATATCATCCTAGATGATCAAGTCTTTTTGAGATCATCCAGTACAGGTTGCCCTAGACGACCTGAGCTATCTTCTAGACAAAATTTCTGATTTACACTAATCTTCCCGGACGATCGAAGAATCGTACGGGATGATCAGAATAAATTTTGTCTATTAATCATTCAGAGAAACCAGATCATCCAAACAGATTCATGTGATTTGTACTAATCGTATAGGATGATCTACCGATCGTCCTGGACGATCTTTGACGACTAGTTGAGATTTAGGGCAATTTTTGAGCTCTCATTTTTAAGATCTTTTTCTTTCAACAAGAAAAATTTTTTGTCACTTTTCTTTCCAGAGAAAACCTTGAGAGAGAGAGAGAGAGAGAGACCTTGGGAGAGAGAGAGTATCTTATGAGGGGGAGTTTATGAGGGATTCGTAAAGGTTGCTCCAAGAAAGGATCTAAGTCATCTTTTCCGGTCTTTGTCTTTTATCTTGTTGGTGTCTCTGTGGGAGGATCATCCGCAAGAAGATCCAGGTTCTCTACCTGCTTCAGGAGGAAGCAAAAGGAGTCCAGGTTCTCTGCCTGCTTCAGGAGGAAGCGAAAGGAGTCTAGGTTCTCTGCCTCACCGGGTTGGTGGAAAGGAGTTTTGTACAGGCTTCTCCGCCTTGCTGTGGGAGTAGAAGAAGAGTCACTTAGTGTTAGTGCAATACCCGGAGGGGAGGCTCCAGGGAGTGGACGTAGGTTAGGTTGATCGAACTACTATAAAATCTGGTGTGTTTTTTCTGATTATTTTTCACACTTATTTTTCTGTTGATGATTGTGTGATTGTGATTATTATTTTGTTATCGTGCACATCTGCACATCATCACAAAACTGTAATTATATTAAAACATTCAAAAAGATTTTTCTAAATCATTTTTTCTCACAAATTTTTTTAAATAACCAATTTACCCCCCCCCCCCCCCCCCCTCTTGGTTAGCCTCGGGACTAGTTCACAAGGGCTTAACATCCCTTTCGAACTTTCACATGATGATGCTAATGTTATGTGAGAAAAAGTGGTTAGTGATATTAAAAATATTACAAAAGATGTGTTTATAATATCAAAGGGAAAATCTCCTAATAGTAAAAATTGCTGGTGGTAGAATCCAATTATGCAAGAAAAGATAAAAAATAAAAAGATTGATTATAAAAATTGGTTTAGATGTAAAAATTCTGATAATTAGAAAAGATATAAAGAGGCATGTAAGGATTCTAAGAAAGAAATATGTGATGCAAATATCTTAGCTTTTAATGATTTATATAATAGATTAGATACTAAGGAGAGAGAAAAATATATGTATAAGCTAGCCAAACAAAGAGATAGGAGCAGTAAGGATTTAACACAAGTGAAGAGTATTAAGGATGAAGATCAAAAAGTACTTTTTTAGAAGATGATATTCAACAAAGGTGGATAAGATATTTTGATAAACTTTTTAATGAAGATTGTAAGAATATGATTGACTTTAGTGACCTTAGCACCCTAAATGAAAATAAAGATTTCTATTTTTTTTCGACGTATTAGTAAAACTAAAGTTAGAGAGGCTTCAAAGAAATTGAAGTGTGGAAAAGCTGTTGGACCTGATGATATCCCAATAAAGGTGTGGAAATGCTTAGGAGATGAAGGAATTTCTTGGCTAACTAAACTTTGTAATACTATTTTGAAGACTAAAAAGATGTTAGATGAGTGAACAATGAGTGTATTGATTCCTATTTATAAGAATAAAGGTGATGCACAAGATTATACGAATTATAGAGGAATTAAGTTGATGTGTCACACTTTAAAACTATAGGAGCGAGTTATGGAGCGTAGGTTGCGGCGTGATACTAATGTTTCTCAAAATTAATTTGGATTCATGCCGGGTAGGTCTACTATGGAAGCCATACATTTATTGAGAGGTTTGATGGAGAAATATAGGGAGAATAAAAAGGATCTATATATGACATTTATTGATTTAGAGAAAGCATATGATAAAGTTCCAAGAGAAGTGCTATGGAGAGTTCTTGAAAAGAAAGGAGATAATAATGCTTATATTCAAATCATTAAAGATATGTATGAAGGAGCTATTACTTGTGTTCAAACACAAGGTGGTTTGACCAAGTATTTCCTTATTTTGGTTGGATTACATCAAGGATCAGCTTTAATCCCATATCTTTTTTATGTTAGTCATGGATTTACTCAATAGACATTTACAAGAGGATTTACCTTGGTGTATGCTTTTTGCTGATGATATTCTTCTTGCTGACAAGACTAGAGAGGGAGTTGAAGGTAAACTTGAAGTCTGGAGATCAACCTTAGAGTCTAAAGATTTTCACTTGAGTGGATCTAAACCTTAATATATGGAGTGTAATTTTAGCAGTAATAAACCTAGTGAGGGGATTATGACTTTGGGCGATCAAGTCATTAATAAGAGTACATGTTTTAGATATCTTAGATTTATTGTTTAGAGTGATGGTGAAATAGATGGGGATGTTATCAGTAGAATTCAAGTTGGATGGTTGAAGTGGAGGAATGCATCGGGCTTGTTGTGTGATAGAAAACTCCCCCTCAAACTTAAAAGAAAATTCTATAAGATGGTGGTGAGACCTACAATGCTTTATGGTGCAGAATGCTAGTCATTAAAAGAGAAGCATAATACTAAGTTATGTGTTGCAGAGATGAGGATGCTCAAGTTAATGAGTGGCTTTACCCTTAAAGGCAGGATATAAAATGAGCATATACATGATAAGGTTGGAGTAGCTCTAATGGAGGATAAGATTAAAGAGAGTCGCCTTAAATGGTTTGGTCACATGAAATAGTGGCCTTCCGATGACCCAGTTAGGAAAGTAGAGGCATTAGATTTTACTGATGTTAAGAAAGGTAGAGGTAGACCTAAAAAGACTTGGTTAGAAAATATTAGAAATGATCTTTCTTTATTAGATTTAAAAGAGAATTTGACTTTGAATAGGACACAATACAAAAAAAGGATTCATGTTGCCGACCCCATGTAGTGGGACAAAGGCTTGATGCTGTTGTTGTTGTTGTTGTTAGATAGTTTGAAACACAACTAGCTTAATTTTAGCCAGCTTTGTTATAAGGGCCTTGGTATTGAATTTTGTGTGTTAAATACATCATTTGTTTAAATAATAAACTAGTTTTAGAAAAAAAAAGGGTAAATAATATTTACATGTTTGGTTTAGCTTGTATTACTAATTCAGATACTCTTTGCTTTAAAACTGTTATTGATGAATCGTGGCTATAACATAGGTGACTATGCCATGCAAGTGTGAAAACATTTAGAAAAATTACTCAGAAAGACCTTATTAGAGGCATACCTAAATTAAACTTTTCTATGAACCACCTCTGTGATGCTTGCCAATTAAGAAAATAAACTAAGTCATATTTTTCATTCCATTAAGGACAACACCACCACTAAACCGCTAGAAATCTTGCATATGGATTTGTTTGACCCTATTAGTTCTACCAGCTTAGGTGGAAAGACCTTTGGATATGTGATTATTGATGCTTATTATAGATTCACCTTTGGTTAGATTTTTAGCTCATAAAAGTAAGTTATTTGAGGAATTTAGAGTATTCTCCACTTGGATACAGAGGAAGTTGGGACTTATGATTTCCACAATTCATAGTGATCTTAATGGAGAATTTAAAAATGAGAAATTTGAATATTTTTGCAAGGAGTTTAGAATTGAGCATAATTTCTTTTCCCCTATGACCCCTCAATAGAATGGAATAATTAAAAGGAAAAGTAGAACCTTGGTGGAAGCTACTAAGGCCATGTTAGCTGAATATTCACTCCCTAGATATTTTTGTATTGAATTGGGTGAACATTAGGTCCAAAGTGAATAAGACACTTTATGAGCTACTTAATAGTAGGACACCAAATATTTCTCATTTACATGTCTTTGGGTGTAAATGTTTTATCCTCATAAATGATAAATCTCCACTAAGAAAGTTTGATTCAAAGTCTAATAAAGGAATCTTCTCAAGTTATTTCTTTGTAGATAAAGCTAATAGAATCTTTAATAGGAGGACCTTAATTGCAAAGGAGTCCACCCATATTATTTTTTATGAATCTAATAAATTAGGTGAGCCTTAGTTAGAAGATGATGATGAGGTAGAAATTACCCAAGGAGTAGATCCTATTAACCTAGGTGAAGAAGAAGAACCTTAGGAGCCATTTCCTAAAGAATGCAAATACTCATATAGTCACCCTAAAAAGCTCATCCTAAGGGATCCTTCAATAGGAGTTAGAATCTGGCATGGACTTAAGAAAGAGGTTAGTTAGTCTACATTCATCTCTATGACAGAACCCATAAATATTAACCCAGCCTTATATGATGAATTCTATATCTTAGCTATATAAGAAGAGTTAAACTAATTTATTAGGAATGATATTCGGGAGCTAGTTAGCAGATCTAAGGACAAGAGTATAGTAGGAACCAAGTGGGCATTCAAAAATAAAATGAATGATTTTGGAGCAGTGGTCAAGAATAAGGTCAGGTTAGTTGCTAAGGGGTACAATCAAATTAAAGGTATTAATTTTGAGGAGACCTTTGCCCCTGTAGTTAGACTAGAGGCCATCAGAATATTGTTAGCTTTTGCATGATTTAGAGGCTTCAAGTTATATTAGGTGGATGTAAAAAGTGCCTTTCTAAATGGGGTTATTAAAGAAGATGTCTATGTAGAATAATCACTTGGATTTAAAAATTGATCTTTTACCAACCATGTGTACAAATTGAAAAAAGGATTTATACGAGTTGAAGCAAGCACCTAGGGTATGGTATGAAAGGCTTAGTATATCCTAGATAGATTATTTATTAAGGGTAGTGTAGATACCACCATATTTCTTAAGAAAATAAGAGATGATTTACTCATTATTTAAATATATGTAAATGATATATTATTTAGATCAATAAATGAACATCTTTGTAATAATTTTTCAAAAATCATGAGTAGAGAATTTAAGATGAGCATGATGGGGGAGCTAACATATTTTTTTTGGATATAGTGTGAAGTAAATAGAAGATTGTATCTTTCTCAGTTAGAGTAAGTATATTAAGAAAATTCTAAAGAAATATGATATGGAAGGCACTAAAGAAATAAATACACCAATGAGCTCAACCATTCAATTAGGCAAGGATTGGATAGAAAATTATTAAATCATAAAAAATAAAGAGGAAAATAGGATCACTTTTGTATTTGACTGCTAGTAAACCAGATATAATGTTTAGTATTTGTCTATTACTAGATTCCAAGCCGATCTTAAGGAATCTCATATGATTGCAGATAAGAGAATTCTTAGATACCTTATGGGTACCAAAAACTTAAGTATTTGACCTAGACACAATTATTCATTTGAAATTATAAGGTTTTCAGACTCAAATTTTGTAGGGTGTAGAATAGATAGAATAAGAACTTCAGGCACTTATCAATTCAAAGGGAAATTTTTATTTTCCTGGTCTAGTAAAAAATAAAATTCAATAGCCCTATCCACCCCTGAGGCAGAATACATTACTGTATGAAGTTATGTTACTCAAGTCTAATGAATAAAGTAACAAATCCTTGACCTTGGACTCTCTATAGGTACTATATCAATCATGTGTGATAACACTAATGCTATCTTCATTTCTAAAAATCAAATTCAAGACTCCCATATAAACCATATAGACATTAGATATAATTTCATTAGAGATAATGTAGCCAAGGAAGATATAGATCTACATCATGTAGCAATAAAAAATCAATTGATAGACATTTTTACAAAACCCCTGAATTATGATACCTTTAGCACACTTAGAAATCAACTAGGTGTCATTGACATTCATGCTTAGATAAATTAGGGTAGAAGTGAGATTAAAAATATGTGTTTGTTTTCTGTTTATTGTGTTTAGTTTTTGCTTAATCATGTTTATTTTTTTTTAATAGCTTATCAATAGAAGCTTTCTCTGATTTTGACTAAGTTATGAAAAACTTCTTAAGAAAAATTTTTTTGAACTTAAATTGAACTAGCATCGTAGTGCTAGTATTGGAATCACTGTAGCATTCAAAAATAACATTGCAATACTAAAGTCTCAGAAATATTTTTAGGATTGCATCACCATAGCACTGTATCATTAAACATTGAAATGCTATTTTAACTTATCAAGCACTTCGGCGCTACTCTTTCAAGCATTGCAGCGTTAGTTTGTTATCTTTATAGTATTGATGGCAGTGTAGTCAAGAAGCCATACTTTTCATAACTTTTGGATTATGAAACATTATCAAGAGCCACAATTTTATTGTTAGCACCGTAGTATTAGGTCAAAATTATTATTATGATAGTTAAAGCAACACAGTAATAGTCTTTGTAAGCATCGCAACGTTCATATATGTTAAGTGGTGCTATGTTTCTTCAGTCAAAAAGATGGCTCTTCATTTTCCAATGTTTGCACCGTAGTGCCACATGTCCCAAACCATTTAAACATATTTATTTTTGGCTCTTTATCATTTTATATATTTTTAAGTGCCACGATGCTACTCTCTTGAGCCCGCAGTACTCATGATGTTTATATATAAGGTGCATGTTTAGAATTTTTCATTGTGTTCTTTCTTTCATTCTCTCCAAGTTTTGTATTTTATTTGTTTGAGCTTTATATAAAATGGCCCCAAAAATGCTTTAAAAAAAGCTATCTTCATCATCCTATGATAAGAGAAGATTCATTTCAGTTGAGGCCGAGCAAAGGTATGGAATAATTGTGGTATCCAAGCAGTTGATCCCCATGAGAGGCTTCCAAAACCCTAGAGGGAAAATTACAAATAATTTTAAACTGGAGTTGGGAGAAATTTTTTGATGAATGCTATGCAACAATTGTCAATATAGTAAGGGAGTTTTTTTTTCAATGGGAAATAGGTTATGGATAATAAGTGTAATATGCGAGGTAAGTGGGTACCCTTTGATCATGTAACCATCTTTATAATCTACCAGATTTTGTGTTTGATGAGTATATCACTTTTTTGTGCCATTGATTCTAAGGAAATTCTAACAGTGTTGTTTGAGCCTAATAATGGGGTTATTTGGAAGAAAAGAGAGAACAAAATTATTGATTTTTCTTCATCTTATTTAACCCAACTGTCAAAGGACTAGATTTACTTTATTTCAGCTCAACTTTTGCTCGACAAAAATATTAGTGAGGTAACCAAGGACCATGCTTTTCTTAATTATGCTATTCAGGTTGGGTATACTATTGATGTGGAAAGCTTATTCATTCTTTCTTGACTTACATTATTAGAGGTATTACTCCTATGGGCTAGGGGCATCCTTCTCTTATCTATGCTTTATGAGTAAATACTAGTGTGAGGGGAGATCCTAATGAAGAGAAAATTTTTTTTATTTTAGCCCTCATTAAAAGAAACATAGAGAGCTTTAAAAGATTAGTTATAGAAGAGGGTTGTCCAAGTGAGCCTCATTTGACTAGTAGGCTTAGTAGCAACAGCAGTAGGAATTTTAGGACTCCTAGATCTTTATTTGAGTAAGTGGCTGATTTGAGAGAGTGGATGGAGGGGGTGATTGACTTTTGTGAGGAGAGTAGGGAATGGAAAGTACACTACTCGAGTATGCAAGAAAAATATTACCACTATACAACTGAATTCAATTAGGTTTTAGTAGGAATGTTCAGTAGGACTCCCTTTGTGAAGAATATGAACAAGCTATATTTCCCTATTGCTCCATAATACCTAACATTTGTATGGACCCGTCCTGATGATGATGATGATGAGGAGGAGGAGGAGGAAGATTGTGGCTCTAAGTGATGGGAGTTATTTATTTTTTATTTTGATGGTTAAAGCTACTTTTGTTTGTAGTTGTTCTTCTTTTATTTATTTTTTAGTTTTTTTTTACTTATGGGAGATCCCATGATGTTGTGATGTGATATTGTGATAGTGATATGGTGTTATGGACATGAGAGCCACTGTTGTTATTCTAATAAGAATAGATCTTATGAATCATGGATGGAGATGGATTATGAGAATAGTACTTTATGCACTAGTTATCTTTTGTTTGTTTATATAATTGTATAACATTGCTAATGAGCTTATTATCATTCAAATGAAAAGGTATTTTTAGTTTATTTTTTATTATTTTTTTTTTGTGTCAAGTGTTATTTTTATTATTTACAATTAATTTAAATTCATTTAGCTTAACTGTTGAGTATTGTTTTCTATATAGTGCTTGCACTTTAATTATTAATTTAGCCAGAATAAAAAAGATTATTAAAAATTATGTAAAATTAAAATAATAATAATAAATCTTATATAATAGTTTGAAAGAACAATGCATAATAATTCATAATTAAAAGCTTAATAATTAACTAATATAGATTGCTTAAGCGATTAACTTGTTTTGAATTTAGAAACTATATATCAATATACTAACTACTGAATTGAAGAAAAAGTAATTGAGTTTTGGAAAAAGAAGTGGGCAGTTTAAATTAGGAAGATTATAATAAACTTAAATATGAAATTAGTGACCTTATTAAATCCTTACATTAAATCTATTAGGATTGTATGAGGTTGAAAACAAAACTCATATTTAAAATCATTAAATATGTACTACACAAGAATGAAAGGAGTGAAAATATGAGAAATCATAAAATGAAATATGAAAAAGAAAAAATGAGTGCATTAAAAAATTTGTATCTATTAAAGCTCAAATCCAAAAACATCCTAATGCTCAAATCAACCAGAATAAGATAAACGAACTAATACATTTAATTGTGCACTAATGAACTTCTAATTTAACTACAATCAAAATTAATTCCTAAATAATATATTATTCTTTTATGAAATCAGAAGTTAATCTTACACATACACTCATAGTGGATAGGTTTAATATAAGCAAAAATAAAGGTGACTAATTTGAATAATTATTATGATCTTTCAAATTATAATTACAAATTTAATCATTTCAAATTACTTCTAGATTATGATGTATTATTTTATATTTTAGTAATTTTAAATTATCAATTTTTACTTTGGCTATTAAGTTAATCAATGGGTGATTTCATCATTGTATGAGGACAAGCAAGAGTTTAAACTGGGTGAAATTTATCAAGTGTAAATTGTGTGATGTTTATGTGTTTATATTTAATAAAAATATGTTATTTTAGTTATATTTATGAAAAAAATATTTAATAAAAGATAAAAATTCACAAATGTTGAACGAGCATCGTAGCGCTTACAGATTCAGCACTCTAGTATTGCCATCTATAACACCCCAGCATATATTTTTAATATTATAGTATTGGCCTCTTAGGAATTTAATGAAAACTTAGTGTCCTAGTAGAGACAAGGTCAGAGCTATAGTACTTCTAAACACCGCTATACCAAAAATCAGCATTGCAGTGCCGATAAGCACCGCAGTGCTCAATTTTGAAGTGTTGCAGTGGAGCAATTCCCAAAATGAAGAGCCATGCCATATTAGCTAAAAGACACACTCATTCAACTAGTAACCATGCCAAGTTAGCCCAACACCACAACGGAACAAGTATTATAGTGCTGAGGTATTAGTTCATTTTATACCATCGTAGTGCAACCTTATCGAGTGTTGTGATGCCTGAATTCATTTTTGCACTTGTATAAATAGTTTTGTCAGTTCTTTTGTATAGGAGTTTTATCATTTTAATGGAGTCTTATACTTTATATTGCCTTCCTTTAGTTCCCCGGTAGAGTAAAGTCTAAGGGAGATTAGGAAAGTGCAAGATACTTTCATTAGGAAAATTTAGCCTACATTGTGTAAGAAGTTTTATTGTTGGCGAAAGGAGTGTGGAGAATATCAATTGATTCTTTTGGGTGACATTTATGTTATTCATTCTCTTGTATCATTTTCTTAAATGAATGAAATGAACATGAGTTTATTTTTTGTTTTATTCATTTCTGGCTAATTCTTTGAGTTTTGGGCTAATGATATAAATGCATAGCAAGTACTAATGTAGACATTTGTGTTTTAAATTACCTCATAGATGTTTTCAATATCTCATATTTTTAATTTAATGCATATAATGATCATATATATAGTTAATATCCGATGTATTGCCTCAATGTAGAAATATTGGAACAAATAAGAGTATTAAAATTGATTGTTGGCATACATAGACATAGGACGTTAAACATTTTAGGCTCTATGAATATAGTATAATTGTATGAAGGTCATAAACCTCCATTTTCACTCCTATAAGCTCGACAGAGATCTAGGGATTCATATGCCCTGATCCACATACGAAAATTGGAGTCTCATTAGGAAAACTATGTTGTTTTGCATTCATTAGTCAAAAATATTTTATTTTCATTAGTATCTAATTTTCTTGCAAGTCTCTATTAATTGGAAAAAAACTAAAAAAATATACATTTTACATTCAGTAGGATAAATTTTATATTTAGATTAAATTGTAGTAGTTTAATTACATTTAAGCAGATGCTTTCCCTTGGGCTCAACACTCTTCTCTATCATTTTATTACTTGATCGGCATATATACGTGCGTATTTAGTGGACTTTCATTATTTTAAAATAAAAAAAATCTAAGCATATCCATATTGCACGTTTTCTGCTTGTAGTTCACATCATTGATCGTATAGATCAAGTCCAACACAAGCACAATCCACACCCATCAGAGAGCTTGACGTTACTCTACCATAAAACATGCCTAGTGTCCAGTTCTCGAGCATTAATTTTAATGGTCCTAGTACCACAAGAATATTAATTCCTCAGTAAGGCAATATCAATTGCCATCATGGGGAAAGACTATAATAATATTGAGCTCAATCTATTACTTGGCTCATATGTACGAGCATTTGAAAATAAATTTGTAAATTTTGAGGTGTTGGATTCGAGCACCGATTCTACTTAAAAATAATAAATTAACACAAGTAACTTGTTAACTAAATTCAAGTTTCATATAGATTATTTTGGTTGAAATAAATGAGCAAAATATTTTATTATAAATAAAGAAGTTTAAATACTAATTTGCATGTTGATTTATGTTCCTAAATATGTTTCTTTGTTGCTTAACAAGTAGCTCGCTAATAATATGATAAAATGATCATTTACTGATGATATAATTTTTTTTATTTGATGACTTATTCTGTATTTTTTTAATAATTTAAATTCTTTTAAAATATATTTTTTTATTTACTAATAAAGCATAATTGTTTTTTTTTATTACTTCATGTCATTACTGAGAATAGGAATGCAGCATTTTTTGGCCTTCAATACCGTAGCAAAAGCAGGTCTCAAAGGCGTGTAGTGCATTCATCTAATCATGTTCTCATGATGATGCAATAAAAAAAAAATGGAGAAAAGCTTTATAATCAAGCTCAATGAATTCTATCTATTATTTCATTAAAAAACTAAGGATTCGTTCGAGATTATTGTAGTATTTTGTAAAGTTTATTATGAAGTTATTATAAGGAAAATAATTTAGCTATTTTAGATGTAAAAAATAGATTTCCACCACATAAATTTTTAGTAGTGAAAAAATTACAAGAAAATAGTAGCCAAATATAACTATAGTTGTTATCTGAAGAGTAAAACAGTGAGAATGTAGATTTATAACAAAGATTTTCTTAATCAAAATTAAAATATAAGACCAAATAAAAAGAAGTGAGAACATAAGAGATCAAGTACATAGAAAGATACATAAGAACAATCACATATTGACCCAACTAACATTTAGTTATATAGAAGATCATAAGTCTGACTCAAACATATGGCCTACACCCTTAGAACCAAAAGGAGGATATCATGTTTTGTCATTAATGCAACATATTTGCAAATATAGCAAAGAGAGAAAACATTGAAGCCAAAGCAATTGCTTGGTCTCCTTTCTTTCGGGCTGATGAACTAAAGTCTACAAGGCATGGATAATATGCACACTGCAAGTCCGCATCTGCTAGGGCAAGAATCATACAGAAAAGAAGGGTGGTGCTTGCAAGGAACTTAGACATTTTCATTTTCACAAATAAGCCACAGCTAGTGAAGTGATGGAAGGTGTGAATGTTAGAGGAAAGTCGATTGGTGGTTGTATAGGTGAAACAAGACTCATGTACTTGATGAGATAAATATTTAATTGTTTTGAAATTATTCAAATTAATTTTTTATGTTATTTAGATAAGTCAACTTTGATATTAATATAATAAATTTTGCGATTTCGTAATTAATTAATCAAACAAACAAAATTTCTAGAAGATAGAATTGTTCTTACCTCCAAATTTCATGCCAGTTTGTCAAATGTCATGGAAAGGTATTATTAAATAAAATAATAAATTTTTATATTGCAGTAAAAAAATTATATCTTGAACCAATCAAAGAGATCATTGAATTTTTATTTGTTGCAAGTGATTCTTTGAAAATTTGAGAGATATATAGCAATGTTTCAAACAATAAAAACCATTCTGTCAGTTTCAATTTCTTTCAGTTGGATTTAAGTTTTATCAGTTATGTATATGTCCCTTAGAAGAACAAAAAAAAGATGCTATGTTAGATATGTGGTATATATGAGTAATCATGAAATGTTCAAATAAGGAAATATTCACATTAATGAAAATAAAAATAGGAAGTAATATTGAAATTATACAGATTAAAATAAATTGCTTTTATTTATTAATATATTTTTTTACCAATCAACATTGAGTCTCAAGAGATGATAATAAATAGTTGACTTGTGAGATGGAATGAGATTGACCCTAATTAGGAGAGAAAATTATTTATGATATTGCATGATATAGAAAATGACTTGGCTATGAATGACAAAAGATAATTAAGATTAAAAAGAAACATAATAAGAAATAGTTGAAAGAAACTTTCTTACCCTCTTCAATTATTCCTCATCGAGCCACTCGATTATTTCCCCAAATCCCTATTTATTCAATCCCAATTTGAATTTATCATCATCTCATGAACTCTTTTTATTCTTTAAATGCCACAGGATCCCTCGATGATGTCTCCCCTTTTTTTGTGAAGTTCATCTCTCTCTGCCTTCTTTAGAAAGCTCCTACATGATTTTTTTACCACTAATTCTTTTGCTTCCTTCTTTGGCAACCGAGCTCCAGGATGATTTCCTCATCATTGATTCCTTTTCTTCCTTCTCTAGTGAGTTGAGTTCCCATCACAACCCTCTCCAGCAAGTTCCCATAGTAACCTTCTTTAACTTTGACTCAAGTCAGTAAGTCAAGCTTCAGTCCAAGCTTCATATGGATGAAGAAAATCAAGCTCAAAGTCAAATTATAAGAGCTAGGATCAAAGACCAAGAAAACATAAAAATGTCTCAATTATAAAAGCCGAGTCAAGAGCACATAATTTAAAAGATTTTAACTATAGTTTGTATTTTATTATCTTATAATTTTTTCAACAAAAGACTTGTATGACCATTCATGGCATGATTTTGTATGGATGAAGTATTGAAAATAGGTGGTTAGAACTATTTCTAGTAAAGACCACCAAGCCCCCCTTTCCTTCTCTTTTTTCCCTCCAATTTTTCTCTCAAAATGTGGTTGCTCAAAAATCTTATAATGTCTATAAATATAATCTGATATGCATTATAATTTTTATCTTTTAAATGAAATATTTTGTTGGAGAAATGTTCTTCTTTTGCTTGCACTTGGTGGTTTCAAGTGTATAACTTTTCTTTATTAAGAATAGGTAGTTATCTTTATTTCTTTTAAGTTATTTACTACTACTCTCTAACACCTACCCTAAAATCTTAACTCATTTTTTTTCTACTTTATAAGCAAACTCTAATTCCAATAAACTTGCAACCAAAATCTTAAAACAATTCCAAACACTTTTATATAGTTCTCAGCCTAACTAGGAAACACTAGGACTTTCTCTTGTTCCTTATACCTCAATATCTTAAATCTGTCAAACTTTAACATCAACTCTAGATCATAATTTCACACTTAAGCTAACCCTCCTCCATTATTTTTAACTATTTAATAAATGTAAAATCTACTCCCTAAAGTAATCTTTCAAATCGTCCCAAAATTTCCAGAATTAGACTAATCCATTCATACTAGATAACCCTTTGAGCAACTTACCATTATCCCATAAACTTTAAAACACTTTCCTAAACATTACACTGAAGTTATGTAGTCTTTATCAATAATTAATCTTATCGAAAGACTAACTGTCAACATCATATATAGTATTAGAGCAAATCTAAAAAAGAACAAATCTAGTTAAAACTTTTGGACAACAAAGAGAAACTTTTCTTGTAATAGAATTGCTTTTAAAAGTTTGTGAGTCACTTTAGCAAGTTTAAGATTAGTAATTCATTATAAATTTATTTCATATTATTATCTTGAATATAGAACATATTTTTACAAATTTATGGTGTAACCATTAAAAACTAATAAGAGATCTCTATCATAAAGTATGGCTAATATCCCCTTCTGAACCATTCCATATGCTTTTGTCTTGAGTGAAATTCTTGGTAAGGGTTAACCTCAAGCATGGTGAGAGGGATGATAGCATTGTTGTAACAGCTGCAAATGCCGTAAGCTATGCTGCTACCTCGTTTTGCTCAGATCACTGGGATGTCAATCAGCTGAAGCAGCTATCTAACTTATTTTGGCATCCTCCTCAACCCGAGTGGATCAAGCTTAATGTTGATGCTTCATTGAAGAGCTCTTATAAGGGTGGAGTTGGCGGAGTGATAAGAGATTGTAAAGGAAGGTTCTTGTATGCTTTTGGCTTTTCTTGTTCACATTGGGACCACTCGGAGTTGGAGTACAAATCAATTCTTTCTTTGAAGAATGTTATGCAAGAGTGGATGTTTGAAATGAAAGGTATTATAATTGAAGGAGACAATGTCAATGTAATGAAGTATGTCCAAAGCATGGTGAAAAATGAAGAACTGAAGGTTCCTTTCCTCAAACGAGAAGATTTGTCTTTTCTTAGAGACCTTAATCAAATTATCTTTCAAGTTGTGAATAGGAATTGCAATAAGTTGGCAGATTGTTGTGCTAACTATGCGTCTTTCTCTTATTTTTTCTAGGATAGAATTGATTGTAATAATATTCCTCCTTATTTTGTTTCTCTGATAAATGAGGAAAGTGATAGGGTTTCTATCACTTAGGATTTGCTTTTAAGATCAATAAAATTGCTCTTTGCATTTCTTCAAAAAAAGCCTAACTAGAAAACACTAAGACTTCCTCTCTTGTTCCTTATACCTCCATATCTACTTAAACTCTATCAAACTTTAACATCAACTCTAGATCATAATTTCAAACTTAAGCTAACCCTCCTCCATTATTTTTAACTATTTAATAAATGTAAATCTGACTCCCTAAAGTGATCTTCCATATCAGCCCAAATTTTCCCGAATTAGACTAATCAATTCATACTAGGTACCCCTTTAAACAACTTACCATTATCCCATAAACTTTAAAACACTTTCCTAAACATTACACTAAAGATATATAGTCTTTGTCAATAATTAATCTCATCGAAAGACTAACTGTCAACATCAAATATAGTATTAGAGCAAATTTAAGAAAGAACAAATCTGGTTAAAACTTTTGGACAACAAAGAGAAACTTTTCATGTAATAGAATTGCCTTCAAAAGTTTGTGAGTCACTTTAGCAAGTTTGAGATTAGTAATTCATGATAAATTTATACATATTATTATCTTCAATATATAACTTATTTTTACAAATTTATTGTGTAAGCATTAAAAACTAATAAGAGATCTCTATCATAAACTCTGGCTAATATCCCTATCTGAACCTTTCCATATGCTTTTGTCTTGAGTGAAATTCTTGGTAAGGGTTAACCTCAAGTAAACTAAAATATTATCTTAATGCATACAAAATTTTACCTAACATTTATTATTTTTTATATTAACTTTTTATAGTAAAATTAGTTGTTTATTTATCAAAATTTAAAATATTTTACAATCTTAAGAACTTGAGTCTTATAGTTCAATTGACATGTTTTTCTTGCATTCAAAATTGCATGCATAATATATATATATATATATATATATATATATATATATATATATATATATATATATATATATATATATATATATATATATATATATATATATATATATGTGTGTGTGTGTGTGTGTGTGTGTATATGTATGTATGCCAAACATAGCATGTTGGAGGCTGAAAAGAATTTTATCATAAAGTCCTAAATTGATTACTGATAGCTTGGGAAATATGAGGTCTTTATTCCCTCCCCAACCTTTCTCGTTGTTTAGAAGTTTTTTAAACTTGAATTCTCTTAATTTTTTCATCCATATTTTAATATTCACTCCTCATCTATATCCCTTCTTCTCTCATCTCTCTCTTCATTTTATTTTTAAAATTTTATCATGTCATGCTAATCAATTTCTCAATATCAGATTAAAAGCTTAACCCAAATAGTTGATACCTTAGATCTTATAATTCATAAAAATGGAACTAAGACTAAGAAGTTATTTGAGGAGAATAATTTGCAATCTAATAGAAATCTCATTCCACATCATGCTAAAATGAAAATGCACACTTCGAAAATAATAATTCTTAAATAGACTAGGGAGAAGTCCCCCAATCCTAGAAATTGAAGATACTTTTTAAAATAACCCAAAATTGATCAATAAAATTTGACCCATGGCTTGACCATATGGTGTAAAAAAGAAGTCAAATTGTTCATAAAGGAGACATGCACTTATCAAAGGGATTTGACCCAACTTATCAATCAAACTTATCAAAATACTATATAAGGATGTTAGGAGAGAAATTCTAGTTCAACTCAAACAAGTTTGATCACATATAGGAGTAAATTAGTTAAAATGGTCAACATTGCCGCTTGGAATCAAAATATGGACATCCCATTTCTCTTAGGGTTTGACCAAGAAATTTGGCCAAAATTGTAATGGCCTGTATTTTGACTCTGCCAAATATTTATTTTTTAGAGTTAATATAAGTTCAAATCATAAACCGTCTTCGTCATAGTATTGATATTATAGTATTTTAATTACACAATTTTTTTCATAATTTTTTGGAAAATGAATGAAGATGTGAATATTAATGTTTTGATTGATAGTTTTATTTTCGTTGATATTTATATTGATAATAAAAATTAAATAGCTTTGGTTATGTAAATAAAAAGATAAAAGAATAATTCTTCAAAATTAAATTCTAGGGCATCACAATTATATCAGAGCATTATTATTGGAAGAATTGATTGTTATCATAACTATAGAAATTGATTGTGTGTCGGGTAGAATGGGTAGATTAAGGTGCATTATTTTGCATCCATAATAGATTGCATAAGTGTATGATATGTGATTGATTGAAATGCATGATTGCATTATAGGAATTGATTGCATTCGATGCGTTTTGATTTGATTTGAGTTTTAATTTTACGGACTTGATTTATATTTATTTTGTGCCTGAATCTTTAAGGGAAATGTCGGGGAAGACATTTTCTTATAGTGGGTATATTGTAATAGCTCGTATTTTGACTTGTCAAATACTTTTTTTTCCTGAAGTCAATATAAGTCCAAATCATAAACCGCCTTCCTCATAACATTGATATTGTAGTATTTTAATTACATGATTTTTTTCATAATTTTTGGGAAATGAATGAAGGTGTGAAAATTGATATTTTGAATTGATAGTTTTATTTCCCCTTATATTTATATTGATAAAAGAAATTAGATAGCTCTGATTATGTAAATTAAAAGATAAAAGAATAATTCTTCCAAACTTGATTCTGGGGCATCACAAAAATAACCAAAATTCTTGAAAGTGAATCTAGCTAAGAATGTTAGAAACATAAATATAAAGTGGTTCACCCTATTTAACCTATCTAAATGAGTTAATCTTGGTAAATGGGTAAAATTACCCAAGTAGAACTTAATTAGGGTTAACCCCACTTAATCCTATCAAAAGAAAAAAAAACCCATGGAATTAACCTTGCACCTAATTGCTAAGAGGTATGGTAACCCCCCCAGCAAAATTTACCTTATTAAATCATTTTAACCTACAACTAACCATCGGTTAAATATAGGTTAAAAGGGGTTAGAAGTAATACAAGTAGCCAATATAAATTCTCCTAGTATAATCCCATTGCACTCATTGATGCCTCTTCTTTGGAAACTCTCCAATCATTTGTTCCCATTTATCAAGCCAGGTGGTAAGAGAACAAGAGATTAAATAATGAAGAAGCCATGAATAAGCTTGGTTCAATGGCTATATAAGGATACAATTGCTCCCAAAGCACAAGGAGCTTGCGTTCACATTTTTTAGACCTCCAACAATCAATCTCACCTCTCATCTAAGCCTGCTAGCCACTTGGAAACTTAGATCACTACAGCTTTAAACTTTGATTAAAACTGCATGTCAGTCTAACTAATTTTGATTTATTAGAAATTAATTATTTTCTTTCATGAAATTATTTTTACTTTTTATTGTGACCAATCCTGAAGTTCAAATGATCTAAAGTGTTTTCAAGAGACACTTCACGGTATATGGAGAGTAAGGGAAAAATAGTTTCATGGCAGATTTCTATAAATTCCTAATTTAAAAAATCAACAAATCTTAATCATAATTATTAAATAAATGATATCAGATAAAACCCAAATTTTTTGATGAGCTAAAATATGTTCTTATGATTTTCCAATAAAATATTGGAAGAAAAAAGATTCATGTATACAAACAGCAATTTTTCAAACCCTTAAAATTATTGTTAAAAAATTATAAAATTTAATATATTAATTTAAAAATTTTCAATAATTGAAATATATAATATTTAAATTATTTAATTAAAAAATACTGAAAATACCCCTAAAAGAATTTGGGCCGTTAGGATGTCCTATATCATAACATCTTATGCATTTGCAGCGTCCTTTGTAGATGCTATAAGTGTGAATATCTAGATAAATATTTCAATCTTTTTTCAAAAATAGGAAGATATATGGTGAACATCTTGAAAGATGAAGTGGCATACAGAAAATATAGGGAAGTTTTGATTATCAACTCAAAAGTAGACTTGCAAGAATATTTATCTTTTTAAATTTATAATCTTTTTGTCAGTACTACACTATAATTTATATTTCACTTTTGTTATATATCTTACCATTCTGAAATGTTTTTTTTTTTTTTGAATTCTTCATAAAATGTAACGTCAAAACTAATAAGATTGTCATGTGATCCATAGTATGTAGGAAATAAATAGCGATAATTAATCATGAACTACATGAACATCTTTATGTATTTCATATAAATGTCTCATCTCACGATGTAGCCATCGACCTTCACTATAATTGGTCCAAAATTAATAGAACTCGTAGGACATTCCTCTTCACTACCATTAATCCTTGTGAGTGGCCATGTATTGAATGCTTTTGTCATCCAACACATACTTTGGTGCAATGTTATCCTAAGAACATACAGGAAAATTTATATCACTCCACTACTTTTGATTATAACCTATTATTATATGATTGAAATGAAATTTAGGGAGTTGATATACGTTGGTGGACCGACTCATTATAAATCTTGTTTATATTTCTTTCTATTCTTTTTTTTTTTTTTTTGCTACTTATAGTATCTGTGATGATGATTATATTCTCTAGTATTGTAATGAGCATGAAAAGATAAGTTTTGTCTTGAAAATTATTCATCTCATCCTTAAACTAAATTAGTGCTTTATAGAAGAAAAAAAAATAAAAAAATTACATTTTGATTGTATCAAACTTTTGTTTTAAATAAATAATAAAAAAGGTTTATTATTTATAGAACAAATATGACACCTGTTTTGAATGAGTTATATATTTAATCTTTTTTAATCGTTTAATTTATTTTTAGATGTTTATTCAAAGAAGTCCATTTTGATATTAATACAATAATTTTTGTGATTAGAATAATTAATTAAACAAACATAGGCAGAGCAACAAATGCTAAGAATGAAATTTTACAGCATATTGCTAATGATGGATTTGTTGCCTTCTCCGGCTCATACCAATGTATCAAACATTATGATAAATTAGAATAATAACCTTTAAAATTGCAGAAAAAATATTATGCCATGAACATTTCAAATAGACCATCGGATCGCCGGTATTGTAAATTACAAATATAGACGTGGGGTTTATATTGCAAAAAATAAAAACTATTTTGTCATTTTCAATTTGTTGCAATTCGTTTGGGATAACTTTTTTACTGCTTTCTAAAACAGTTTTTTAACACAAATTTTTTGAATTTAAAATTTTTGTACTAGAAAACTATTCAAGAAAACAATAAAAAAGTTATTCCAAATAAAATAATATTGTTAGAAACCTGCTTACATGCTCAAGATATTCTTTTGCAAAACATATAGCAAATTTGAAGAGGCAAATAAGATGAGTTGGTAGAAATTACAGTCTCAAAAATACCAACATATTTATGATAGATTATTAGTTTAGGGTTTAGGGATATTATTGAAAATTCGTTGCCATTCCCCCACAAAAATAAATGATTATGAAGAAGATTTTATCGAAAAGTGACTATCCATCCAAAATGTTGTAGATAATGTGATTTTCAATGGATTTTTGTCTATCACTAAAGAAAAAAATCTTTCACTAATAGGCCCTTTTCTTGTAGTATAGGTAGATGGCAAATGAACATGATTTTTAGCTAGAATGCCACTTCTTTGAACTAGGCACAATAAAGGGTGAAGGATAGAAATCCGTTGAGAAGAGAGAAGAACGGTACGAGATAGAGAAAGAAAAGCTCATAAGCTCATACAGATTTCTTTAATATTCTATAGAAGATATTTTAACATGAAAGCATCATCTAAATTTTCGTGCTAGAAAGTTGTTCTAAAAAGTAGTAAAAAAGTTTGATCCAAACTGGATAGTTTTCTTATTGTTTTATGAAGCGGTTCCTTAGAATAAAATTCTTTGAATTTGAAATTTTTGTACAAAAAGCTTCTTCATAAAGCAGTAAGAAAGCTGTCTCAAACGAAGCCTAAGATTTCATTTTGGACAATTTTCTTACTGCTTTAATTTTTCAATCATAACCACAGTCCATGTTTAGCTACAATATTTGTGTTACTTTCAAGAATTTGTGTGCAAGAAATCTGCTTTCTATAGTTGCTTTCAAAAAAGCTACTTTCAAAAAAGTTATTTTTCCCATAATAACTTCATAACCACTTACATAAAAAGTTAATGTTTCCCAAGCTAACCCTAAATGAGGATGTAAGCAACTAGTTAAAAGTACAATAAAGCTAATAAAAATAAAATCAAATTAAAGGTATTACTTTGAAATATTTCATAACAAGGTGGCTCACTTTGATCTGTTGGTTGGGGATTTAGGCTACTAATAAGAGGTATTGGATTCGAAGCTTATGTATGTAATGTATGTGTAAATTTGCCTTAATGGCTTAAATGTCAAAAAAAAAAAAAAATCTAAAATAAGAAAATCTCATTATTATAGAATAATGAAATTAAATAGTATTTTATAGATAATTCTGATGATGTGTTAAATAGAAATGCAAGCCGCATACAATGTTGGTGATTCTATGCACCATCTCCATTACAAGCTCATTATATTATTATGTGAAGCACATCATTTGTAACTTGTAAGTAGGGACGTAGTATTGGACCCAAATGATGCATTAGTGAAATTCGGGTTTTGGGTCACGTTCAATGACCCAAAAAAAAGGCTTGTTCGTTCAAATTTGAGTCAACCAATAAATAATGACTTAATTATATGATTCATTTTTAAATTTAAAACCTATAGAAATTATATTTTTTGTTATATTTCCTGAGCTTTCTATCCAAATAGGATAATCATGCTCAGTTTTGGTTGGTTTGCACACTACACTGTCACAACTTAAATTTTTACTAATGCTTCTTTTGGGACAAGTTTTTTACTACTTTATAAAGCAGCTTTTTAGCACAAAAATTTTAAGTTTAAGAAATTTTTGTACTAAAAAACTGTTTTATAAAGCAATAAGAAAGCTATCTCAAACGTAGCCTAAGGCTTCATTTAGAACGGCTTTCTTACTGCTTCTAAAAGTAGCTTTCTAGTACAAAAATTGTACTAGAAAACTGTTTTAAGAAGCAGTAAGAGAGTCATCCCAAACGAAGCCTAAGTCAAATTCAAACTGCAATTGTTGACCCATTTAATAAATGTGATGGGTTTATACTGATTATATTGGTAGTCGAATATATGTAGGTCAAATTTGAACCCGACTCATAAATTCGAATGGACGCCTCTGCCTATAAGCATTGGCACAACATTGGAACTACGAGAGTTATCTTTTCTTTATTTCTTAAAATTTATTTTTATAGATCGTCCATGTAACATATTTTTAACTTATATGAATCTAGTCTTTGATGCACCAATATGGATATGGGGACACAGGTATGATACGACGCAGATATGGGATATATTCGTTATTAAAAATATTAAAAATATTGAATATGAACATGCATTGGATATTTGGATATAGCATTATATATCATAAACATAAAAATAAAAAGTATATAGTAATTACATAAGTTAAATAAATATGAAATAAATCCATTTGTTAATAATTTTTTTCGAATTGCTAATGAAATAATAAATAGATTTAAATTTATTAAATATCATAAATTCAATTTCGAAAAATAGTCACATAGTAATATAGACTGTTAGTTTGAAGTTAAGAAAAACATAAAGATTATTTCTAAGAAAATGAAAATAAATAATATAAGAAATATCATCGGTAAATTAAAAGAGCTAAATAAAGAAGATAAAATTAATATTAAATAGCTTTTATATTTTAAAGTAAAAGTAAATAGATAACTTGATTTAAATTATTTATATATGATATCTTTTATTTTAATTTTTTTTATTCTTTGCACGTATATCGGACACGCTAACCCTTTTTTTTCAATTTTCTTAAGTAGATAAGCAGAGGGTGTGTCTAATATGCATGTGTCGGATAAGTGCACGTACATATCATACACATCTCATAAAACACACTTAATTATTATAAAGTATCGGCTTACCATAAAATCTAGTATATTAAAAACCCTATTGAAAAGTTTCCCAGGAAAATTAAGCAGAAGGATCAAAGCAGGCTTAGGGTTTTCTTCGCACTACGTTGCTTTTTTCCCCTTTATCCGCCAAGGTGCTATCGGAGGGATCCCATGGATCCCTCCCTCTCTAATGTTATTTTTTCACCTCTACCATATGCAAATCTCTCCACCCTCCCCATGCACCCTGCTCCGTCTCTGGTACCTTCGCAAAACCCGCTACCTTGGACTTGAATCCTTGCCGAAAACCCTAATCCTAGCAAGTTTGCTATCTCTGCTCTACCAACTCCAGATGAAATCATTCCCTTCCCTCATGAGGAAGTAGTCGATGCATCCCTGAAATGGAACAAAGCTCTTGTGGGATATTCACTCGGTAAGAGACCGTATTATGGTCCTTTGCTTGCTGCGGTGAACAAGGTATGTAAATTAAAAGGTAGTCTTAAAATGATATCCTTAAGCGATGGTTTCTTCTTGTTTAAATTCTCTTCTACAAAAGATCTAGAATATGTCTGAAATAAAGGGGCTTGGTTTATTCTAGGTAAACCTTTCATAATGCAAAAATGGTTGCCTCTGCTAGCCCTAAGCAGGAAGAGTTTACCTCTATTCCTATTTGGATCAAAATCCATGATCTACCTCTGTGTTGCTAGACCTCGATTGGTATTTCTAGGATTGCTACTAAGATAGGAATACCGCTAGCTGTTGACGATCTTACGACTTCTAAATCTTGCCTCACTTATGCTAGAGTATGTGTGCAGGTTGATTCAGCCACCACGTATCGAGATACAGTTCCAATTCTGGTGGAAGGAAAAATTTTCAATCTTAAAATTCAATATGAATGGAAACCTTCTCCATGTCAATGTTGTTCATCTTTAATCCACTCGGCTTCTGAATGCCCTAAAAATCCCAACCCACAACCCTAACCACAACATCCTCATACCACCACTCGCGGACGCAGCTCGAGCCGCAGACCTAGGAAGGAACACATTGCCCAAAGGGAAATCCTTCCCACTCCAGTTGATGCACAAAGAAAACATCAAAACTCTTTTGAACCTACTAAGTTTGGGTCCCTTGTGATGAACAGAATAATGCGATACATGCATGCTATGCTATAGATCTTGCGATTTTGGTCTCCACACCCAATGTGTACTACGGTGAATAGCGCAAATGTGGGAGATATGTCCTAACAGGTCACAAAAAAATATATAATGCCAAGAAAAGGGTTAACTAATCTACGTGGATGATAGTGCCTCTTCCTAGGTTTATATAATGCATGCTTTGATGATAGTGTATGAAATTCTTTAAGTGATGAAAGTTATTTATTTTTCATAAGAGTAGTTAATTCAGCGTTAAAAAATTTATTTAAACTATCCAGAATAGAATTTTTCAATCTCAATGCATGCTCCCTACTCTCTACTTCGAATGCATGAGTTTTTAATTCCTTGAATGCAGTTTCTAATTCAACATGCGATTCTTTCAATGAATCATGCTCAACAATTAAATCTGAATGCTTTTTATTTAACTCATCAAATTTATCAAGTAATGACATGTGATTGCTATCAAGTGGAGAATGATCTTTAAGCAAAACTTTATATTTTTTTACAGATTTAAGAATTTCAGTTTCAGGCTAGCGTGCAATTTCTTAAGTTTCCTATATAATGAATGGATTTTCTCAGAAATATCAATTAATTAATCGTAGGTTAGTTCACATACCACTTCTTAATCAGAGTGGCCAAGATGGTCATCCGCCATCAAATACAAGTTTGTAATTTCCTCTTCAGCTTTAGTCTTAGAAGAGTCAGATGCAGAATCCACCCAGAAAGTCTTTTGAATCTGTTTCTTGTCCTTCTTGAACTTGAGCTTCTCCCCACCCTTCTCCTTGCTTGGGTGAGCCTTAAGTGTAGGACAATCAGCTTTTATATGTCCTGATTTCCTGTATTCAAAGCAAACCACATCAGAAGAACCTTTAGAATTTTTGTTATTCTTACATTTGTTCCATTTCTGATGGTGTTTTTGTCTCTTAGAAAGCTTTTGAATTACCTAGTGATTAAGGCAACATCATCACTTTCAGACCCAGAAGAATTAGTCTTCGTATCATTAGCCTTCAATGCCATAGTTTTCTCCTTCTTTTTCTCACCTGCATCAAGTTATCTTTGGTTCACTCCTTGCTCATAAGTAATTAATGATCCAAGTAAGTTATCAATAGAATAAGTATTCAAATCCTTAGATTCAATGATCGCAGTTATCTTGGCATCATAGAAAGAAGGCAAACATCTTAAAATTTTGTTAACTTTCTCATAGTTAGTGAGTTCTCTTCCTAAGGCATGCAAGGAGGTGACAATTTGTATAAACCTAGTATATATTTCAGATATTGACTCACTAAGGTTCATGCGAAAGAGTTCGTAGTCGTGAAGCAAGATATTCAACCTAGATTGCTTAACTTCTGATGTGCCTTCATAAGTAATACATAATATATCCTAGATTCTTTACCAGTTATGCAAGTAAAGACACGCATGCAATCCTCATATTTTAATACACAGAAAAAATAATTTAAGCATTTTGCATTCAGTTGTGCTAATTTTCGATCATCAAAAGTCCATTCAGTAAAAGGAAGTTTAGTTTTAATGCCATCAACTAATATAAATAGTGTAGAGTATTCATCTTTAACAAGCACCCACATGCGATAATCTATAAATTATAAAAAGGTAGACATGCAAGTTTTCTAAAAATCTAAAGGTATATTATCAAATAAAGGTCATCGTGTGATTGAATATCCTTCCGCGGTGTTTCTATTACCAATGTTAGCCATGGATCATATTCAAAAGTTCTTTAAAACTTAATTTTATGAATCCCTCTCTGATACCACTTAAAAGTTTGTTAAGAATGTTAAGCCCTTATGAACTAGCCCGATGCTAACCAAGAGGGGGGTGAATTAGTAGTTTTAAAAATTATTTTGCCAAAAATGATTTTAAAAATCTTTTTGAATATTTTAAAACAAATGCATTTGCACGTTGATGTGGAGATGATTAATCAACCAAAACAGTAACTTTAACCACACGATCATCCACAGAAAAGTAAAGTGCAGAAATTAAAAAGCAGAATAGTAAAAGAAAGAACACACCAGATTTTATAGTAGTTCGGTCAACTTGACCTACATCCACTCCCTGGAGCCTCCCCTCTAGGTATTGCACTAAAACTCAGTGACTCTCATTCTGCTCCCACAGTAAGGTGGAGAAGCCTTTACAAAAACTCCTTTTCACCAACCCGGTGAGGCAGAGAACCCAAACTCCTTTTTCTTCCTATTGAAGCAGGCAAAGAATACAAACTCCTTTTGCTTCCTCCTGAAGCAGGCAGAGAACCTTACCTCCTTTTATTTCCTATTGAAGCAGGCATAGAACCTTGATCTTCTTGCTGATGATCCTTCCCACAGAGCCACCACAGAATAAGAGACGACGACTGGAGAAGACGACTCGAATTCTTACTTGGAGCAATCTTTCTGAACACCTCATAAACTCCCCCTCATAATATTCTCTCTCTCTCTCTCTCCCAAGCTCTCCCTCTCCCTCTTAAGACTCTCTCAAGTGAGGACAGCGCAAAAGATTCTTGCCTTAAGGTCAAAATAAGTTCTTTTTTAAAACAGGCTTCAATAGCCCTAATTTTCTAATTTTGCGCAAGTGATCGTCCAGGACAATTGTATGATCGTCCTATATGATCAGTATAAAATTGACTGGATCGTCCAGAACATAGTTCTGGTCATCTAAAGGAGAGAGGGAAGATGATTCAAAAAATAACTGATCGCCTAGGATGATCCTTCGATCGTCCTGTACGATTAGTTAAAAATAAGACATTATCGTCCAGCAGATGAATCCTTGACGACTTAAAAAATAATTGATCGTCCAGGATGATGTTGATATCGTCCTGTATGATTAGTACAAAAAGGAACACATCGTCCAGCAGATAGTTCTGAACATCCAGCTGATTGAGGAGTATTATCCAGGACGATTCTACGATCGTCCAGGACGATATAATTCGATCAATCAAATCTTAATTACTCTCCTTAATCATCTGACTATTTTAGGCATGATTGTAATGAATCGTCCAAGACAATGAGTGTATCGTCCTATACGATTAGACACAATTCCTAAAAATAAAAACCTGCCTAAAAGAGTCTGGCGGCTAAGAGGTTTTGATTTGAGCACATCGTCCCGGACGATGGGATTATCGTTCAGGATGATCTTCTTAATCAGACTGACTTAACATGACTACCCTTATTAGGGTTTCTATTTTCAATGAATCGTTCAGGACGATATTATTATCGTCCAAGACGATATGAACAAAATAGAATAGAAACTCCAACTTACTAAAAATCTCCTCCTGAGTATGTGTGTGCAAGGTTACTTAGCTTGGTGATTCATTACATTACATTTGACTCAAGAAAGGTGAAAAATTATATTGAAATTAAAAAAAATAGACTGACTCGATCTTGAGCTGGCTTGAATTATAATTGATCTTGTGAACCTGAAAGGTTAGTATGCATGGCAACTAAAACAAATGTGCAGAAATATTTGTTATCATCAAAATCTTGAATCCAAATTTGCAACAAGTTACTCACTTATACTTTGAATGTGTCTATTCTTACAAAATGTTAATTCGTCTGATTCCCAAGATGCAAAATTTTCTCTTAAGACCTAATGTCTCACACGCAATAGAGTTTATTGGAGGTTTACCGAGGGAAAATAAAGCAAAATATTGCAATCTTTTATTGTTTAATGTCATTATTTATCATATATGGTGTGAATGAATAATCGCAGATACAATTCTTCGGCAAAGTGCATCTCCACGCTGGTTTCAAACATTGCCAAAGCAGTGAGACTTAAGATAGTTAAATAGAAAAAGGGGAATATGTTGATAGAGAAACTCAACCTATGACGTTTTCTATGGTTCCAGTTAAATTTCTGATTAACACCAGGGCTACTAGCTTTTTCTGCCCGTCTTAATTCTTTCAAAAGGGATGCACGGAGGCTTCTTTTTGACAATTTAGAGTCACCGAATACTAGTCAGGCTTTGGATGCTTGTATTGCCTGAGCAATGATGACAGCCTGACTATGAATCCTCTTGGAAGGTCTTCGGGCAACCAGAGTACATAGTGAAGTATTCTCTAATTTTCTATTTGACTACATGAGTTCAGTGCATATTCATTTTGATTCTACTTCTTTTTTAGTGTTTTGATTTTAGCTTTACCTATTTTTATAATTTGATATGTTGTTATGTATATTTCTCCTAGCTTTTTCAGTATTTCTCTGTTTGTATTCTATTTTTGATTAATAAAATGGCATAGTCCAAAACTACCCCCCCGAAAAAAAAAACCCTATTCAATACAATAACAATAAGGTGCTGTTTGGAGTTTTAAAAGGTTTTGGCTTTGTTTGGGACGGTTTTTTAACTTTTTTTAAAGCAATTTTTTAGTACAAAATTTTTTTAAACTAAAAAAATTTATATTAAAAAATTGCTTCAGAAAATAATAACAAAACCGTCCCAAACGAGGCCTTTGAAGTTTAAAACTAAATATAGAGATATAACTATTTAGCATCTTAATAAAATCCGCTGCAGTAATCAACTTCCTATTTGTTATGATTGGTTCTATCGTCAACATTGACGTGTCGTATAGAACCCTCCATCATTTCATATGTGAAAGAATTTTGGTTTCTATTCATGTGTTCTTATCCCTTTTTTAGGTTTCATTTGGATCAATTTTTTTAATACTTCTAAAGTAATTTTTTAGTTCAAAAAACTTTTGTGCTGAAAAGTTGTTTTAAAAAATAATAAAAAAGTCATCTCAAACAAAATTTTATGGCTTTCTTATTGCTTCTTAAAACAACTTTTTAATACAAATATTATAATTTTGGTACTAAAAAATTGCTTTAAGAAGCAGTAAGAAAGCTGTCCCAAATGAAGTGTTAGATTTCATTTGGGACTGCTTTTTTATTATTTCGTAAAGCAGTTTTCTACTATAAAAATTAAAATTTTTGTACTAAAAAACTATTTTAAAAAATAGTAAAAAATCGTTCCAAAAGAAGACTTAATTTTATTTGATTTCTTCGTTCATTGGATCCACCCATATATCTTTATAAGTTTGTTTTGCCAGGTGTCCTATTCTTCTAGCTTTCTCTATTGGGATATGGATAAGTTTTCATATATTATTGATCTAAATAAAGCATAATATAATCAATCTAGAAATGCAATAAATTACTTTTTATGTTGGAATATAAGGTAACCCAACTTGATTAAAAAGTTGAAGATTTATATACATAGCACAGAATTCTTATGAATTTACATAACTAATGTGTAAATTCTTATACTTATTTATATAACACCTAAAATTTACAACATGCGATACATTTTTTTATGTATAAATTTGACGAAATTGTGGCATCAGAGTATTATTTATAAATATAAAAGTTTATGTGTTAGATACATAAATTTATAAGAATTCTATGTAAATCCTTTGAAAATTTTTAACTACTCCAGTTGGCCCCAAATGCTTTAATAGTTGATGTAGTGAGAGATGCTTTTTCTAATGAAGGAAATAATGAAATGGCATCAGCACCAAAAAAAATAAATCTCGCAATCAAAATTACCTCATATGAAGCCTTCTTCATACATGCAACGATAAGTCTCTAAGGCTTCATTTGTGTTAGCTTTCTTACTGCTTTCTAAAATAACTTCCTAGTACAAAAATTTTTATTTCAAAAAATTTTTATACTAAAATATTGCTTTATAAAGTAGTAAGAAAGCTATATCAAACAAAGCCTAAATCCTCCAATGAGTCTATAATCATCGAGAGGGTTGTCGATAATAAAGTAGGAGACTTCAAAGATTAAACCCGTATAAATACATACATACATACATATATAATGACTATTAAGAATCTAATTCACCATTTAAAACCCAATATTATAAAAGTTTATAAATTTTAGCAACACTTCTGTTGTATTTCCATAATTTTGACCAATTTTTAGTAGAAAAGGACCTATAAATTCATATAATCTATATGCAAAGCGCTTTTATAAATTTTTATCAGTTTCTCCTAAACAGTTTTGCACAAAAGCACATAATTTAGCTAAACCAAATCCAATGGTTTCTTCATAATAGAATATCTATTGCTTATTATATATATAGAGAGATGGTCTTTCAATTAGAAATATCAGTAATATCATTATATATATTGATAGAACACTTAAATATTTCAATTACATTAGAAATATCAGCAATATTAGTTTATTTAAATTTAAATTTATGCTTTCATGTATATGCTGCGGTATATTTTATGGGGATGTAAATTTTTGACACGACCCGAAACCCGACCCGAACCCGATCATAAAAAATCCGGGTTTGGGTCTACCCGTTTCTGAAATGGGTCGGGTTCGAGTTCAACAAACCGACCCGTTTCAAAAATCGGGTCGTTGACCTGAGAACCCGAAAATGAACCGGAAACAGGCCCTGCCCGCGTCAAGTGCCCGACTGCCCGGATTGCCCGATGCGTCGAGTCGCATCGCGTCGCTTCGGAGTTCGGCCTTCGCGTCGCGTGCCCGCTACCGCTGCGTGTCGCATCTGCCTTCGCGAGTTTGCATTGCATGCCCGCTGCCCCTGGAACAAATTTTGGTTGCAAGGATATTTTTGAAATTCAAATTAATAAATAAAATGATGAATTCTCTTATATTTGCTGGGGACAATTACCCCCACTGAGCTCAAGGGGGATCCGCCCCTATTAAGTAATATATAAATAAATATAAATGCATAACATATATGTAAATTCTCTTTTATTTTTCGATATATGCCTAAAACTAATAAACTATTATAATTATAAATCAAATTTTATGCAGAGGTCTAATTATATTTAAATTAAAGAAGATCGCATATCCTATATAAATAATTTTCTCACAGCAATTTTACAAACAATTTTATAAAAAACTTTTGCTATCCCAAACAGATTAGATCTTATATGAGAATCAGAAAGCATAAGCTTTGATCTAAATCTCTTTTGTGCTAGTACATTTTTTTTAGATACAAGTTCACTCAGTATTAAGATCATAGCTTTGCAAATTTTTAAACTAAGTGTCATTAATTATTAAATTATATGATTAAGTACGTTGCAAAAAAAATTTAAGAATAGGTATAGTCGCTCGTTAAACGGGCGATTTATTTGCCCGATCAGCATCCAATCAGTACTTAAAAAATATTATATATATTTAAAAAAAAAACAAAAGTACTATAGCAAGTTACCCATTGAAATGGCGACTTGCTATAATACCCTATAATTTTCTTAAAATTTTTTTTATTTTTTAAATCAAATTTATATTTTTTAATGAAAAAAATTAATTGAATTAAAAAAAAATTTATTTTAAAATATAAATTAATTTGAGCGTCATTTTTATTTTTTAATAGGAATCATTATTCAATTGTACATCATTAATTCAGGTTTTTTATTTTAACAATTTATCATTATCTTTTCAAAAATGAAATGTCATTTTCTTAGTTGAAATTAAAAAAAAAATTAAATGTTAGTTTATCTATAAATATTTTGAATTTAAATACATAATCAATTTTTTAAAATATATATTCTAATTGCAATCCCAAACAGACCTTATGATGTAAAATTTTAATAAATTATCTTTAAGATTAATAAAGTTAATGTAAGATAGATATCCATTTGTCAATATTAAATTATAAAATTAAAATATATAAAAATTAACAATGAATTTAAAATTAATGTAAAAAAAATCATGCAGTAGTGAAGATTATTCTCACAAAAAAATTGATTTCTTACTTGTGAGGCTATTTCAATTAAATTTAATTTTTTCCCTTTGAAAAATATAAATTTGATTTAAAAAACAAATATGTGAAAAAATAACAATGTCATGTAACAATCGCTTGTTCAACAGGCAACTTGCTACATCATTTTTATTTTTTTTAAAAGAATTTTTTAAATTTTTTTAAATGCTAATTGGATGTTGACTGGGCAAATAAGTCGCCCGTTCAACAGTCGACTATGCCTATTTTTAATTTTTTAAAAAAATACCTAATCACATAATTTAATTAGTAATAATACTTAGTTTAAAAATTTATCCGATAAAATTTCATGTTCCTTAGTGGCAGTTTTAAAAACCGCTACTATCAAATCATGCAAAAGCCATCAAATTTTGATAATGATAGCATGAAAAAGAAGCAAAAGAATTTCATGAGGCACTATTACAGGACTACTGGAGACATGAACAACCTTCGACGTAGAAGGAACAAAGAAAGATACAGTATGCTAAATCTAAAATCTTTTTTGGGGCATTTTGGCCAATCAAGATAAACTCACATACATATTACATACGCAAGCTTCAAATTCAAGACCTCTTAGTTGATATTCAAAGCTCCCAACCAACATAATAACTAGCCAAAAAATTTCTTAAATTTAAAATTTATGTATAAAAAAAAATGTTTTAAAATATAGTAAAAATATTATTTATAAATTTTCCTCCACGGCAGTCAAATCTCTTCTTCAAAAAGCTAAGTAATTATCTTATCTGATGGGCCTGCTGCTGTGGAATTGTATGAAGGTGCAGAACGGTAGAGGTCTTTGCCTCCTTGTGCGCCAAGAAGCTACAGGGGAATGAGCATAACAAACGGAAAAAGAAGCTACTGAATAGTGATTTGGATAGAGCTCCTATGAATGGTCAATCTCGAGGGCAGTGGTGGAACGAAAAACATTTTTAATGGAGCATAAATTTATTATTTTAAGAAAATATTAATTATTTTTAATAGGTATTTTAAATTTCAAATTTTAAAATCTTAGAAAGGGTATAAATTAAATATTTTTAATAAAATTTATATTTACATAAATAAAAATATATGATATGTTAGAAATATATCTATAAATTTTAGGAGAGGCATGTAGCCCCTCCTGTTTCTTCTAAATTCTTCTTTGATTTAGAGTGAGTACTATTAGGATTAAAAAAATAATTTGTCAAAATATCTCGAACAAATTTTCATGAGATGAATTTAAAATTTTGATATATGATAATTACATTATATATATATGAATATGTGACAACAATTTTTTAGATAAATTCAAATATATGAAGATGGATGTTATGGAATATATGATGAAATAATATAATATTAAAACATTTATATGTCTTCAGTAGTATTGCATCCTAAATTTTCATGACAGTAAAGCAAGAGAATATTGCATCAAAATTTTGCATGAAAAAAAGCATAAGAAGCACAAAAATTTTAAATGGAAATCTGAGAAGGGGAAACTAGGAGGCTTGGCCCAGCTAAATAATTCTAATATGTGAGTTTTTATTATAAAGAATAGTTCATCTTCAAGTTGAAAAAGGCAGGATGATACGAGTATGAGTTACTAGTCAAAAATTTCAGGTGGTCAATAAAGGATTTGAGGTATTTTGAAAGTTGTGGCCTATTGACAATATTCTAACAATTGAGGTCAGGAAATGAAATAGGTTGGGTGGCTATAATTCAATGGTTGAAGTGGTGGGACGATGGTTTAACAATCTTGGTCCGACAATGGAGGTCAGGTGGTTGCGATTTGATGTACGTAGTTTGATGACGTTGGTTAAGCGGTGAATTGATAATGGCGGCTAGGTGGTCTAACAACGGTTGTCGGGCGGTGGTCCATCATGTATATTTGTTCATGCCTCCATAAGTTTAGCAAGTAATTGTCCAATCATGAGAGGAACTCGCCTAACGATCCAAGAAAAACCATTCATCTCAAGCTCATAGGAAACTCGCCTAGGATGATAAACAGGCGCTACTCTCCCAAGACTACCACGGAATTGCCTTCTACGTGGAGAACCAGGGATCCCTCACTAGGCTAGCAACTCGCTACATACATGGACCACCTCCTCAGTCACTTGCTCCCGTTAGGGCGACCTCAAGCACTCACTCTCTCATAGAGCGACCATCCTCACTAGACTCAACTACGGGAAAGCATTAATTGCATGACCCTCCACCTGTAACTACCCAAAATTGAAAAGTATTTTAAAATATGAATTTTTGAATTTCTGTTTGTACTAGAGCACTTCAGCGCAATGCTTGTGAGCACAGCGATGATAGGTTTGACAGCACAACGGCACCAAAAACTACCACTGAGGCATTTAAGTCTCTGTTTCTACAATAATTCTGAATTCTACATACAGCGCTGTGGCACTGGGTCTAAGTGCTGCAACGCTAGGCTACTAATAGAATTTTTATATATTTTCTATTATAAATATCCTTGCTACTGCCTTCCTTACTCCCTCACTCTCATTGCCTTGTCCGGGAAGAAATCGAAGGAGGAGAAGGAATGGGGAGAAGAAGAAAGAGAAGAGGAGAGAGAAAGGTATTCGGGTGATTTTTGTTCGTTGTTCTTTTACGGATATTAGATGCTTAAATGGATGAGTGGATTTACTCTTAGAGACAAGATACGAATGAACATATCCATGAAATACTTGGAGTAGCTCCAGTGACAGATAAGATTAGAGAGAGTCATCTTAGATGTTTTGATCATGTAAAATAGCAACCTTTCGATGACCATATTAGGAGAGTAGATGTATTAGATTTGGTCTATGTTAAGAAAGGTAGAGGTAGACCTAAAAAGACTTGGTTAAAAAATATTAGAAATGACCCTTCTTTATTAGATTTAAATGAGAATTTGACTCTTAATAGGATACAATGGAGAAAAATGATTCATGTAGTCAACCACACGTAGTGGGATAAAGGCTTGATGTTTTTGTTATTGTTGGTGTTCTTTTATAGATATTATTCAATTTATTGTAAGTAATTATCCTCTTACTTCTATTTTGATAATTTTAATTTTATAAATTTTATCTCTCATAAATCTATCAAGAATATATTATCTTATGATTTTGTGAGCTTTCATTACATAACTTTTGATATATTATTGATTTGATCATTTTGAATAATATGATATGATTTTAATACATTTTTATCGATTAAAAATATGTATATGAATATTTTTATGAAATGAGTGGGGAAATACATGCTGAAAATGGGCTAAAATTGATGTACTGTAATTTAATATGATAATACTAACCTGATTGATAGGACTAATCTGTATTGAAATGTGGTATTGATCTGACTGAAAGGATGTATTGATTAATTAATATCAGATATATCTGATATAATAATCCAACGTGATAACCTCACAATTTTGTGATTTATTGATGGGAGTCATGAGGAGCTAGAGACTGATGGAGTCATCAGGAGTCAGAGCGATGAGTCAAGGCCACTGATCCACATAATCAAAGAGAGTTATAAGGAGTATACTGATTAGGTGTCAAAAGTGGTGATTGATTGGGAGTCATAAGTACATGAGTAAGATAGCCTCATCTGAATATCTAAGAGATTACTGATTACTTATTAATTATATGAATTATAAATGATTCTGATTATTGATTACTGATAATTGATACAAATTACTGATTATTGATATTATATGGATACTAATATTGAGACACTAATTTTTGTTTCTGCTTATTATTATTGAATATAGATACTGATACTACTATATAATTGCATAATTGATAAACTAATGAGAATGATTGAATGAAAATGAAGGTTTCTGATTGATTGATACAGGTGACTTGTAAAGATATCATTTATTAATTTCAAGATTTTCTTACATGATTTATAGCATATTGTGTCTCTTTTTCATTGCATTGATTTCACTTGTAAGATTTTAGTTATATGTTGAGCTTTTATGCTCATTATGTAATTTTATTTATTTATAAAAAGGATGAGAACCCTATGGCATGAGGCACTAGATGACATGCATAATTTTCTTTTTGCAATGCTAGTTTACTTTTCTTTCAGTTCATCTAGGTTATGTATAATCTTTTGTAGCCTATAAAAATTATTGTACACATGATTTTAGTACTATGGATGTAGCATGTAATATTAATTGTAGTAATATGAATTACATTTTTTACTATTTATATTTCTTTAATGTGCAATTAATCAGCTCTGAATATTAAATTGATCTAGATGTAAATAATTGATCATTAGTTGTTAAATGAGAGATAATAAAGAAGAAAAAAAATAAATTCTATCACTTTATATCTCGGGGCATGACACTGCTAACCCCACCAGGACCATTAAACTCATAGCTCTCCATTCCCATAACAAAATCTCACTCACCTCTCCCTTCTTGGGCAATCCAACATCCTCTATACAAGCCGCGGGCAAAGTTAGCAAGCTAGTTAGTCGTTTCACCCCATTCATCTCAATACTTATCCACAGACTTAACCGAGCACATGAGTCTCCCTTGCTCACTCAGCAATACTGAACTCGCCTGGAGGCAACTGGTTGAGGCCTTCTAACCTTGCTCTCCTTCAGCCAATCAGGAGGAGACATGTGATTCGGGTAACATGCAGCATTGTATGAGTTTTTTATGTAGCATTGTACTTTTTATTTTTATCTGTAAAGCCTTTTTTGTAGCCCTCACAACCCTATAAATAATGGGTGTTGTGGGACTCTTGTGGGACTTGTTTTACTAATCATGGATTGATACTCTATCGATTTAAGATCTATAGCTTTCTTGAGTGTTTTGTAGCACTTTCCTTTACTCTACACATCCTCTATATTCTTACTAGGTCAACTGGTCAATTCACCAGGTAGGCCTGCTAATAAGGTTGCGTATCATCCACAAAAAAATATGGATTTAACACAGTGGTGGGAATCCAATGAAGGTGGTCTTTTAGTAGTTGGGTTATGGTTAGATGATGGTAGTCAGATGGTTTCTCGATAGTTGAGTTGGGCAATGGTGCGATGGAGGACATTAGGTGATGTTGCTTGTGTGGAGCTTTATGATTCTTTAAAGCCTCTAAGCTATCTTGAATCTCAAGAAAATGATCTCCTTCATGTAGAAAATGAGGCCAATTTATATATTCGGAAAGTGACATCCCAAAAATATAGTCAAAATCTATAATACTCCATCGAACAACTCACATTAATTATTTTGATTATATATCATTCATTTAGTATTTAAGTATATTAATGATATTAGAATTGAGTGATCACAGGACCATTGGATTCATCTCATCACGATGATTTATTTGACTACAACCATGTAAACTTGAAATATCATTTGACCCTTCTATTAATATATCAATGTTTTAATTTTGCTTTAAGTACTTGATTTAGCTCATTTAGACTCAAATCAAGTCATTTTTGGAGTTGTTGGATTCATTTCATTGATCCAATTAGTTTGTCTATAAATTTAGTTTAGAGATCCATTTTGAGTCCCCAATTAAGTTAATTTTCCTATACAATATCAAGCAAAATGAATATCTTATGAAATACATGACAAAATTGATGTGTGGTAAATTTTGAAGTCCATTTTAACATAAATTTGATCAAGATATTTTGGCTCAATTTGATAAAGATGACATTGTAACTTAACTGATGAAATCAAATTAATCCGAGCCAATTCATTTTGTCCGGTTCGGTTTGACTTCTAACGAAAATAAATAAATAATGATTATATTTTCACTAAAATTTATTCAAGATGATCTCAATGAAATTGATTTTATTTTAAAATTAATGTTAATATTTTGAAGAAATAACCAATCAAAATGTCTTTTTGCATTCATTATAAATCAAAATATAAAGATTTTAAAACTAATATTAACAAAATTTAGAATTGTCATTTTCCCACGAACTGGTGTTCGCCACTACTCCATGGGGTCACACTTCATTTGGGTGAGTGCCATTTTGCCTACGTCGTTCTCCTAACCGAGCTCCTTGACATAAATCTATTTCGAAAATTATGACCTCTATATATATATATATATATATATAAAAGTTTTGTTTAGAGTTAAAAGCTTAAAAGGATAATAATTTAAAATTATTTAATTGTTAATTTTTGGCCTTAATATTTAAGAAAAACTCCTCTTTTACACCCCTAATAACGACTAATATCTTTTACTAAGTTGTGCGGTTACAAGAGCCCACTTGAGATGATGAAATCATGTGGGTATGATTAACTAGTATTTAGTAAATAATATTATAAAATTTTAATGTCAGGACATTGACATAAAAAAAAAAAAATTGTGCGGTTACAATTAAAAAACAAATTTTAATTGATAGTAATCTACCGACGTAACTCATCTTGATTGTTGGTTGAAAGCTTCGACTAACAACCAAAAAATTTTGAATTTAAATCTTGCAGCTGATATATGTTTGAGTTTAATTAGCCTAAAAAAGTTATTAATCTACCGAAACGGCGTTAACAATAGCAGTTGCTTCACCTGCATTTCCGTTAAAGTAAACAGAATAAATAGCGTTAAGGGAAAAAAGTGACTCCATGCCCCCACGTGATAAACGTTCATTAATGGACCATTGGTCCCCTCCGCTGATGGAACCCGCTAGACCGCATCTCCAATCGGGACCAAGTAATTGTAATTATTATTTTTTTTGTAAGGTCATATAAGCAAGTATTTAAAACACATTAAATTTTATATGTAAAGAATTAAACTAAGTAAAATCGGAAATGTAAATATTTGAATTTCAATTTTGAAAGCCATTCATATAAAATTTTGATAGAATCCTCATCCAAAAATAGTTAGGAGGAGTTTTAAAAAGTCTCTTGTGATCAAAATTTTGATGAGAATATATTGAGATTTTTTTTTTTTCATATTACAATCAATTGGGGTAATACTTATTTGTTTTTGAAAATATTATTTTCTTTGAACTCATTGATTATGTTTATTTGGGATGTAAATAGTTTTATTTTAAGCTATCATCATATTAAATTACATTATTATTATTATATTTTAAATTTTTAATTCTTAATCCCATTGATTTAATATTATTATTGAATTATAAAAACTAAAATGAATAATTTTTAATTTTCAAAAAATTAAGTTTAAACAAACTTACAATCAAAATTTTATTGAATTTTTATATGTAGGAACTTTTGTATCATAATGTTAATTTACTCTTAAAATTAAAATTTCAATATTATTTTGAAATTGTTGTTTACAATGATCAATACCTAATTTTTGAATTAGACTAGACTTCGTTTGGGACAACTTTTTTTTTTTCTCTTTTTTTTTTCATAATTTTTTTTTTTGGGGGAAAGCCCGGCGGTGGGGCCCTACGTGTTAATTAAGAAAAGGGATTACAAGGTCCTTAAAAGGAAC